>JARQZJ010000096.1:1200000-1727500 GCA_030704895.1 Henosepilachna vigintioctopunctata | reverse complement strand
TATCGAAATGCTAAAAATGTAGTGTTCTGCTTATGTTGCAGAACAAGAAGGTCGTATCAATTTCAAATTGAAGTAATTTATGTCTTGACATGTTAGAAGGTTAATATGTTTACATGAATAAACGTTGAATTGGAATGCCTTTTCGATTATAACATAGATTCCTTATTCGACAACAAATTATACCGCCATATCGTGGTTTTTACATTTTTATGAGGTGTGTTATAGTAAAAAAATATCTCTTCAATATTTTACTTTTACTATATTGATAAGCACATGTGAGTTATCGCAAACATATCCCCCAATACAGCAGTGTGTAGTTATTGAATTGGAGAGAATGAACCCCAAACAAAATAGAAGCCACCAACAGAATACGTGTAAGATAAGTGTATCAGATAATATGACTTTGAAATACAAACCAAGCATACAATATAAAATATAAAATGAAACTTTCCAGAAACAGTAGAATCCGGTAAAACAATCGATATTTGTCAACGATACATGATGCAAATATTTCTGAGTAGCATTTATAAACAAGGTGATTCAGTAAAGTATTCAGATCAATACAACCTAAATCTTTAATAGATTCTCATACAGTGTAAGTAGAAATGTGAATATTTTTGTATTCATTTTTTAGAGAATCTTGTTGCTCATGGAAGTTCTTGATGTTATACACGAGAAATGACATTAGTGCCGAAATTTAAAGCGCTCATTTTAAATATACATGTTCAGAACATATTTAGAATAATCGGCAATTCGAATATTCACGCTGAAATTATTTCATATTCCGCGAAACAATTACATATATAAGGAATTAGGTACTTATATAATTTTCCACAATTTATTTTTATAAGTGCAATAGTTGACATTTACCTCAGAAATAATGCAGAACAACGGGTCGAGTATTTCTTATTTGAACAGACAGAAGACACTCATTTGAAATATAGTTTTTTGTCGAATAGATGACAAAAATTTTAACCATAAGGTGCATAAAATCCTGACAAATAACGATAGCTGAAAGAAATAAATTTCCATTGTCTTTCATTTCCTGTTGTCTCTGATGTGGGAAGAAAAACATTTCGTGAAATGGCTAGCTATTATAGAATGCAAGATTTCCATATTCACGAAAAAATTTGCAGGTATCAGATGAACTGCTCTTTTCTTAAGATGTGTGAGCAGACATATATCATTAGATTGGTCAGAAGCTAAATGTTTACTCTGCTAAAATGCAACAGCATAATACGGTAGGTCAATCGATATTTGTGAATCCATATCAAGTAATGGTGGTATTTCAGAATAGTATTTATATATCAAATATCAGTTTAATTATCAGATCTGATAATACAACTTTCAGCTGACTAAGATTCTCCTACAGTGCGAGTCGAAAGATCAATATTCTTGTATTGATTTTTCAGAGCATTTTATTGTTCATGAAATGAAATAGCGTGAATTTCTGGAATTCTCAATGTTATACAGAAGATATCATGTTAGTATCAAACTTTTTGGTCCTTATTTCGAAAATACATTCATAACATATTTCGAAAAATTTTACATTTTGAATATTCACGCTCAAATGAAAATTGATCTGTCACAAAACACCTACATATAGGTATGAGGAATTATATCATATTCGACAATATAATATGATATAATTATTCATTCATGTTCTCATTGATTTGTCTGTTTAGGTGGATCTATATTTTTATTGATCTGTCTGTTTAGGTAGATATATGTTCTTATTGATCAACTGACCAGCTGGATGTATATTTCTATTGATCTGGCAATAAATGACGATGAAATAAGTGCAATAGTTGACCTCAAAAATAATACAGAACAACGTGTGAATTATTTCTTATATTGAAAACGTCTACAAGACATACAGGTCTCTGTTAACAAATGTTTGAAATGTGGTTTTCTGTTGAAAGGATGATACAAATTTCACCTTTATGGTGCAAAAACTTCTGATAAGTAACAAAGCACGAAAGAAATATAGTTACCAATTTCGAATGTTCTTCATTTCCTGGCGCCCCTGATGTGGCAAGAAACAAACGTTTCGTAAAATGGCTATAGATTAAAGAATGCGTTGTTTTCAATAACTATTAAGTTTCGTGTACTTGCTGAAATTGTGTAAACAAATGTCTTTGAATGACGATAAGGTACTATGATAAATAGGTTCATGCATAATTTCACCGCTCAAATTTTGGAATTTCAAATACACTGAAATGATATCTAAATATTCTCCCTGGAATTAATTTTTCGCTCAGATCGCTATGATCAATTTCGAACCATTAAAAGATTTTCTTTAGGATTATTGTTTTCAATCGGTACAAGCAGAATGTTATAAATATAAAGACGAACTGTTGCAGCAAGTCCAAACAATTCTATCACACACAAATTAGCACTGTAGAGGAATATGACACACTTCGTATTTTATATTTATTCATTTATAATCATGACTATAATCATAATTTCACATTATTATATATTTGAATATAAACTTAAATTCGAACACTTGAACTAATAATTTACACTTTATTGACTACATAGCATGATGCGTTTCGTCGTTACAAACGACAAAAAATGATTATTCTGTTAGTATCTGAAGGAGTCGTTTGTGACGACGAAACGCGTTAAATTCATGAAATGGGATCAAATGTCGAGTGATTCCATTCAACAATCTGGAAAATAAATAATTAGAACAATTCTTTATTATCAAAAATTTATTAATGAGCATTATATTATATGTACATATATCATTATGAACTACTTATGTATCAATTACTATTGCTAATATAAGTGAAGGCTTCAATTTGAGCCGAATACCTACCTGTTGTGAAACAAATGAGTTTTTGTTGAGCTTCTTTGCGATAATTTTTTTTTTCGCCTTTCAAAATTCAACCCATTTTCAGAATGTTCATTTTCACTTCTATTCCAAACCTCTCGATCGATTAAGTTCATTCAAATGCTTCATCCGCTCACATATTATTGATGTTTGTTTTGTTTCCTTATCTTGATTAACTACCGCTGACTGTTCCGAGGCTATGTTCATGTGTTGTATTCCTCGGAGTTTACTAAACATACGATATCTTTTCAGATTGATCATTTACCAAATCTCGTAATTGAATATTGAACCTCTCAAGAATTTTTCCTTATTCTTCCAACGTAATTCCTATTTCTATATTCATGAGTAGCCTGATAAATTATTGATACCGTTCCATAAATACGTATATAGAATGTGTGTATAAAAGCTACTTTTTTTTAGCATAGAATTAACATTCACGAAGATAATATTAATGTAATTTCCCAAATTATTTCCTTTTATGAATTAATTTCACTACCACTAGTCGTAATTTCTTCAGTTGATGATATTTTGTTTCAAATTTGCATTATGTTATATTATATAGTGAGGCAAAATAAATTTCATTCATAAAAAAATGATAATACTTGATAAGATAAAAATTATAAAACTAATAATACTTTCTTCACATACATTACAAAATGCGTGAATGCACGAATTGTAGCATGTGACTTCAAAATATAAAACAAGCATACAATATGAAATATAATATGAAACTTTCCCGAAACAGTAGAATCCGGTTTAACAATCGATACTTGTCAACTGCAAATACTTCTGAGTAGCATTTATAAACCAGGTGATTCAGAAAAGTATTCAGATCAATACAACTCAAATCTTTAGTATCAGAGAATATGACTTCAAAATATGAACCAAGCATACAATATGAAATATAATATGAACTTTCCAGAAACAGTAGAATCCGGTTAAAAAATCGATATTTGTCAACGACACATAAGGCAAATACGTCTGAGTAGAATTTATAAACCAGGTGATTCAGTAAAGTATTCAGATCAATACAAATTAAATCTTTGATATCAGAGAATATAATTTCAAAATATGAACCAAGCATACAATATAAAATATAATATGAAACTTTCCCGAAACAGTATAATCCTGTTTAACAATGGACATTTGTCAACGATACATAATGCAAATATTTCTGAGTAGCATTTATAAGTCAGGGGATTCAGAAAGGTATTCAGATCAATACAACTCAAATCTTTAACATCAGAGAATATAATTTCAAAATATGAACCAAGCATACAATATAAAATATAATATCAAACTTTCCAGAAACAGTATAATCCTGTTTAACAATCGATATTTGTCAACGATACAATGCAAATATTACTGAGCAGCAAATGATTTAAATGATTATTTAAATATTCATAAAGATAAACCAGGTGATTCAGTAAAGTATTCAGATCAATACAACTTAAATCTTCAACAGATTCTCATAGAGTGTGTGAGTCGAATTGTCAATATTTTTGATTTTCATTTTTCAGACAATGTTGTTGCTCATGGAAGATCTTGATGTTATACACGAGAAATGATGTTAGAATCGAAATTTAGAGCCCTCATTTCGAAAATATATTGAGAACATATTCAGAATAATTGGATAATTCGAATATTCAAGCTGAAATTGATTCATATTACGCGAAACAATTACATATATAAGATAATTCTACAATTTATTTCTATAAGTGCAATAGTTGACTTTGACCTCAGAAATAATGCAGAACAACGGGTCAAGTATTTCTTATTTGAACAGAGACAGAAGACACTTATTTGAAATATAGTTTTCTGTCGAATAGATGACGAAAATTTTAACCATAAGGTGCATGCAATCCTGACAAGTATCGATAGCTAAAACAAATATATTTTTTGGTATGCCTGTTTTATATTAATCCTAAATTTCGATTGTCTTTCATTTCCTGTTGTCCCTGATGTGGGAAAAAAACAAACATTTCGTGAAATGTCCAGAGATTATAGAATGCAAGATTTCCATATTCACCTAAAAATTTGTAGGTATAATATGAACTGCTCTTTTCTTAGGATGAAGGCTGAGCAGACATAATATCATTATATTAGTCAGAATCTAAATGTTTACTCTGCTAAAATGAAACAGCATAATACGGTAGGTCAATCGATATTTTTGAATCCATATCAAGTAATGCAAATATTTCGGAATAGTATTTATATATCATGTGATATCAGTTAAATGATCCGATCTGATAATACAACTTTCAGCTGACCAAGAATCTCTTACAGTTGAGTTGAAAGATTAATATTCATTTTTCACAGAATTCTATTGCTCATGAAATGAAATAGCTTAAATTTCTGAAATTCTCAATGTTAAACAGGGGATAATATTTTGATAATATTATCAAACTTTTGTGTCCTTATTTCAAAAATAGTGTCATGACATATTTCGAAAAATTTTACATTATGAATATTCACGCTTAAGTGAAAATTCGATTTATCTGCCAAAACACTTCTACATATTCTATGAGGAATTACAGCATATTCGACAATATAATATGATATGATCATTTATAAATATTTTCATTGATCTCCTGGCGCCCCTGATGTGTCAAGAAACAAACGTTTGGTGAAATGGCTATAGATTAAAAAATGCGTTGATATCAATAACTATTCAGTTTCGTGTACTTGCTGAAATTGTATAAACAAATGTCTTTGAATGACGATAAGGTACTATGATAAATAGGTTCATGCATAATTTCACCGCTCAAATTTTGGAATTTCAAATACACTGAAATGATATCTAAATATTCTCCCTGGAATTGATTTTTCGCTCAGATCGATAGCATCGATTTCGAAACATTGAAATAATCACGCAGTATATTTTTCTTCTAAGAAAAAAAAACATTTCTTTAGGAGTTATTGTTTTTAATCGGTACACGCTTAATCGTTTATCGGTTTCGTACAATCGGTTATTAAATGCCCAGAATGTTAAAGAGGAACTGTCGCTGTCCAAACAATTCTATCATACCCAAATTAGCACTGTAGAGGAATATGAGACGCGAAATCATAATTTCACATTATTAAATATTTGAATATAAACTTAATCTCAAACACTTGAACTTATGATTTATACTTCATTGACTACATAGCATGATGCGTATCGTCGTTACAAACGACTTCTTCAGATCTGAAAAGCAAACGAAGTGTTATCAGATCTTATAAAGTGCACCAGTCACATGAAGGAAACGTACGTCTCGTAAGAAAAACTGAACCAAACGCTCACTTAATGTTTACTACCAATTCTTGCGGAATATTCTGATCGCGTTGTATCTATATGGATCCTGAAAAAAATTCCTAAAGTATAATAGATGGGTAGGTTATTAATCGCGAACAGAAAATGAAAAAAATTATTTTCGGGTTGTTCTAACCTGAGAAGTTACTCTATATAATATAATATATACTGTTTGTAATATTCATAACAAATAACATTTGTTCATTCATTCAAGTTATCTATATTATAACAGTCATCAGATAATTTCAATTATTATAGCAGAAAATTCATTTTCATCATAATAAATTATTCATTTGCTTTTCATCATTATAAATTATTTATTTGCAGTCAACTATAATTTCGTAAAACTAATGCATTCTCAAGTGAACAGTTGATTTAAACGTGTTGAAATTCCATGTCAAAACTATCAATGAATTTGACACATTTCAAGAATTTCACATTATTATATATAATATCCACTACATTATTCCAGTGGACAATATACTTATAATTATGCAATATTTTGAAATTCCTGAAATGTGTTCAAATCTCGAGTGATTCCATTCAACAGTCTGGAAAATAATTGGAACAATTCTATTATATCAAAAATTTATTAGTCAGCATTATATATAGGTATATATCATTATGAATTACTTCTGGTCAATTACAATGGCTTATACAGATGAAGGCTTCAATTTGAGTTGAATACCAATTCTGATACAAATGAGAGTGTTTTATTTATTGAACTTCTATGCGATAATTTTTTTGTTCCTCTTTTAAAATTCAACCCATTTTCAGAAATTAAATTCTCACTTCTATTCCAAACCTATGGATCTATCAAGTTCATTCAAATGCTTCATCTGCTCACATATCGTTTATGTTTGTTTCGTTTCCTTATCTCCAACTTGATTAATTACCGCTGACTGTTCCGAGGCTATGTTTATGTGCTGTATTCCACGAAGTTTACTAAACATACGATATCTTTTCAGAGTGATCACTTAACAAATTTCGTTATTGAATATTGAACCGCTCAAGAATTTTTCCTCGTTCTTCCAACCTAATTCCTGTTTATATATTCATGAGTAGCCTGATAAAATATTGATACCTTCTCATAAATAGGTATATAAAATGTGGTTTCCACTTTCATTTCAGCTGTTATTACAGAATGGTATTATTGAAGCGAATAATTCATTGATGAATTATGTTATCCATTTCAAATGGAAGCTGCAGTGTAAAAGAACTTCCTCCGAAATCTGTTAGTGAATGAACATTTTCATCTTGTTCAGTTTCTTTAGTAAAAATATCATCATTTCTATGTTAATCTATCTTGTGTATTTTATACTTCTGTATTTATGTAAATCTGAATTATTTTCATTGGAGCAATTGCCCTCATTATTCTGTTTCTAAACCTTCATCAGGATAGTACATAATCTTCACAATGATCTCGCTCGAAAATTCAATTTCATACCCAAATTTTTTCTTCCTTTATTATTTTTTCCTTCAATTATTCAGTTCAATGCTCAACGTTATATACGAGAAACTTCAATGAATGAATATTCTCAATTTGCATATCCTGCAGAAATATTCGAGATATTCCTCAGTTTTTTCGACTTATAAACGAAATTCTGCATAAAAAGACAAGTTCGTTGTATTTCATTTTGTATGATATATGCCTATGCCCTCAAGAACAGAACTTGTGAGGAGAACAAGGATCACAACGCACATCTTCTACCGAAAAAAAATTGTGAAATCCACGTTATGCACGATGCACAACGCGAAGTATCAAAAATTAAATGACTAAATCTTTCACTTTTTGATTTTCCATCAGAAATAATCACAGTAATTATAGATCATCTTGTTTTGAGTTATAAACGAAATTCTGTATAAAGTGGCAACATCGCTGGATTTCGTCTTGTACAGCGTATCTATACAAATAGTATATCGGATCTCGTCTTACTTACATTTATCATGGATCTCTACTTACCTTCATACTTGGTGTATGAAAAAAATTTCAATTTTTCTTACCCCTCGGTTGATATTATTGACCAGTACGCATCTTTAGACTATTTTGTGAAAACAATTCAAAGTCAAAGTGATTTCTACTGGTGGATCTCAGGTTGTCTATCATATGTACGGATCTCACCTTGTACAGAATACATGTATATATATATATATATATATATATTATGAATCATCAGTCCTTTATCAATCAATCAATCAAGAAACGATGACTTTCAAAACGCCCACAGGTCCTATATCCGAATGAGGAGAACACTACTTTGTGAACATTCACATGAGGTTCCTCTATCAAAGAAACTACGTATAAACTCTCCCTAGCGTTCTAGATTCCTACTCATGACAACATTGGTAACAGTACGCAGAGGCTTCGTAGACATTTCATTCGAACACAACAGAAATCTGACTGCAATGTGTAACAATAGTTCCATGCCTAATCGCTCCAGATCACTCTCAGACGGGCAAAAAGATAGCTAGTTTCAAGTTTCTCAAATCACAGATTCACGCATGGGCGTGATCTGGAGCGATTAGGTATGGGACTTTTCTTACACATTGCAGACCGATTTCTGTTTTGTCCGATATCTTTATTTCTTGAATGGCCGTCAATATCCATTGTTCCAGCTGAATAGATTGCTTCTGGAAGGATCGTTGTGATATGAAGTCTCAATTTCGCGCATGTCAAAGTGCACTTTTTACTACGGTGAGACTCGCTTCACTTCTGTTCTCTGTGATAAGAGCAATATCGTCTGCAAAAGTGAAACTTCTGATATTAATATGATTTTTTTTGACAGCCAGTTGTATGCACTTTATATGAGGTTCAAATTTTCTAATGATTATGAGAGGCCCAATGCCTCATATTGGTTCTAGTTATTTCAAAGAGATCTGATACTTCACCTCGGAGTTCAACTCAAGAAGTTGTACCAGTAATTGTCAATTCTATGATTTTTCAGGTTTTTCGATCGATCACAAATTCTTTTATGATTTTTAAAAGTCCAGATCTGTTCGGCACATGATCGACCTTTCCTGAATTCAGCGTAGTACTTACCAATAAGTGGACCCCTTTGGTATTCTATTCTGTTTGGGAATGCTTTAGAAAATATTTTGTGAGCAACCGAAATTGAGGAAACTCCTCGGTAATTGTTGATATAGATCTAATGCGTGGAATGTCAGCGTGAAATTACCAGCGCTCATTTACAACCATTTTGTATCTGTTCCAGATCTCTGCCATCAAAGATCAAGTTTTTTCGTCAGCACAGAATCGCTTAGTTCTCATAGGTCCGCGATAATCTTCTGCTGCTTTGTTGTTATTGAGTTGTTTGATAATTTCCGTAAAAAACTCCTTTTTCCAATTTTCTGGAGATCTGTTTTTGAGTTATAAAGGGACTCTCTCAGTTTCCTCCATTTCGAAGGCCGTTTATTTTTTCCAGGCAGCTATTTGCTTGTCGACTGCTTGGTCGAAAATTAAAATCCACCAGCCATGTGACCTGTTGTGAGGAAGATTTCCTAGTATAATGACTTTCTGAATATTCCTTGCAGGGTTCTCTCGAACTGTCGATTGTTCTTGATTGAATTGTTCCATGATTTTCTCTTTGTGGATTTTCAGAAATTTTGTTTTTAGGTTCAAATTTCATTACCATTTGGAGAAGTTGGTGTTCCGAATAGCAGACGCCTTTGCTAGATATGACATTTAAAATTTGCTTTATGTTTCGTTTTGGAAATTGTCCAATTTGGATTCCCTGCCTTACACTGGCTGATCTCCATTCTGTTAACTTGTGTTCTGTTTTCGAAATTGGGTACTCATGATTTTGATTCCGATGTTTTTACAGAACGTGATTGTTTCATCATCCTTGTTGGAAAGTTTGTGTTTGGTATATGAACCCGTAGTAACACTGAATTTCCTTTCCGTACCATTACTGCTGAAGTATGGCTAACAATTCATTACAATACTGTCGGAGGTGGCTAACTAGATGTCGTCCAAAAATCTTGTACGCTTACCGAAATCACTTTGTTGTGGTGGACCTATTTCAATAGAAAGCAACGAAACCCTCTCGTTCGGTGATTCGAAGTCGATAGCTGAGTCGACGACACAACTGTCTATAGCGTATCTGGTACCTGAAACGGGAATTTCTACTTTTACTGCAGGTTTCCCATTGTAGATTCTGGAATTGTCAGTATTTAAATGACCAGTCTATAAATCGTTATTCTTGCAGAGCTCTGATTTTTAGGTCAAATTTTTCATGGTGTTGGTGAGCTGCTTCTGTTTTTTTGGCGAGTTTATTACAGTTGATTCTACCAATGAAGTGTTTGTGTTTAGTTTTGAGAATGAGGAGAGTTTTTCGGAAGTTCAGATTCTTCTCCAGATGGTGTTTCTGATACCACAGAATCCGATGATCAGATGAAGCCAGTCTTTATACTGGTGCCTCTGGTACTGATTATCAGATTTGAAGAAGCTTTTGTGATAGTCTCAGTTGTTTCCACGGGGTATACGAATCGATTTCTGAGTTCGAGAAGATTGAAGTACAGCCGCCTCACCTAGAGGAACAGACGCTGACCATTGACCGTCAGATACTGAACATTCGACAGTGGATTTGTATCATTAATTTTTTGTCGCCCTTCGAATCAGTGCCTTTTTTTATATCTTTTGCCTCTTTAAATTGTTTTCATAGTTCTGTAATTTTTGTAATTGAGTTTCTTCCTTATTTATACCGAAAAACAGAGTGAAGTATTATTCAGAGCATGGCATAATTATCGACTTATAAGATAAAACATCACATATGTTGACATATTTTGTACAATTCTTTTATGAATATTGATTTTTCAGACATTTTCGATGATTTCGATACCATTTGACCTAACATTCTATGGTTTTTACCCTTTCAATTTACTCATCCTAAATCTTTGAAATTATATCCTCAATTATATGGAGATGTGTTCATGTACTTTTCATTGATTCTAAGATTTGAGATGTACATAAATCTATGCATTATAACGGCTTACGACTTACTCTATATTTCTATCTTACAATCGACTAGAGGGTATGTGAGGATTGAAATCTTTGCCTTTCATTTGTTGAACGTGGCGTGACTGATGAGTACCTTGTAAAACGAAACAGTACTGTCTCACGTTTTCAATAAATGTAGGCATCGATTTCAATATTCGACGACATTTTTACTATGAAGGATAATGGAGAATCTATTATTCTCTATCATTGATCCCTATTGTTCATGTTTCACATAGCCAGCTCTGCTATAATATTCTTAACAATAATTCGTCGAAAATTATCAAAAGAAAGTTATAGTGTACTTTGATAGTATATATATATATATATATATATATATATATATATATATATATATATATATATATATATATTGATTTATTGACTGTTTAAGATATTTTATTCTGAAAGTTTTTAGCAATAACATGCTTTTTGATATGAAAAAGTTTATTCTTGTTGACGTTTCGTTGTTATTTTACAACTTTGTCGAAATTAATAATATAATTAGTTTTGACAAAGTTGTAAAATAACAACGAAACGTCAACAAAAATAAACTTTTTCATATCAAAAAAAAGCCTGTTATTGCCAAAAATTTCAAAATGAAATAATATAAATATATATATATATATATATATATATATATATATATATATATATATATATATATATATATATATATATATATATATATATATATATATATATATATATATATATATATATATATATATATATATATATATATATATATATATATATATATATATATATATATATATCTATATCATATGCACGATAGAGGGAGCTCACGTGACTATTTCACTGAGAAAAATTCCCGTCAATTTGGTATAGTTCATCAAGGGAGTTTTGAAGTCATCGATTCTTGTTTGATAGATTAAATATCGACTGATGATTTATAATAATGACGAAACAATTGTTTCCTCTCATCACTCAACAAGATCGATGAATTTTTCGAAACGTTTTTAATATTCACTCCCGAGAGTGATGGGTTCGTTCTCGTTGACATCATTTGTGTAGACAGCTCCCTGAGAGTTGTATTTGAAATTTCTCGATTGAGAGTCTCAGTATTTACTAGATTTGAATGATTTCTGAATCTTGAATCTATATATATATATATATATATATATATATATATATATATATATATATATATATATATATATATATATATATTTTGAAAGTTTTATTAACAGGCTTTTTAATATGAAAAGTTTATTTCTGTTGATTTCGTTGTTATATTATTTGTCAAAACTAATAATTAGTTTTGACAAAGTTGTAATATAACAACGAAACGTCAACAGAAATAAACTTTTTCATATTAAAAAAGCCTGTTAATGCTAAAAACTTTTAAAATAAATACCTCAAACAGGCAATAAATCAATTTCAAGAAATATATATATATATATATAAAAATTTAGAAAACACAGTAAATGAAAGAACAGACAATAAACATCTAAATTCGATTTACAACAACTTAATAAACCTCACAAATAACACTCGTAAAATAAACAGACAACAATCACCAAACATCACATCTCAACACTAATTTTTTCCAGATCTACCTTCAATTTCACAGACATAAACCAACAATATACATATTCTGGATAAGTATATAAAAAACTATATGTAATTATAAAATGTGAATATGAATCACACTTATTAGAATCACCTGGCTTACCATGAGTTTTTCAGAGGTTTCCTCATGGTGAAGAAGACTAAAACTTCCGAAGCGAATGCTAAGCCAGAAATATTCCTCTGATAATGAAAATCTATAAGTGAAGATACAAAAAAACTAATTTGATTTTTCTAAAGAATGAATTTGACATTTGATATCTATAGTAACTCATAAATTCAATTATTCATTAGTTTTGACAAAGTTGTAATCTAACAACGAAACTTCAACAAAAATAAACTTTTTCATATCAAAAAAAGCCTGTTATTGCTAAAAACTTATATATATATATATATATATATATATATATATATATATATATATATATATATATATATATATATATATATATATATATATATATATATATATATATATATATATATATATATATATATATATATATATATATATATATATATATATATATATAATTTAGTTATTTTTCTATTTTATTTAATAGTCAATGACTCTCGATGAATGTTTAAAACTGAAACAAGGATTCATTCAATAAATACAATATTAACTTGATTCTAAAATATAACAAACCTGAAACAAGAATCGGGAATTAAATGTCGATTGAATATTAATCTTCAGCTCTGCGTCCACAAAATATACAAACAGAATAGGAGGTTAAAATAATATATCGCGCCTTAAGTACTGTCAGACAGTTCACAGAATAATATGAAAATCACAGAATGATACGAGTACAAGGTACAAGGATTACAAAATTTGTGATATGGTCTCTACCTAATATAATACACTAAAATACAATAACGTCAGTGCTTAGTGCACTAGATGGCGTTACATATATATATATATATATATATATATATATATATATATATATATATATATATATATATATATATCACATATAGATGTATATCACATTAATACAAATCAAATACGAGTATAGCGAGAATTCGTCACATTGAGCTCTTACATCGAGATGTTGTGTCTCATAATCTGTTCAAAGAAGAATAAGATTGATAACCGAATTAATTTTTTTTTCAGGTTCCGAGTGAGATTCCATTACGTGTTGTATGCCTTTATTGTATCATACTGCCAGTTGCTGACACACGATTTTTCATTTTCTAGAATAAGATATTCGAATTTCCTACCAGAAAACCTGTGGAGCAGAGTGTTGTTAATAAAATGATTCATACCCGGAAAAATAATTCTCATATAATGGGGTCGCGAGATGTTCCAGCTCCACCTTTCAACCAGAGTGAACGATGACGTGTTGTATCACAAAACACTACTTACAATGACATGTGATATATCCTCCACGTGAATGCTGTGAGAGGAACGTTATGTTCGTGACATGATATCACTCTTGAATGGCATACTCATGCAGTAATCAAACAATTATATTTCAACAGTTCAGCACTCTCGCAAGTTTTCATGTGAAACCGATCACTTCATTTCGCCTGTCGGAATAACGCCTCAACGTCCCAGAAGTGGATGGTTTTAATTTCACCGACCAATTATGGAAACAAACAGATTCAATTAGTCATAAAACTCTCGGCTGAGGGGTTGTTGATGACAACAACACGTCCGGATTTGCGTGCAACACTTTTTAGTCGTTATCTCGAAAATCCATCGACGTGCTCGAATTGAATGAATATATTTCGAAAATATGGAGTCGTTCAAGAGTAATGCCAATATGTATATTACTCTTGAATCTACAATTTTCGAATTGATTGCTTGTGACATTATGTAGATGAAATTGTGTTCATTTTGCTATTCACATCGGAAAAACTGATGCAGGTGAAATTTCTGCATTTGGATTCCATTCCTGATCAAGTCAAAATTTATCTTTCCTTCAAGGTGGATCAGATACTGGCAATGAACTTTTCAGTGGATTTCTTCAATTTTTTGTTGTTGCAGATTGAATATCAACGTTCTCTATCTTGACACAGCTTTCACAAGTTTTTGATTTATCCTCATTCACTCTCTGTATCCTAGTTATTACCATCAGAATTATCGAATGGAAATGATGAAGGTCATTCCGGAAAAACTAGAAATCAGGGCAGATTTGAGGGGGACAATGAAAAAATCGAAAACTGTAACGTGAAAGCCTTTTGAATTATAGTTAGAACTACAGAAATTGGAATTATTAGGCAGAAATAGTGACGAACAAATAAGCGATCAATCGGATAAAAACAAATTACTGAGAAGAATGAACCCAAAACTATTTTGGCTGGAGCAATGAGAAATAAGAAACATGGTCTTCTTCATACCAGGTCTAGGAGGATGCTGTAGAATATGTTTTAGAAGACATTCAGCGAATAACATCAATTTTTTGATACTGGTAATAACCATCAGAATTATCCAATGGAGATGATAAAGGTCTTTTCGGAAAAACTAGAAATCTGGGCTGGATATTTGAGGGGGACAATGAAAAAATCGAAAACGGTAAAGTAAAAACCTTTTGAATTATAGTTGGATCTACAGAAATTGAAATTCTTAGGCAGAAATAGTGACGAGCATATAAGCGATCAGTCGGATAAGAACAAATTACATAGAAGAATGAATCTGAAACTATTTTGGCTGGAGCAATGAGTAATAAGAAACATGGTCTTCTTCGTACTAGGTCAAGGAAGATGCTGTAGAATATGCTTTAGAAGACATTCAGCGAATAACATCAACTTTTTGATACTGGCAATTCAGAAAAAAAACGGAAAATAAACTTACTGATTGCCAATCCTCATAACAAAGATGATATTTTGAGAAAGGGTTGAGATCCCATCAAACTGAAAACTGTTTTATCTGTCGGTAGTTTGATCGGTTTCGGCTTTCGGCGCGCACACTGCTTCACATCTCTCAGTGTGAAGACAGAAGTGATACCAAATACCATAATTTCGTAATGCACGTTCATACTGATCTACAGCTCGGTTGAATTATCGGCTGATAAAAAAAAGTGAGTAGTTTGCTGGGGCTTTTAAAGAAGAACCTTTTCAAATCAAATTGTACCTCCAAAATTTCCACTGAATTTTTTCGATTAACAGCAACTCGATTTGAATACACACCAGGAGAAGAAATAAAATTAGTCTACCCGTAATTAATCTATATAAACAGGATAATATGAAAATGAATAATCAATGATTAATGAACATAATGAAATGTTCACGTTGCACATTTGATGAGTTGCTTGTACAACGGTGCAGTTCGTTTTGTGCTTCCATCAAGTGTCGGCATCGATTTCAATATTCTCTAACAATTATCCCTTGAAGGATTATTGTTGCATCACATCGTACATGTTCAAATAGCCAGATCTGCTATTATGTTCTTTCGATTGATTCGAAATGAATTCTCGGAAGGATTGTCCAAGTATTGCTTAATATGTCAATAATGTGTAGGGAAAAATCCCTGCGAATCATACAAAACGACAGATGAAAAAATACCAAAAATACATTACGTAAATTAACTCCATCACAACTAAAGGCCTCATTAAAACAAATTAAAGACTTGATAATCGCATACTACCACGTATTTACGATTTCTCAATTGTTTTCCAAATTAAAGGATGAAACTCCAACCATGCAAAGTAACAATGTCGTATATGAAGTATTCTCATCACAATGCAATGGCACTTATGTTGGACAAAACAACCAATTGAGCAGCTCTGAAGCAGTTCAGAGGAAATGTATGAAGTATATGTACTTCAGATGTTATGGGCAATATCCTTCTAGAGGCTTCGACCATTCTATCCTAACCGATAGTCTGGTAATTGAATTATTGAAGTTGAGGCTTGAACGGATCGGCCTAACATTTCTGTTCAAAATTTTGCACAATTCACTTGACTCACCATTTCTTTTCAGCAAAATAAATATTCGCGTACCAAGGCCTGGTCTGAGGCGGAATAATACATTTTGTGTCACTTACAGCAGATCAAATGTTATGTCACGTTCTCCTATCAATTTTATATGTAATCTTTATGATGTTTGTTGCGGTGGATGTGATATCTATTTTGATCAAACATATTTCGTTACTTAATGGTCAACTTCTGCTGACCATATGTAACTTTGTAATAGACAATATTTAATTTTTGTTTTTAGTTATTATTCAATACTATTTCAATTCATTTTGAATCAATCTTTTCGTTATATATATATCAGCTTATACTCCCTATTTTTGTTTTTTCTCGTTAATTTTTTTTCTTACTTATTATTTTTTGTGTACAATTTTGCAATTTTTTGTAAATTGTAATTTTTTTTGTAATTTTTTCTCTGTAATTGGATGTATATCTGTTGGGAATAAATGTCTTAATATTATCTTATTATTATAAGAGTGATTGCCGTTTAGCTGAAAATTCGTGTGCAGTTGAGCACATCATAGTAATACAGGACATATAATCGACTTCAACACAGTGAAAATTATTGACCAGCACAAAAAACATAAAACAAGAATTTTCCTCAAAATGTGTTATATAATGGAACCCAAAGATTGTGTTAACTATAAAACTGATGAGGGCCAACTCAGTAATAGCTCTATTGCCGAATTATATAGAGCACGTAGAATAACCATATGCTATCATTACTCAGTCGTGCGGTACCAACAGTGAATCTCTGTTTGTCTGTTAACGTACTGAAACTCTATATCTGTATGTTTCTTAATATGTTCCTTTTATATTTATAACTGATGTAATTTCATTTTATTTCAGTGTACTCCTGATGAGGTCACAAATTTACAGTGAAGAAATATTGAGTGAATGAGAAAGTAAAAGTTTTCATTTCTCCACATTAATTCAAAAAAGTCAATACATGTATAAAAACAGAAAAAAACACACTTAATTTTGTGACAGCCATTGTAGCAACATTTCATATTTAGTTTTCAAGATTTCTGAATGCGAATCTCCAACATATTTTCTCATATAATAAATCCAACTTGAATGAATGAATGAATAATACGTTTATTGAGATAATTGGTATTTTACATTTCATGAAATTTTACAATGATTACAGTGGGAAGTTATAAGGTCTCGCTACCTTCTTCAACCCTAGATATTTGACATAATATGTAAAAAGAAAAAAAAAACAGATATTGTTTAGATACAATTGTTTTGCGTCTGCATGGCTGACTTATTCATTACGTGCCATTTGGTTAAATGTCCGATTTTCAATTCGTCGGACATTTAATGGTAAAGGAAACCACAGAAAACTTTACCCACGTAAGATGTTATATAATGTGAATAATATATTGCTAATAATACATGGTTATATGTTGACGTACATGTTAAAATGATAGTAATGTTGGAAAATGAACAATGCATTGAATTATTATAGAATCAGATGTTATGCATGAAAATGGTAAGAAATAAATGGTTGTAGTCTATGTTTCACGTTTATCTACCAACGCACATTTGACTTCTAGCACACCGAATACAACTTGTGTAAGTTATGTTCATATGTAAATTTTTATCTTATTATATGTGTAAGTATAACATGAATTCACAGATTCTGTCTCAATGATCCAAACATAAGCAGAGTATTGAATAAAGATCTGGAACGAATGACTGTTTATGCTAAGAATCATGGTCTGAAATTTAACGTAGACAAAACACAACTCATCTTCATTGGTTCCTCCACAATTCACAGAAAATTGTCCCTTATAAACAATGTTGTTCTGAACGGACAAATAATTAAACCTGTAACTACAGTTAAAATTCTCGGTCTGTTAATGGATCAACAATTAACATTCGAAAAACATATAAAACTGCAATTAAAGACAGAATATCTCAAACTTAGAACTCTTTCACCGCTCAAATATATCTTAGACAATTAATCGAAATTAACTCTGATAAACTCCTCAATTCTGTCACGGTGTGATTATGCTAATGCCGCATATTTTCCCCGTTTAACTGTAAAACTCAAAAATGAATTACAACTTTTACAAAACACCTGCATATGTTTTTGCTACAATATAAGACGTTTAGATCATATGAGTCATATATGTAATTCCAATGAATTTCTAAAAATGGATTTCAGGTTTCAATCACAATTTTATGTGTTTATATACAAAATTTTATCTCCATCTTGCCTCAAGTATTTGCCGAAAAATTGTTTTTTGAAATTAATTACATTCTGGAAATTTTCGTGAGAAAATGCGGATAAATATACTAAAACATAATACCCTGATGTTTCAGGCATCATTTTCGTACTTGGTCGCTAAATATTTCAACCAACTGAATAATGAATACAAAACGATGAAACTATTGCATTTCAAAACACATATGAAAAATTTACTCTTAAATAAACAAAAAACAGGAAAAGCGAATCAGTCTTAGGAATAATATTTTGCTTTTATGGGGTTAATAATAAGACTAGCGAAAGCCAATATTAACCACCTTTTGAAATGGTTTCCGCTGCTTATGTACTTCTACTTGTTGTTGTAAATATTTAAGGAAACACTGTAATGAGCTGCCATTCAATAAAGTTGTATTATTATTATTATTATAGAACATATTTCTATATACCTGATAAAATGAATGATAAGTTTTCAAATTTCAGTTGACACTGTGCATTTATCTGGCATAAATATAATTGAATAAATCTCAACAACAGAGTATCAGGTCAGGCTTCAGTTTATCACAAATTAAAATGAATAATCTAAGTTGCTAACAGATGTATTGATTTCGAAATTTTTTATTAATATTTTATCGAAACCTGCTCGCTTACCTTGAGTCGATTTGAACTTCGGAAAACAAGCAGGATTTGAATGAGTTATCATTACAGCTTGTTTTTCATTCTGCTGTATGAATGAAAATATAAATCATTCAGCCTATTGCTAAACAGAAGTTCCAGTAACGTACTGTACCTTATGTTTTTCTTTGAACCACATCAATTTATTATTATTTTCGAAAATAAAAATCATGTTTATCCTGGATAAACGAGAAAAACAAAATTTAATTTGTTTGTCATATATTTCAACTGTGAAGGTATATACTAACACTCAGGTCAACAATATGTAAAGTAGATTCCGTTGTTGTTTACAAACATTTGAAAATGATTGATGCGTGAGAAATTTATATGAATATTTCATCGTGAGTAAATCAATATGGAATTGTAGCGGAAGTATATTCGACGCTAAATGAAAAATCACTGATATTTAGAAATTTCTATCCGATGTATTTTAGCTGGCAGTTTCCTACAAAAAAATTATTATCATTTTTCTTGAAAAACATTGAAAATACCTTCTTTCCTTCTGACGATTATTTAATAATCAATAGGTTATGTTTCACTTCCTAACAATATAGAAAAACTATTCATAAAGATGATAATATAAAAATTAATCATGAAATTTTTATTCTATCTGATATTTTGAAGTTATGTTATACGCCTGTCGTGCAGAAGATCTGGGTTCGAATCCTGGGTAAAACAAGGATGTTTGTATGAGTTCAGGAGTTAGGTGATTTCAGAAATGATTCGTGATGAGTAGTGTACACATTATACTTTTGGAGTTAAACATTTCTGGAGTAAATGATTCTTATCTTACAGAATGACTAACTGGGAACAAGAGATGACTTTCTACAGGCGAAACGGGGATGACACATTCTGCAGGAAATACCAGATTAACAAATAATGAACAAATATTATTAGCCCGGTCAAAATGGACATTCATGGTTATATTGATTCGCACAAAGCGGAAAATGGCATGAATTTTGGGAACACTATTACAAACAATCTGTCAGAAATCCTATCTATCCGATGTGGGCAAAAAAATTATGCCGAAGGGCATGTTTTATCATAGAAATAGCTGAATCGATAGTTATTCATTATAAACAATAAATTGAAATTAATACAATTGGCTTACGTTTCACTAAATATATTGAAAACTCTTCATATGTTTCGGGTGGTTAACCCGTTAAAAAAAGTATAAAATGTTACTCTTGATAATGGGTTAACCACATGAAACATATCATTATAATAATAATAATAATGAACGTCTTTATTGCCAAGCATATTGTGCTACATAGGAAGAGGCGAGATTTAGCATGAGTTATTCTTCCATCTAATCTCCACCTTGTTTCACCAAGAGATAAGCGAAACCTCCGTGTCATTTATTATTCATTATGCCAAATAATCTATAACAGCTGTCTCTAGACTTCTTTCCATAAGAGTCACCATTTCGGAGATATAGTAATGCGAAAAGTTGTGTCCTTCATTGAATAGACACCTTTCCGCGACACCCGTGAGATATTGCACGTTTTTTTTTCACGTTGTTTCTCTGGTAGCCTTATACCACGATCTATCGTTGTCCTGTTGAGTTAAAATATTCAATTTGAAATAGTACTTTTGGAAATGATGAAATCAGTGTAACTCATAATCAATTTGGGAAAATTGTTCATATGATTGATAATAATCTAATGGAACTTCAACCGTGTCAGCTTCCTCTTCCTCCTGCTGGGTACAAGTAAATTCTTCGGAGAGCGATGCATCAGATGTATCTTTGCACACATCGTCAATTTTCTCTTCTACTGGCACTTTGAAGCACGAATGGCATCGACAACTGTTACATGATAATGAACAAAATAACCAACTTTTTCAACCGTACTTAACACTACATCTCGTTACGCAATTGCAGAAAATTTTATTGAGGAGTTTTTCCGGTGTAGGTGGGAGTAAAGTCTGAACTGGTTCTAATGTATTGTTAATTATTTTCCAACCCCCGTGTTGTGGGTCTAGTTTATTACCCAGCTACACTTGACTTAGATAATATATCCGAAATAGATGTTGATGAGCAGAAGTACAGGTCGGATGAAGACGAGCTAACTGTACTAGTTTTTTGTTAAGAGTGTTTTTTACAAAAGAAAAGTATTGAAACTTATCTATATCTAATCAAGAAATTTTTTTTTGAAGCTCCAAAAACAACGGAGAGACAATTCCGTTGGTGATTACAACTTGTCGAGTAAAGGTTCTTTCTTTGAAAACGTCAGCTAAATCAACTTAATCTCAAAAAATTTCAAAACTGTAGTTTCACCCCTCCTGCACAATGCTGATGTTTTGTCGCAGTCAGTTACTGCATGTGAAAATGGACCATTGAATAGCAAACATATGTTGCTCGAGGCTGTATAGAATGAGGGACTGGATTTTTTCGAGCTTATATTCTTAAAACTGTATAATAAATATGTATGCACCACGAAAACGGATATTTTTACTTGTATTATCGTTCTGTTATATATATATATATATATCTATCTATATACATATATATATATATATATATATATATATATATATATATATATATATATATATATATATATATATATATATATATATATATATATATATATATATATATATATATATATATATATATATATATATATATATATATATATATATATATATATATATATATATATATATTAGGAGATAGATTGATTACCTGTTTTATTACTTTATTAGGATTTGGTATGATTGGTTGTATCAGGTTTAGTTTATATAAAAATCGTGCATTCACATATATTTATACGTTTCGAGGGCGTTTTCTCTCTTCTTCAGTAGTTATAATCCTAGTGTAACATTTACAGTTATATAAAATAATCAGAATATCAAAATTTTTTGATATCACTTATATGAAAATATAAGTGTTGAACCTGCATTAGTTATAGATTTCGATTATTTGAAAATGTACATAATTATTTTGTTATGTTATTATGTACATAACTCATGTCTTGCAATCTCTAGAATAAAGAACATCGTAACTAGAAACTGTGTTATGAATGTGTATTACAGTCTTATATGTAGTCTTATATATAGTCATCTAAACAATAATATTCTTCTGAGAAGCTGCTCTACAGAAATGAGTAAGGTGTTCATTACACTGAAGCGAATACTTCGATTAATATTCAATACTGATCAACGAACATCTTGTAAACCTATCTTCATTACAGCCAAATCGATCATACCTCAAGCCCCCTTCTCAATATTTTCAAAATTACTTAGTTTACTATATAGTAGTTCAGCATCAATCGATCCCTTCTACCTGTTATCTACCTGTTTTCTCTGTATTCATAATTTAAGTTTATATATTGTATGTATTCGAGAAATATCATTAGTCTGCACGTAGCATTTGAAAAAGCTGAATCTCATCGAAACGTACGTCATGCAGTATTCTTTTCAATATATGTGTAAATCAGTTTAACAATTGTTTCATTATAACAGTATTAGGAAAGTCCAAAATTTACTTCTAGCAACAAAGCAATAGAATTTGAAACGCCTAGTAGCAATTCGATATGGCTCCTAGCAACTTGAATTTCAATAGTACATATTTTTTGTTCTCATTATCCTTAAGAATTTTGATTAATGAAACGAAATAGAATCACCCTACAACTTAGTGCCTGATGCCACGATTAAAGCATTCATTATCACCGACGGAGAACGATGAAAACATTCTCGAAAGGAGTTTCCCATACTAAATTTCCTTACCACGGAGCATATCCTTTAATTGAAGCTTTAATTCCCCTCAGGTTCATTTGCTCGGAAACCCGTCTGATATAGTGGCGTAATTCAAAAGATTATCATCTGCAAACCTGACGAGAGTACCTGATTAATTGTCAGTAACAACGACTTTACAAGCAAATATTCTGAAGGTAAGAGAATGCTGCTTTGCATTCAAGCTTATCTCCTTAAGTTATATTATGTGAACTCACAGCATCCGTGTTTCTACGAAGAATTTTCGCAATATGATCAGATTACTTCAGAGACATTCACTAAATTCGAAGAAATACATCAAAAGGTATGAGGTAAGCAATTAAAATCACTACTCCCAATAGTTTGGTTCCCTTACACACTATACATGGGAAATATTTCGAGGGAGACGTCGTTTCTATATCACATTATTTCTCACTATCCCAATAAATTATTGCATAGTAATTTTGCATTCCATGCAGCTCCAGTACCCACGAAGTGAATAATTTTGAATATATATATATAGAAAGAAAACATAATTTCTTAGTTTAAATATACCACACTAATGTAGATAAGGTAGAAATGAAATCATCCTAGAGAAAGAAGGCGGGAGTGACATAATTTCTTTACAAGTTTAAATATACCGCACTAATGTAGATAAGGTAGAAATAAAATCATCCTATAGAAAAAGAAGGCGGGAGTGACAGAAGGAAAGAGAGATTATTAAGAATAATGAACTTAATGAACTAAATGTCGTTTATTTGTTTACAGGTAGGAACATTGTAAATAATGTGAATAATTGAATAATGTGAACTAGCATGTAAAATTAATGAGTAAAAACACTTTTTCACAGAGCAACGCAATCTAGTTTACTTAGAAGATTCACCCAATAAAATATTATTACATATATAAATAATTTTTTTCGAGACTGCTCATAGAAAACTATCAGTTAAGTCGCCAAATCTAAGGCCTTTCGATTTGAATTCTACTAGCATTCAGTGAAGATATTTGGACGATTGATTCATTAACGCACAGAGCGCGTTAACGAATCAATTTGAATGAACGCGTTTGAACGCATTAGGTCAAAAATTTTTGAATTGTTGAAAATACGTAATCTCCAGGTTTTAAATTGCCTCTGTCCACAGTAGCACGAAACAAATGTTGGTTTTGTAATCTCTACAATTTTTAACCACACTGATGCGACTCTGCCTATAAGTCGTATTTACATTATTTTTCCTTGAGTGATAAAATGTATATGAGACAATCAGAAAAATAGTTATATGTGAAAAAATGAACCACCTCATTGTAGGAGGAATATTGGATTTTTCCAGAAATGTTCCTGCATGACAATATAAATTAGCGGAAGTTAGAGACTGAACCAAGGCTTCGTTAAAATAAAATATGCCATGAAACAAATGTCGTTTTTTCTCTCTTCGACAGTTGACAAATCAAAAATTCGACACTTCCTGGAATATTCCGAAAAATATGCCAAAATAACATATTTCATTAATTTAGTTGCTTCAAACTTCTGCTCTCGTCATTTGTTCTAACTGAAATAATCTCAAAGAAAAAAGTTTTAAGGTCTTACTCCAGAAAACTTTAGTTTCAGAATGATGCGTCTGTTCTGTTTTATGATTAATTAGGTAAAGACATTTTCCTATGTTATTGAGGGAGCTGAGATTTTTGAGCAGGTATTTGAGGCACGTTGAGAATTTGTGGAATACATTATTTGTTTTATTCAAACATAATTTCGACTCCTGCCTACGAAGTTGTGGATATCGATATGAATACATGAGAAGATGAAAATATGCAATCCAGACCATTTCAATTGGTTTAATATTCAGCCAGACGTCCTCGAGAATCAAAAATATGTATTTGAAACACTTCGAGATATATTCGAGTACATTATTTATCTGTCATCAAAAATTGACAATTGAGAGAAGCCAGACGACTTCAAGATCGCAGTTATATACAAATTTTAGGTTTTCTGACTGGTAGAAGAATTAATGGTCAATTTTTGATGACATAGGATATTCTTGTCATCCAGTTAATATAAATATATTGAAATTCATATCAATATTCATATAAATCTTGAAATTTCTTTACTATGTTTTTCCAAACTAGTAACTGTGAATAACGTTCCAGTCAGACACCGGCATCGTGTTTAGATAACACAAAAAATTCTCAAGTTGCCTCAAACACCTGCTCTAAAATGTCACTCAGCTCTCACACTATTTCAGAAACAACATAAACATACATTATTGAATATATCCTCTCTCATCTAAAAGTATTACAAATCAATAGACAACAAAATGTGAATGTTACAAAGGTCAATAGTATATAATATTATACTCGCAAGTAGAATAGCTATCGTTTCTCTGTCCAGAGCAGCACGACATGTGTTGATTTTCCGAACCTCTAGAATTTTTAGCTCCAATTCCGTTCCTTTTCTAGACTTCGAATACACATTATTTTGCCTTGAATAATAAAATGTATTAGAAAACTACGACTACAAAAAATAACAGACATAAGGCAATGTAACACAATATTAATTGAATAGGTAAAAACTTAAATTCAAACACTTGAACTTATGATTTACACTTCATTCACTACATAGCATGACGCTTTCGTCGTTACGAACGACTTCTTCAGATGCTTACAGAATAAATCCGTTTGAAGTCGTTTGTAACGACGAAAGGCTTCATGCTATGTAGTGAATGAAGTGTAAATCATAAGTTCAAGTGTTTGAATTTTAGTTTATATTCAATTACAATGGATTTACATCAAGTAAACTCCAACACTATTGAATAAAAAAAAACAATATTAATTAATTTACTAACTTTCACTCATAAAGATATGTACTCTCAATCGATTGGGCCGATACTTGATTAAAATCTGAATACATAATTAAAATAAAACTAAGTGGTTTTCTGATTTTCACTATAATTAAGTTGAAACATAACAATGTTGTTTCACCAACAATTATATAAATTAGGTATTTTTATGTACAGAAGTTAGAAACTTCATTTTAGAATAGATATTTGATAGATTTTATTGACTACCAAAATTTGTTACTGGATAGAAAATCTTTGAAAACGATATGTTCAGAGGATTTTATCAGGATATTTTCTCTCAATCGATTGGGCTGATACTTGATCAAAATCTGAATACATAATTGAAATAAAACTAAGTGGTTTTCTGATTTTCACTATAATTAAGTTAAAACATAGCAATGTTGTTTCGCCAACAATTATTTAAATTAGGTATTTTTATGTACAGAAGTTAGAAACTTCATTTTAGAATAAATATTTGATAGATTATATCGACTGCCAAAATTTGTTACTAGATAGAAAATCTCTGAAAACGATATGTTCAGAGGATTTTAATGAAAAGTCCATTTTCAAGCAATTTATTATTATATTATATATATATATATATATATATATATATATATATATATATATATATATATATATATATATATATCTATTTTAGGGTATGGCATATCTTTCGAATTTACCAACAGGTTAGATGTGAGACATATAGTCGACATTGAACACACAATGAAAGGAAAATTACGTTTTAATTTTAAGATAACCTGAACCAACTTTAGAATTTATTGATGATGACTAGTGGAATAAACAAGGACACAATACTCTAGGGGACTGATCAAAGCGATTTTTTTTCTTCATACAGCAGTAGACATTGAAATCCCTTCTGAAGAAGTTAGAGAATATAGGCTTACGGAATAAAGTACTGAACTGGTTCAGGTCATATATGTCTAACAGAGTACAGAGAGAAGAATACGGTTCGAACTAAACTTTATAGGTTACAATGTGTTGCAATAAGAGAAACTTATTTAATTAGTTTTCTGTTTGTTTATGAATAAGAAATATGAGAATATGTTTTTGTTTCTTTGATCTCTTTATGTCAATGAAAAGTATGTAAAACTTTTCATTTTTGCTATTTTTCAATTAAGGTTGAGTTCGTTGTAATAATAACTATTCACTTCTATACTCTTGTCCCTAAACGAACATAGAGCTAACTAAATTAAAACTATGAATGCAATACAAAATTGCATCAAGTGAAGAAACAAATGTGCATGAAGAACATGATTGAAAAAATTTGAAAAAAAATGGAAACATCCGTATTGACCAAGGACTATCAACCATTAATCAGCAATTTCAAACATAGGAGTATCAATATCAAGTTCCTTCTTTCATTCATTCTCGATCATACTCACTTCAAAGTGACTTTTCACACTATAATTTACACTTACCCCACTTCACCTTCATATATTGGTTAGATTGATGTCTGCATTACCTTTATCTCTGCGAAAATATTGTTTTTCAGTCTATATATATATATATATATATATATATATTCCTATTGTTCGATTAGTTGAGTTACAGAAGAAGTGAATGCAGTCTTGAAATAGCTTTAAAGCTTCCTTACAACGTAATATGTCGAAAATAATTCTAGTTTTTTTTTCTCTTGAACAGCTGAACAACAAGAATCGACACCTCTTGTAATGGTCCAAAAATGATGCCAGAACAACATTTCTCATATACTCGTATTCTTTTCTTTTCTCTTCCAACTTGTACACTCTTCTTTCGTTCTGAAAAAAATTTTCAACTCACAACGAAGCAAATGAATAAGAATATGAGTCGAAAAGGTGGTCTGAAAAGAGAATGTTTTCATGATCTTACTCTTGAAACTTTCAGTCTTAGAACATTTAATTTCTAGTGTTATTATTCAGCTCATTCAGTAGGTTCTGTGATGGAAAATTTGGAATAAACGATATCATATTCAAACAACATTAACAAACATGATTGATACACTGAACAATTATTTCCATTGAGTTTATAGAAAAATCATAAAATGAAACTTACAAATGAAAACTGAACAAAAAATATTCATTGAAAAAAAAACGAATTGATAGCGAACAAAACTCAAATATTACGATGAAAACTAGTGAAATAGTATTCAATCCGTTTAGTTAATGTCTCAAGGTTTCATTTTAACTTCTACTCTCAAATCGAAATGGGTGATTTTGTAAGCGTTGTTTTTTTTTCAATCGAATAAAACACTCAATTTGCATTATATATTCTGAGTTTTCATTGAAATTGATAACTTGGCCTTTGCCATTTACATTTTGAAGATAACTTTATGTAAGTTAGTTCGCGGCTTCGTATCAAATAGTCCATTCGGAAGGTCCAATTTTGCGTCACTTTTTCGAGCATTTCGTCCTGTATCCCACGAATTACGCGTGTTATGTTATCCTGTAAGGCTTCAATCGTGTTCGGCTTGTTCACATACACTAAAGAGTTCACAAAACCCCACAAGAAATAATCCAGAGGCGTCAAATCGCATGATCTTGGCGGCCATTTCACAGGACCATCTCGAGAGATAACGTGCTCACCAAAAAATGAGGCGAAAAAAGTTGCGTATTCGGCTTGATATTGTTCGCCGTTGACGGCAACGTTGCTTCCACGGTCGTCTTTGAAGAAAAATGGAGCGATGAAGCCACCAGCCTATAAACCACATCAAACTGTCGTTTTTTCGGGATGCATAGGTAATTCTTGTATGACATGTGGCTGTTCATCACACCAGGTGCGACAGTTTGGTTTATTTACATATCCGTTAAGCCAGAAATGAGCCTTATCTCTGAACACAATTTTTCGATAAGACAGCGAATTTTTTAAAGCTGTTCTTTAATGTAAAGGCCCATTTACCCAAAATTAGATATTGTGGTAGGTCATTCGGCTTCAATTCTTGCAGAAGTTGAATTTTATAGGCTATCAAACCCAAATATTCTCTTCAGTACGCAATGAATGTGCAATAAAGTACCTAAACTTGAAATTTCTTCAAATTCAAAAAATTTGCAATCGTTGCTCGTTTGTAAGTCTTTCCATGATGGAATGTCAGAGGTGAAAACAAAGTGAAAACTTATCACATCGACGGATGACGTTTGGATGCCATTACTAACCAGTGCCGCCAACTTGAAAAACTTAACTCTCGAAAAATAACACGGTATATCATTTTGTTTTGTTCTTCCAACTCTCGTCGCTACATCTGATACAAAAAGCCTATCTTCAATTTTCCCAGTTGAGAATTTTTATCAACTGGCTCCCACGCTGCGTTGAGGTTTACCACCTGTGTTTCGACTGTACCTGGCAAACTACTTCATGGAAAGTTACAGTGGATTGTGGTGTACCACGCTGCAATTCCTTATTTAATGCCCGGAAAACATTAATTTATAACTGCAGTTTCTTCAGAAACATTTTTTTTCGTACCAAATTTCGCGAACGAATTTTCATTATATAACAACACTAATTGGGTTTTGAATCATTAAAATGGACTATTTTCATGCAAGGTGTTCACCTCCTGTTGATAATGAATTTTTTTCACTGAATTTGTGAGCAGTTTCTTCCCGAACAGCGAAAATTCGCGTACTCTGTTTTCAAAATAATCTTCATCCAATACGTAAGTCACCCAAAAGTTTCAAAAGGATTTATATAAACCACTAACGCGAACGCTCAATTAAATATAAATAACATATTGGTCTTCTTGTCTATTGCTGGTTACGTACGTATTGCATCCTAACTCAATACACCACATAATTACATACATACGATTATAACACATCGACAGGTTATTAGATAACCTTATTTTATGAGAGGTAATAATAAAAACTTGTCTAAAAATCACTGACTGAACAATTCTTCGACTAGTTTCGCCTTTTACAGCATTATCAAGAATGAATATATATTACAAAGACAACCTATAAATATTTTGCAGATCTGTTCGGACCACCTTGAATTCCGTCATAGAGGTGGGGGTTTCCAAATTATCAGAGATTTAACAGCAGGGAGAGGTTTAGGTTCAACTGGTCAGTCAGAAGATTGTATTTATGGGATTTTTGAAGTTTATTTATTTTCATGGCTTCCAGGTAGTTCAATTTAATTCCTTTTTCACAGTAATGAAGTATTTTAGGTTTGAAACAACTTGAGATCTTATGTCCTGTCGACTCTAGATGTTCACGAAAAGCAGATTGTCCGTTTTTTACGTGTCCTTTTAGCATAGTTTCAGAACATCTTCCGGTCTGGCCAACGTACAGCTGTAAAAGGCGAAACTAATCGAATAAGAAATTTTTCAGTCAGTGATTTTTAGACAAGTTTTTATTATTACCTCTCATTTGAATATGAACTATCAGAGATTCATCGTCCATTGGATTAACCTTATTTCATGTTTCAGGGCGATACTATTTCAAACTTTTGATGCTCATTAATTCACCCAGTACGCAATAGTTGTTCATTGTCAGCGGGCCAGATGTAGTCAAAATTCAGAATATTTGATAGTATATAGAGCAAGAAACACTAAGTTTCATAAAAATGAGAAATTAATATGATTCTGTGAAACTGAATGAGATGTTTTGTCTAATATATCAAAATATCACTTTTATTCAATGCGAAATAACAAACATGTTCTTTCTGTATGATTCACCCAACCATACGTTCTACGATATGATAAATAATGAATACGTAAGCAGGATAATATTATGAAAAATAACTCAGTTTCGAATACAAATATAAAATGAGTGATGGATTTCAAACAATGATATGCTCAGAATTTTTCTGAAGAAAATGCTCCTCTTTGTTTGGGAACTGTTCAAGAGGAAAGTAATCTGATTGCTATTGTTCGATTAGTTGAGTAACAGAAAAAGTGAATGCAATCTTGTTTTTTGAAATAACTTTAAACTTCCTTAGAATGAAATATGTCGAAAATAATTCCAGTTTTTCTTCTCTTGGAAGGCTGACAGACAAGAATCGACATTCCTCGTAATGATCCAAGAATGATGACACAACAACATTTTTCACATACTCGTATTCTTTCCTTTTCTCTTTCAACTTGTTCACTCTTCTTTCGGCCTGAAAAAAAATTTTCAACTCACAACGAAACATATGTATGAATATGTGTCGAAAAGTTGGTCCAAAAATAAAATATTTTCATGGTTTTGCTCTTGAAACTTCCAGTCGTAGAACATTTTTTTCCTAGTGTTATTATTCAGCTCATTTTGTAGGTTCTGCGATGGATAATTTGGAATGAACGGTCTCATATCCAAACAACATTTACAAACATGATTGTAAAGCACTGAGCTGATTAAAACTGAGCAATTATTTCCATTGAGCTTATGGAAAAATCACAAAATGAAACTAGTAACTGAAAACGGAACAAAAAATATTCTTTGAAAGAAACGAATTGATATCGAACAAAATTCAAATATTACGATGAAAACTCGTGAGATAGTTTCAAGTAGTTCATTCAATGTCTTAAGTTTTCATTTTAACTTCTACCTTCAAATCGAATAGTATATCATTTTGTTTCCTTCTTCCAACTCTCGTCACTTCATCTGATTCAACATGCTCTATCTTTAATTTTCCCAGGCAAGAATTTACATCAAATGGCTTCCTGGATCCTTCGAGGTTCACCTTTTCTGTTTTGATTGTTCCTGGCAAACTTGTTCATGGAAAACTACAGTGGGTTGTGGTCTACCACGCTCCAATTCCATATTTCATGTACGAAAAATAAAAATCTATAACTGTAGTTTCTTCAGAAACAATTTTTTCGAACCAAATTTCGCAAATGGTCTTTCATTATATAATAACACTAACTGTGTTTTTAATCAAGTAACTGGGCTATTTTTCATGCAAGGTTTTCACCTCTTGTTGATAATAATGAATTGTTTTCACCAATGTACTCGAATTATACTTCTGAATTTGTGAGCAGTTCCTTCTCGAAGCGAGAAGTCTCGTACTTTGTTTTCGAAATAATCTTCATCCATTACATAAGTCACTCAAATTTTCAAAAGGATTTAAATAAACCACTAACGCAAACGCGCAATGAAATATGAATATCATATGGGTCCACTTGTCTATTCTTGGTTACGTAAGTATTGCATCCTAAATAAATTGATTTCATTAGAAAACACACCACAAGAGCGTTGGTGCCAGAGAGGTGAGAAAAACAGCTAATGAAATCCATTTCAAATTGAAGTGAACTTCAGGATAAAACCTACCGTACTTGAAAATGATAGTTAAAAAACGGAGCAAGCAGCCATAAAGCTTCACGTACAATTCCAACCCTAACTCAATGAGAAACAAATTTATTGTGAGATATACAACATCCACTTTGAGAAAAATCAGTGTATCTTCCAAAGAAAATTCTTCTCTGTAATTATTATTAGTCGATTTCCTCTTGAATTTTCTCTGATTTTTCGATAAACACTTTGCGAAATTCGAAAAAAGTAACAATTTTATATGCATATACTGTGCAGTAAATTCTTCAATAAAGCTTTTTCACAGTAGAGGGTTTTCCGATTGGGGACAGAAGTTACATTTTAGGAATGGAGACGGAAACCGTACAGGTTTATTCAAAATGGTGCGAGTAAAAGGATTTAGGTAAATTCGATATCGAAGTCGGTAGGATTCAAGAGATTCGGTAGATACAAATAGAAATTGAAAGTTCGAAATTCGGGTCGTTCAGTTAGCTTAAGGGAAAACTGAACCAAGAAAAAGATATTTTCGAGTCAATAGCAGGTGGTATATATTCGGCATCCGTTTGAAACATTAGATTCGTATTGGGATATCGCAAGTTGAAAAGAACACCTTTAACGGCATTTATATATGAATTGGAATTTTTCTGAAAACAAATACTATTCGAAAACCAATTCACTATGCCTCTTTAATGATTCGTTTGATGATTCGAATGGCGTTTCGGATTCAGATCCACCTTCAACCTACGCAAACAATTTTAGGTAAAATATCTTTTTTTTGAAACATGGATTGCTATAGAAATCAGATTGTGAATATAAAAATGGAATACTGAATTTTATTCATATCTTACTACAGTTGTTGAATATGCCAGTCTGAAATCAGAGTATTAAGAACGCAAATGAAAATAATTATAGCAACAGTGCAGATCGTTAATATGTTTCAAATATTTATTATAATGTATACCTATCATTTGAACACTCATATATATATATATAAATATATATATATATATATATATATATATATATATATATATATATATATATATATATATATATATATATATATATATATATATATATATATATATATGTGTGTGTGTGTGTAATACTGAGAGTGTTAATCGAAATATCGAAATATTCCAAATAAAACTGTCAGGGAGCTGTCTACACAAATGTTATCAACGAGAACGAACCCATCACTTTCGAGAGTGAATCTTAAGAGCGATTCGAAAAATTCACGAGGTCATTCAATACCTGTGAATCTTTGAACTAGCTACACTTTCGCCTGCCTGGGCGTGATCTGGAGCGATTAGGCATGGGATTATTCGTACACATTTCAGACAATTTTCTGTTGTGTTCGAATGAATTATCTACAAAGCCTTCCACTCGCACTCTTGTTGTCATGAGTAGGAATCTTGAACGCTAGGAAGAGTTTATACGTCCTTTCGCCGATAGAGGAATATTTCACTCTGTAGAATATCTCTCAATTTGTTATAGGACCTATGTTCGTTTTGAAAGTCATCGATTCTTGATTGATAGATTAAATATGGAAAGATGATTCATAATAATGATGAAACAATTGTATCTTCTTATCATTCAACAAGATCGATGAACTTTTCGAAACGCTTTTAATATTCACTCTTGAAAGTGATGGTTTCGTTCTTGTTGACAACACTTGTGTAGACAGCTCCCTGAGAGTTTTATTCGGAATATTTCGATACTCCGATTAAGAGTCAAAGTATTTACTAGTAGTGAATGACCTGTAATTATTTGAACTATATAAACTATATATATATATATATATATATATATATATATATATATATATATATATATATATATATATATATATATATATATATATATATATATATATATATAAGAAAATGAACACTAGAACATTCATTTGAAAAATTGAAATTAATCAAGAGAATGTTATAGCAGAGCTAGATATGTGAACGTGTACGATGTGATGTCTCCATTATCCTTTAAGGGATAAATGTTAGAGAAATATTGAAATCGATGCCACACCTGATGGAAGTGCGAGACATATATGTTTCGTTCTGCAAGGAACTCGTCAGTCGCACCACGTCCATCGAAGTGAGGCAACGATTTCAACCTCCAAGCATCTTCTTGTGACTTCGAATGGAAGATCGTAGAGTAATGAATACTCTACAATTCGATCTATAGAAATCAGTAGAAAACAACTCTCTCAGATTACAGAGTCACCAAGCATCGAAATTTCACATATCTTCTATACCCGTAGGTATCTACTAAATTGCAATGTCTATTTGAAATTTCGATGCTTGGTGACTCTGTAATCTGAGAGAGGTGTTTTTTACTGATTTCTATAGATGGAATTGTAGAGTATTCATTACTCTACGATCTTCCACTCGAAGTCACAAGAAGATGCTTGGAGGTTGAAATCGTTGCCTCACTTCGATGGACGTGGTGCGACTGACGAGTTCCTTGCAGAACGAAACATATATGTCTCGCACTTCCATCAGGTGTGGCATCGATTTCAATATTTCTCTACCATTTATCCCTTGAAGGATAATGGAGACATCACATCGTACACGTTCACATATCTAGCTCTGCTATAACATTCTCTTGATTAATTTCAATTTTTCAAATGAATGTTCTAGTGTTCATTTTCTTAAATATTTCATTCAGTGCCATAAGCACAAAAATTTAATTTCCTTATATATATATATATATATATATATATATATATATATATATATATATATATATATATATATATATATATATATAAGGAAATTAAATTTTTTGTGCTTATGGCACTGAATAAAATATTTAAGGAAATGAATACTAGATCATTCAAATGAATTTCTCAAATGAACTAACAATCTCTTGGTTAATTTTAACCAAGAGAATGTTATAGTAGAGCTAGATATGTGAACGTGTACAATGTGATGCCTCCATTATCCTTCAAGGAATAAATGTTAGAGAAATGTTGAAATCGACGCCACACTTGATGGAAGTGCGAGATATATATGTTTTGTTCAGCAAGGAACTCGTCAGTCGCACCACGTCCATCGAAGTGAGGCAATGATTTCAATCTTCGATCTGCCACTTGGAGTCACTAGAAGATGCTTGGGGGTTGAAATCGTTTTCCAATCGGTTCCAACTTCAGAGTGAGCTGAAACTTTCATGATTCAGATTAATGTTAACCGTGCATCGAATTCGAGTTGGTATCCAACTTTTATGTACTCCTCACACCATTAAATATTTATATTTGGAATTCAGGAGATTACGGAAATCAGAGAATTATATTGAATATCATCAACAGACTATGGAATTCATAGAATCAAATTGATCTTGAAAAAAAATTGTAGATAATTTGTAAATAATACAGGAAATGATAACTAAAAAGAGATCATATCTGCATTAATGAAATAATAAATTTATGATTGAGAACAAAAATTACTCTGAAATTCTTGAATCAATTTCAAACAGCAATATCTTATGAAAGGAACTTGAGTAAATTGTGGAATAGAAAATTTCATTAATGATTATTTTGATAATATATTCTTCATTGAAATAGATTATATTATATTTGTCTACTGAATTATATTATCTACAAATTATGAGGAAATTCTTGGAAGCAAACCAATTTCAAAGACAAATTTTTTTGTTGCTTGTGATTTGGGAAAAATTGAAAGAATATTTTGATAATCACTAACAGTAGTATGAATTTGAAGAATGCTTGTTAATTTCTGTGCATCGGAATTGTAAATTAATATCGTTCGTCCAAGTTCTGCGCTCATTATTAAACAGCTTGAGTTACTCTATTAGAATTTGTTGCATATATTTCCAAGTAACAAGGATGAAAAAAAAAATTATATCCTGAGATCACTATGGGAATTCCTGAAATAATAATTATTGCACGAAACAATATCAATATTTTTCTTATTTTAACAAACAGATGTTTTTTTTATATCCTCTTCTTGTTGAAATCAAACATTTTCTTTATATAATTCAATTGATGATTTTTTAATATCATCATCTCTTTATGTCTTCCTCGTTTAAACTGTCAGTTCCTTGGCTCATATTCAACTACATCAAAGAAAGGCCTACTCAAAATTCACATCATAATAATTGAAAATTTGGCACATTATATCCTCGCAGAAATCCTGAAACGAAGTTTCCTTTTCCCTGTCGCAAATTGGATTCACAGCCGGGAAGTGGTTGCATGTACGAATTTCATCATCTGGCATTGGCATATTAAAGTCTAGTTGTACTTTGAGTTCAAGGCTGTTCAATTTTAAATAGCAGCGCGAATCTAAAAGTAGCGCTCTGGGATTCCTAATTCAATAATTCAGGAACGAGATCTCTTGGCCCGTATTATGAAGCGGTGTTATTGTCAACGAGAGGCAAGCGTGGGTGGCAATGTCCCTAAGGACCTCGAAGGAACTCTATTTAAAGGTTTTATTGATTAACTTTCTTTTGGAGCCAGAACCATTAATTCCACGAGTGCTTGCTTGACCTCTTCGAATCGTTCTTTTTTTCAATAAATTAATTCCTTTTTCTTTTGGCTAGGATTTTCTATTCCAGAAACTTTCAACGTCTTAAAACATTCAGACAGTTTTTTCAATTCATTATTGATAGTGGATCTATTCGATTGGGGAGCTTATGAAAAAGATATTTCAAGGAAGCCATGAATACGAATTCGGATTTCAGAGATATTGTGGGAATTTAGTATCCATTTATAATAATCAAGTGAAATCAATTATTTTTCAAGTGTCGAATACACATTATGGGGAAATCGAATAACACTTCCAGAGAAGAATATGTTCTCCACAACTCTTAATGTTGCTTTTTAGATACATAAAATATAGGCACATACCGAATATTTTAGTGATGATGAAGAAAAATGTCATTTTTTTGGTGTAATGTTAATGTTTTTTAAGTGAAGCTCATCCATCTTTACCTAATGAGTGAGAATATTGAGACAACGACAGTGCAACGACAATTTCTATAATAATTTTTTTGAGGATTCAAATTACACACGTTATGTTCTAGACTTCACTGTTGTTGAAGGAAACTTCCAGTAATTGAATATAATATTGATTACATAACAGTTTTCATTGGCGTTGCCAGTATCACCTGAGATTTATTTGCGAAATACACCTTATTCGAGAGAAGAAAACAAAGGGACGCTCCTATATTTTAAATTGATGTCGTATTGCGAAAAGAAAAAGTAACAAACAAATTATTATACAAATAATACCTTAAATACTCAAGTATTTTCCATCTCAATTTTCGCTGGGAAAAGACGAAGGAGTAAAATCAATGGTTCTCGATCATTATCATCAAATTATATAATACAACTTGAGATGCTATTCAACGTGAACAAAAAATGATGCATACAGCTGAAAATATTTCATGAAACAGTGCTTTGAACTTGATTAAAATAATTTTCAGTTCAATTTCATGTCGCGTATTCCTTTTGCTCTGATTCCGTATTATTTTTGCTAATACTATACTTTTTCTGCTATATATATATATATATATATATATATATATATATATATATATATATATATATATATATATATGTATATGTATATATATATATATATATATATATATATATATATATATTTATATATATATATATATATATATATATATATATATATATATATATATCATATGCAGCTTATTCAACCATTTTTAGTTATGGTGCAACCGCTCTTCATACATTTATATATTCTACTTTCATTTCTGCCTATTGTTGATTATTGCTGGCTATGCGAGCACAAGTTGATCCTAGGAGCTTCTTTATGTCGTAATCCGATCTTACAAAAGGCGTTTTCTCTGTGGTTAATCTGTCGTCCGTCCTTCTAGCGAGATATCCGGCCCACTGTCACTTTAGGGATCTGATTCTATCCACGACATCTATCACCTGGGTTTTTTGCTTGAAGGATTGAATGATCCATTCAATCCTTTTCCGATCTCCCCTTGTTAATCCAAGTATGCATAGTTCCATAGACCTTTGTGCCACATGGAGCTTTCTAACCATATCACTTTTCTGGGTCCAGGTGTCACAACCTTATGCCAGTACTGGCAGTACGCATTGATCAAACTTTTTCTTCTTTAGGTGGAGTGGCATTCTGGACTTGAAGTTGATAGACTCCTATCCAAATGTTCTCTATGCTAATTTATTTCTGGAAGTAGGGAGCCAGATATGTGTATGCGTTGACTCAGGTATATGTATTCCTCTACTATTTCCAGGGTTATGTAGTTAATTATTATTACTTGTGCGACTATCAGTTCGTTATACGAGCCTTAGAACAGCTAATTGAAAATCGAAATGTTTCATCGAAAAATTGTGTTCAGCGATAAGGCTCATTTCTGGATTGATGGATATGTAAATAAACGAAACTGTCGCATGTGTAGTGATAAATAGCCACATGCTATACAAGAATTACTGATGTATCCCGAAAAAACGACAGTTTGGTGTGGTTTATGGGCTGGTGGCATCATCAGTCCATTTTTCTTTAAAGACGACCGTGGAAGAAACATTACCTTCAACGGCGAACGATATCGAGCCATGAAAGCCAACTTTTCTTTGTCCCAGTTGGCCGAGTTGATCTCGGTTAATATTTGGTTTCATCAAGGCGGTGCCACATGCCACACAGCACGTGAAACAATGGACATGTTGAAGGATGAATTTGGTGATCAGCTCATCTCTCAAAATGGCCCTGTGAATTGGTCGCCAAGATCATGCGATTTGACGCCTCTGGATTATTGCTTGTGGGGTTATGTGAAGTCGTTAGTATATATGGACAAGCCGAACACGATTGAAGCCTTACAGGATACGGAACCATCTGATACGGAGCCGCGAACAACATTTACATGAAGTTGTCCGCTTCATTTTCATCGCTCCAGACCACGCCCAGGCGGGCAAAAGTGTAGCTAGTTTCAAAATTCACAGGTCATTCAGTACTAGTAAATACTGAGACTCTTAATCGGAATATCGGAATATTTCAAATAAAATTCTCAGGGGACTGTCTACTTGATTGATAGATTGAATATGGACTGATGATTCATAATAATGATGAAACAATTGTATCCTATTATCATTCAACAAGTTCGAAAAACTTTTCGAAACGCTCTCAATATTCACTCTTGAATGGATGGGTTCGCTCTCGTTGACAACATTTGTGTAGACACCTCCCTAAGTGTTTCATTTGAAATATTTCGATATTCGGATTGAAAGTTTCAGTATTTACTTTATATATATATATATATATATATATATATATATATATATATATACATGTATTCAGTACAAGGTGAGATCCGTACATATGATAGACAACCTGAGATCCACTAGTAGAAATCACTTTAGCTTTGAATTGTTTTCACAAATTAGTCTAAAGATGCGTACTGGTCAATGATATGAACCGAGGGGTAAGATAAATTAAAATTTTTTTCATACACCAAGTATGAAGGTAAGTAGAGATCCATGATAAATGTAAGTAAGACGAGATCCGATATACTCTTTGTATAGATACGCTGTACAAGACGAAATCCAGCGATGTTGCCACTTTATACAGAATTTCGTTTACAACTCGAAACAAGATGATATATAATTACTGTGATTATTTCTGATGGAAAATCAAAACGTGAATGATTTAGTCATTTAAGTATTTGACATTTCGCGTTGTTCATCTTGCACAACGTGGATTTCACAAATTTTTTCGGTAGAAGATGTGCGTTGTGATACTCGTTTTTCTCACAAGTTCCTTTCTTGATGGCATATATCATACAAAATTAAATACAGCGAACTTGTCACTTCATGCAGAATTTCGTTTATAAATCGAAAAAATTGAAAAATATTTCGAATATTTCTGCAGGATATGCAAATTGAGAATATTCATTCATTGAAGTTTCTCATATATCACGTTGAGCATTGTGCTATTTTTCGTTATATGTCGTTGAAAGAAAAATTTTGTTCGACTTTTGAAGGTAACTTAGTTCTTTCGATAACATATTGATTTGTTTGGATACATGGCTTTTGTATGACTTTCAAGATTTTATTGATGAAAAGAAAATGCTACAATTCGTGCATTCACATGCATTTTGTAATGTGTGTGAAAAAAGTATTATTAGTGTTTCATTTTTTTTTATATGAATGAAGTTTATTTGGCTATATTATATGGATCACATTATTTCTTACAATGAATAACTTCAAATAAACTGATTAACTCACTGAAGTTCAAAACTTGTACGTGAGAGTAACTTCACAATACAAAAGGTATCATAATGCAAATTTGAGAAAAATTAATAAAAACTGAGGAAATATAACAAAATATGACAAGTGGCAGGTGGTATTAGTTCATACAAAAAATTAATGTTGAAAATTACATTAATATAATCTTCTTGAATGTGAATTCTACGCTAAAATAAATGTAGCTTAGCTCAAAATTTTTCAAGAAATTACAGATAACAATGTGAGGCATATAAGCCTCAAATTTGTTACTATTAACGTTATCCGGAAATGTCCAATTCTATCCTGTAGCTGAGAATTTGTTTTAACGGGGCTCTTATAGGCTAATTTACAGAGTAGAGTACTCTACAGAATACTTTAAAATGAGAAACGCTCTGTGGAATACCCTACTTCTTACTCATAGAATTGCTTTGAGTTTTCAGTAGAAGGCATACCTCTTGTATAATGTTTTTTCAAATATTATCTGAAATTTCATAATCAGCTTGACGATTTAAACGAAAAAATAATAAAGGAAGAAAAAATTTGGGTATTAAATAAAATTTTCGAGTGAGATCATTGTGAAGAATATGTACTATCCTGATGAAGGTTTAGAAACAGAATAATGAGGGGAATGGCTCCAATTAAAATAATTCAGATTTACATAAATACAAAAGTATAGAAATACACAAGATAGATTAACATAGAAATGGTGATATTTTTACTGAAGAAACTGAACAAGATGAAAATGTTCATTCACTAACAAATTTCGGAGGAAGTTTCTTTACACTGAAGCTTTCATTCGAAGTGGATAATATAATTCATCAATATGTATGAATTATTCGCTTCAATAGTACCATTCTATTATAACAGCTGAAATAAAAGTGAAAACCACATTTTATATACCTATTTATGAGAAGGTATCAATATTTTATCAGGCTACTCATGAATATATAAACAGGAATTAGGTTGAAAGAACGAGGAAAAATTCTTGACCAGTTCAATATTCAATTACGAGATTTGGTAAATGATCAATCTGAAAAGATATCGTATGTTTAGTTAACTTGGAGGAATAGAACATATAAACATAAAGTCGGCGTAAAAACATAAAACCGTACAGTCATCGGTAAATAATCAAGTTGGAGATAAGGAAACGAAACAAAAATCAACAATATGTGAGCAGATGAAGCATTTGAATGAACTTAATCCATCCAGAGGTTTGAAATACAAGTGAGAATGAAATTTCTGAAAATGGGTTGAATTTTAAAAGGGGAACAAAAAAAAATTATCGCATAGTAGTTCAACAAAAACACTCTCATTAGTTTCAGAATAAATATTCGAATCAAATTGTGTATCAAGCCTTCATGTGTATAGGCCATTTTAATTGATCAGAAGTAATTCATAATGATATATACCTATATATAATGCTAATTAATAAATTTTTGATATTAAAGAATTGTTCCAATTATTTTCCAGATTGTTGAATGGAATCACTCGAGATTTGAACACATTTCAGGAATTTAAAAAAATTGCATAATTATAAGTATATTGTCCACTGGAATAATGTAGTGGACATTATATATAATAATGTGAAATTCTTGAAATGTGTCTAATAAATTCATAGTTTTGACGTGGAATTTCAACACGTATCTCTCTTCTTAATCAACTGTTCACTTGAGAATGCATTCGTTTTACTAAATTATAGTTGACTGCAAATAAATAATCTATAATGATGAAAAGCAAATGAATGATTTATTATGATGAAAATGAAGTTCTTTTCTGCTATAATAATTGAAATGATCTGATGACTGTTATAATATAGATAATTTGAATGAATGAACAAATGTTATTTGTTATGAATATTACAAACAGTATATATTATATTATATAGAATAACTTCTCAGGTTAGAACAACCAGAAAATAATTTTTTTCATTTTTTGTTCGTGATTAATAACCTACCCACCTATTATACTTTAGGAATTTTTTCAGGATCCATATAGATACAACGCGATCAAAATATTTCGCAAGAATTGGTAATAAATATTAAGTGAGCGTTTAGTTCAGTTTTTCTAAGGAGACGTACGTTTCCTTCATGTGACTAGTGCACTTTATAAGATCTGATAACACTTCGTTTGCTTTTCAGATCTGAAGAAGTCGTTTGTAAAGACGAAACGCATCATGCTATGTAGTCAATAAAGTATAAATCATAAGTTCAAGTGTTTGAATTTAAGTTCATATTCAAATATTTAATAATGTGAAATTATGATTAGAGTCATGATTATAGTTGAATAAATATAAAATACGAAGTGTCTCATATTCCTCTACAGTGCTAATTTGTGTATGATAGAATTGTTTGGACAGCGACAGTTTCTCTTTATATTAATAACATTCTGCGCGTGTACCGCAGAATGTTATTTCTTTCTTAGAAAAAAAATAAACTGCGTGATTATTTCAATGGTTCGAAATCGATCCTATCGATCTGAGCGAAAAATTAATTCCAGGGAGAATATCTAGATATCATTTCAGGGTATTTGAAATTCTACAATTTGAGCGTTGAAATTATGCATGAACCATTTGTTTATACAATTTTAGCAAATACACGAAACTGAATAGTTATTGAAAACAACGCATTCTTTAATCTATAGCCATTTCAGGAAACGTTTGTTTCTTAACACATCAGGGGCGCCATGAGATCAATGAAAATATTAATAAATGATTATATTATATTATATTATCGAATATGATATAATTCCTCATATATGTAGGTGTTTTGTGGCAGATGAATCGAATTTCATTTGAGCGTGAATATTAAGAATGTAAAATTTTTCGAAATATGTTATGAATGTATTTTTGAAATAAGGACACAAAAGTTTGATACTATTAGCATATACCCTGTATAACATTGAGAATTTCAGAAATTTTAGCTCTTTCATTTCATGAGCAATAAAAATCTGTTAAAAATGAATATTGATCTTTCAACTCGAACTGTAAGAGAATCTTGGTCAGCTGAAAGTTGTATTATCAGATCGGATCATTTAACTGATATCACATGATATATAAATACTATTCCGAAATATTTGCATTACTTGATATGGATTCACAAATATCGATTGACCTACCGTATTATGCTGTTTCAGTTTAGTAGAGTAAACATTTAGATTCTGACTAATAAAATGATATTTTGTCTGCTCAGCCTTCATCCTTAGAAAAGAGCAGTTTATATTATACCTACAAATTTTTTCGTAAATATGGAAATCTTGCATTCTATAATCTCTAGACATTTCACGAAATGTTTGTTCCCACATCAGGGACAATAGGAAATGAAAGACAATCGAAATTTAAGTATAATATAAAACAGGCTTAACAAAAAATATATTTCTTTTAGCTATCGATACTTGTGAGGATTTCATGCACCTTATGGTTAAAATTTTTGTCATTATTCTACAGAAAACTATATTTCAAATAAGTGTTTTCTGTCTTTGTTCAAATGAGAAATACTTGACCCGTTGATCTACATTATTTCTGAATTCAATGTCAACTATTGCACTTATAGAAATAAATTGTGGAAAATTATATACCTACCTAATTCCTTATATATGTAATTGTTTCGCGAAATATGAATCAATTTCAGCGTGAATATTCGAATTACACAATTATTCTAAATATGTTCTGAATATATTTCCGAAATGGGGGTTCTAAATTTCGATTTTACATCATTTATCGTGTATAACATCAAGACCTTCCATGAGCAACAACATTGTCTGAAAAATGAAAATCAAAAATATTGACATTTCGACTTACACTGTATGAGAATCTATTGAAGATTTAAGTTGTATTGATCTGAATACTTTACTGAATCACCTGGTTTATGTTTATAAACATTCAAATAATCATTTAAATCATTTGCTGCTCAGAAATATTTGCATTATGTATCGTTGACAAATATCGATTGTTAAACAGGATTATACTGTTTCGTGAAAGTTTCATATTATATATTATATTGAATGCTTGGTTCATATTTTGAAATTATATTCTCTGATATTGAAGATTTGAGTTGTATTGATCTGAATACTCTTCTGAATCACTTGGCTTATAAATGCTACTCAGAAATATTTGCATTATGTATCGTTGATAAATGTCGATTGTTAAACAGGATTATACTGTTTCGGGAAAGTTTCATATTATATTTTATATTGTATGCTTGGTACATATTTTGAAATTAAATTCTCTGATATTAAAGATTTGAGTTGTATTGATCTGAATACTTTTCTGAATCACCTGGCTTATAAATGCTACTCAGAAATATTTGCATTATGTATCGTTGACAAATATCCATTGTTGAACCGGATTCTACTGTTTCGGGAAATTTTAAAATATATTTTATATTGTACGCTTGGTTTATATTTTGAAGTCATATTCTCTGATACTAAAGATTTAAGTTGTATTGATCTGAATACTTCACTGAATCACCTGGTTCATAAATGTTACCCAGAAATATTTGCATTATGTATCGTTGACAAGTATCGATTGTTAAACCGGATTTTACAGTTTCGGGAAAGTTTCATATTATATTTTATATTGTATGCTTGGTTCATATTTTGAAGTCATATGCTACAATTCGTGCATTCATGCATTTTGTAATGTATGTGAAGAAAGTATTATTAGTTTTATAATTTTTATCTTATCAAGTATTATCATTTTTTTTTATGAATGAAATTTATTTGGCCATACTATATAATATATCATAATGCAAATTTGAAACAAATTAATATAAACTGAAGAAATTACGATTAGTGGTAGTGAAATTAATTCATAAAAGGAAATAATGTTGGAAATAACATTGATATAATCTTCATGAATGTTAATTCTATGCTAAAAAAAAAGTAGCTTTTATACACACATTTTATATACGTATTTATGGGAAGGTATCAATAATTTATCAGGCTACTCATAAATATAGAAATAGAAATTACGCTGGAAGAATAAGGAAAAATTCTTGAGAGGTTCAATATTTAATTACGAGATTTGGTAAATGATCAACCTGAAAAGATATCGTATGTTTAGTAAACTCCGAGGAATACAACACATGAACATAGCCTCGGAACAGTCAGCGGTCGTTAATCAACATAAGGAAACGAAACAAACATCAATAATATGTGAGCGGATGAAGCATTTGAATGAACTTAATCGATCGAGAGGTTTGGAATAGAAGTGAAAATGAACATTCTGAAAATGCGTTGAATTTTAAAAGACGAACAAAAAAAAATTATCGCATAGAAGCTCAACAAAAACTCATTTGTTTCACAACAGGTAGGTATTCGGCTCAAATTGAAGCCTTCATCTATATTAGCAATAGTAATTGATACATAAGTAATTCATAATGATATATGTACATATAACATATTGCTCATTAATAAATTTTTGATATTAAAGAATTGTTCCAATTATTTATTTTCCAGATTGTTGAATGGAATCACTCAAGATTTGAACACATTTCATGAATTTAAAAAATAACATAATCATAATTATAATTATAATTATATTGTTCACTACAATAATGTAGTGGACATTATATATAATAATATTTAATAGTATTGTCTTTGCCTGATGTAAATCCATCATAATTGAATATAAACTCAAATTCTAACACTTGAGCTTATGATTTACTTTATTGACTACATAGCATGACAAGTTTCGTCGTCACAAACGACTTATTCAGATACTAATAGAATAATCATTATTTTGTCCTTTGTAATGACGAAACGCATCATGCTATGTAGCCAATAAAGTGTAAATTTAAAGTTCACGTGTTCGAATTTAAGTTTATATTCAAATATATAATAATGTGAAATTATGATGATGGTCATGATTATAAATGAATAAATATAAAATACGAAGTGTGTCATACTCTACAGTTCTAATTTGTATGTGATAGAATTGTTTGGGCTTGCTGCGACAGTTTGTTTTTATATTTATAACATTCTGCTTGTACCGATTAAAAATGATAATCCTAAAGAAAATCTTTTAATGGTTCGAAATCGATCTAAGCGATCTGAGCGGAAAATTAATTCCAGGGAGATATCATTTCAGTGTATTTGAAATTCCAAAATTTGAGCGGTGAAATTATGCATGAACCTATTTATCATAGTACCTTATCGTCATTCAAAGACAAAAAGTTTACACAATTTCAGCAAGTACACGAAACTTAATAGTTATTGAAAACAACGCATTCTTTAATCTATAGCCATCTTACGAAACGTTTGTTTCTTGCCACATCAGGGGCGCCAGGAAATGAAAAACATTTGAAATTGGTAACTATATTTCTTTCGTGCTTTGTTACTTATCAGAAGTTTTTGCACCATATAGGTTAAATTTTTATCATCCTTTCTACAGAAAACCACATTTCAAACATTTGCTAACAGAGACCTGTATGCCTTGAAGACGTTTTCAATATAAGAAATAATTCACACGTTGTTCTGTATTATTTTTGAGGTCAACTATTGCACTTATTTTATCGTCATTTATTGCCAGATCAATAGAAATATACATCCAGCTAGTCAGTAGATCAATAAAAACATATATCCACCTAAACAGACAGATCAATAAAAATGTAGATCCACCTAAACAGACAAATCAATGAAAATATGAATGAATAATTATATCATATTATATTGTCGAATATGATATAATTCCTCATATATGTAGATGTTTTGTGACAGATCAATTTTCATTTGAGCGTGAATATTCGAAATGTAAAATTTTTCGAAATATGTTATGAAAGTATTTTTGAAATAAGGACAAAAAAGTTTGATACTAACATCATATCCTCTCTATAACATTGAGAATAACAGAAATTCACGCTATTTCATTTCATGAGTAATAAAATGCTCTGAAAAATGAATACAAGAATATTGATCTTTCGACTCGCACTGTAAGAGAATCTTAGTCAGCTGAAAGTTGTATTATCAGATCTGATAATTAAACTGATATCTGATATGTAAATACTTTTCTGAAATATTAGCATTACTTGATATGGATTCACAAATATCGATTGACCTACGTATTATGGTGTTGCATTTTAGTAGAGTAAACATTTAGATTCTGACTAATCTAATGATGTCTGCTCACACTTGATCTTAAGAAAAAAGCAGTTCATCAGATACCTGCAAATTTTTTCGTGAATATGGAAATCTTGCATTCTATAATATCTTTGCCATTTCACGAAATGTTTTTCTTCCCACATCAGACACAACAGGAACTACTACAACTAGTCATCTATTCGACAAAAAACTATATTTCAAATGGGTGTCTTCTGTCTGTTCAAATAAGAAATACTTGACCCGTTGTTCTGCATTATTTCTGAGGTCAATGTCAACTATTGCACTCATTGAAATAAATTGTGTAAAATTATATAAGTACCTAATTCCTTATGTATGTAATTTTTTCGCGAAATATGAATCAGTTTCAGCGTGAATATTCGAATTGCCCAATTATTCTAAATATGTTCTGAATATGTATATTTGAAATGAGCGCTCTAAATTTCGGCATTAATGTCATTTCTTGCGTATAACATCAAGAACTTCCACGAGCAACAAGATTCTCTGAAAAATGAATACAAAAATATTCACATTTCGACTTACATTGTATGATAAACTATTAAAGATTTAAGTTGTATTGATCTGAATACTTTACTGAATCGCCTTGTTTATAAATGCTACTCTTTTCTATTTTGTTCGGGGTTCATTCCCTCCAATTCAATAACTACACACTGCAGTATTGGGGGATACGTTTGCGATCACTCACATGTGCTTATCATTATCAATATAGTAAAAGTAAAATATTGAAAAGATTTTTTTCTACTATAACACACCTCATAAATATGTAAAAACCGGGATATGGCGGTATAATCTGTTGTCGAATGAGGAATATATGTTATATTCGGATAGGCATTCCAATTCAACGTTTATTCATGAAAATATATTAACCTTCTAACATGTCAAGACATAAATTACTTCAAAATGATAGGTAATAATAAAAACTTGTCTAAAAATCACTGACTGAACAATTCTTTATTCGACTAGTTTCGCCTTTTACAGCATTATCAAGAAATATCAAGCATTATCAAGAAATTCTTGATAATGCTGTAAAAGGCGAAACCAGTCGAATAAAGAATTGTTCAGTCAGTGATTTTTAGACAATTTTTTATTATTACCTCTCATTTAATTATGAACTATCACAGAGTAGATTCATCGTCCATTGAGTTTATAAATTACTTCAATTTGAAATTGATTAGATCTTCTTTTTCTGCAACATAAGCAGAACGCTACATTTTTAGCATTTCGATGCAGCTTGTCTAGGAATTTCATATTTCAACGTAATACTCATACCCGCCAATTTAAAGTATTTAGTCTATAATGGCTTATCAATATAAAGTCAAAAATTTTTATCACGATTTTTCTATCAATTCTGCATCAGTAGATTAACAGTTTTCTCCTACTTGAACATGAAGGAAATTGAAATTTTTCCCTTTTCTGTATCTATGATTGAAGGTTTTCAAAAGAGATTTAGGATATGTGAAAATGGTTATTTATCACTTGTCATGAATAATTTACTCAGGTTGAATATCAAAAATTCAATCTAGAATTCAACCCAAGAAAATCATTCATAACGAAGTGATCGGAAGAATTTTTCCAACAAGAGTTTTTTCGGAAACCTTTCAAAAATAGCTCCAAAAAGGAAAAAAAGCGTAAATGTTTCATTTAACATTTTCGCACTAGTAATACTCATGCTCATGTAAGAAAAATAGTTAGGAAACTTATGCAAAACCAATGAAAACAATTTCACTTAATTTTGAAGAATGTTAGTTATTATTATAAACAGAGGCACTCTGTGCTTGAGCGAAAGTTGCACCTTATGGTGGGAATAGAACCCACCAGCACCAAAGAGCCGAAAGCGTTTTAGAGTCACTACACCATTAATTATTTGTTCATTCATCTATGACGAGGGGACCATGGATTCGGAAGAGTATATAATATTATTTTATTCTATTAGTAGATTATTTACACTAATTACTTACCGGATTTTTATTATCTTATAGAAGTTGACGTAATATTTTTTATTGAATATATTTGTATTAACTAGTTGTATTAACTATCACTAACTTATTCTCATCTCAATAGAAAAATAATGAATTTCGTTCCAACAGTTTCGTGAAATGAGTTGTTTCGAGATAAATTTTTATTTCCTTTTGATTCTTTTCTAAAATAATCTAATGACAGTAATAATATACATACTCCTCCGAATCCAATGACCCCTCGTTCATATTTTACGGAGTCATAGAAAAAATTAAATCCAAAAGTAATTCAAATAAAAATGAACTTCAATTCTGTCCAAACAAATGTATTCTAAATGAATAAGTTCTGAAACTCTAACGAGTAGATATTGCTCTTCATGAATCGATAATATTTACATTATAATACATTACTTTCGATAAATCAAAATCCATTTGTTTTCATACCTAAACACCGAATTCAAACGTAACGCCGAGATACAGTACAACGCGATAGTGTCATATTACAGATAACGACAAGAAGTCCAAGACGTGCATGTTGCCAAACCTTTGGATCTCTACTTTGCGTTATTTATCAAACTTTTATACAATGGCAGATCGGCCCCCTATAGGAAGGTTGGTGAACTAAAGTTGTATATAATGTGATATTTGGCTGAAAGACGAGATCCGACCGAAAATCTGGAAATCGGCTAATTCGGCCAAATTATCCACACCCACGACGATATACACGTTAAACAAGGTGAGATCCGAAATCGGATCTCACCTTACCAAACGGATCTCGACTTGTACAGAATTTGTATACAAAGGATCTCACCTTGTAGCGCTTATATATATATATATATATATATATATATATATATAATATACTCTAATTGATGAGATTCAACTCTAGTTCGAACGCCATTAAAAAACTTTCCGTCATTTAATTAACATTAGCTTTCATGAAGACTTCTTTCAGGCACAAAGGCTCTTTCTCATTGTGGACGCAATCATTTCAATGAAGAATAATTTCATTGAAATTCCAATTTGATTAATTTATTCATTTTATATTAGATAGATTGAAATCAACAATTTATTCACTGAAAATTCAAAATCCGCTGCATTTTCCTACCAAGAATTGAATTACACTATTTTGTTTTTGCATTCGTCATTTTATATTCGATTTTTGTACATATGAACTGAATCAATTCGAACTTAGTGAATAGAGATTTTATTCGTTATGAAAATCTGTTCCTCAGAATTTATATAATTCAATTTCTTGATAAAACAATGTGATTCAAAATACACTAGTTATAAAAAGTGTGATTGAAATTTCTGCCTTTGATTGATATAATATATATTATTAATAACCAAGTATATTAATTCGATGTATATTAATGTGATGTCATGAAATTTGTCAGAAATTTTCCATTAGGTTCAATATTCATCTACTACGAAGAACATTTTACGCATCCTTTAAACTCCGGTTTCCTGGAGCACTTCGAATCAAATGATTGGATCACAGCGCCTGCAGATATCAGATCTAATTACAAGTCGGTCACCGGAGAGGTAATTCCCAACGGTCAAATGTTGCAAAATTTAATTCAGTGTGTAACTTTGTCCGTTCAAATAGCTCAGGGACTCTAAGTTTCACTTTCGTCCCTGCGACAAGCATTTATAAAGTAGATTTGACGATAAATCTCCACTGTATGATGTATTACTATATTCAAACTTATGAACTGAAATTGCCGGTCTACCACAAAGTTGAACGTACAACTGCTTCCTAACATATAGTCGAAATACTATTATATATATATATATATATATATATATATATATATATATATATATATATATATATATATATATATATATATATATATACTAGCTGACCCGGCCAACGTTGTTTTGCCATGTTCATTTAAATCATATGCGCTAGAGGGCCATATAGATCTATATTGAATCAACAATGTATTTAAGGTATTTAATTATATAAGGATTAATATAATGCTGTATTGGTTGAAATCGCTTCGAAAATTAGCCATTATTTGTCGCAAAAAGTAAATGACAAAAAAAAGTTATTGTGGGTTATCCATAAGAGATAGACATATACCATCACGGACTTTTCTGTAGACCTTTTCAATGTGTACAATACTTAGTACATTATTTTGATAAAACTCGTAGGGTTCAGCCTGCGTTTGCAATGTAAGCGGAAAAAATGTAATTATTTACGACATCACATTAGAAACCTCAAAAATAACAGTACTTCTCCACTATTTAGTGGGTGTTATTATACATATAAACCTTCCTCTTGAATCACTCTATCTATTAAAAAAACCGCATCAAAATCCGTTGCGTAGTTTCAAAGATTAAAGTGTACAAAGGGACAGTAAAAGCGACTTTGCTTTATACTATGTAGTGATATATATATATATATATATATATATATATATATATATATATATATATATATATATATATATATATATATCATTAATCAGAAGGAGTATTGCCTGGTAATTTAAATGTAATTATATGGGTTATAGGCAAATGAGAGGCCACTATGAATAGGTTTTATTCAATTTGGATGCCTGGTCTATATTTCGATTGTGATTACAATCTTCATCAGGACTCTGAAAAACATTTACATACAATTATACTTGTAAAAATTATGTTTGACAACTTACGGCAAACTAAGAATAAAAGGTATGGCCAACAACCATCCAACAGGAATATGTTATTTAAAAAATAATAATAATAATAAATAGTAAAATAAGCAGAATTTAAAACAATTAAAACAATAATCAGTAGAAATTGAAATTGTAGATATAAAAATGTTTCCGTATGATAACCAAAATTAACAATCGAATGAATTGACAAGAAGCACAGAGAACATTGACACCGAAAAACGAACACAGAGGTGAGAGAATAGAATACTGTAGTCACAAATGTCATGTCTCACACGTAACAAATAAAAGTCTAACAAGGTTGGAAAATGTCTGCGAAGGTTACTTAAAATGATGTGAAAGTAAGTAACTGTAGATGCAGCTAAGTCTGGAAACGTCCGTCTTCTTATTAATGCTGTTAGGATTACTATTGATGTGGACCATTTCCAGAAAGACCCTTTGTGGTAATTAGCAGCCACATCCAGTATCTCCACACTATCAAAGTCAAAGCGATGTCCCTGTTGTGAGGAATGTAGTGCTAAGGCACATCTATCAGGGCGAAGTTTGACATCACTCTTGTGAAGAGTTATTCTTCTTTTGATGGTTTGGGAAGTTTGGCCTATATAGACTCCTTCACAATCAAAGCATGGAACACTGTAAATGCAGTCTGATGTTGACGAAGGTGGTATTCTATCTTTGAGTCTTGTGAAAATCATTTTGCCCGTGATGAAATTATATTTGGCAACTTTAAGGTCATCTATTTCACTGAAGATATGGCACAGTTTTGCTGTGAGTGAGGTGAAATAAGGTAAAGATCTGTATCTGGCTAACGGAGCTGGTGTGTCTGTGTTAGGATCCATATTCAAGTCTGTTGAGGTGAGAGGCGGTGGTCTGGTGACTGTATTACATAGATACTTTTTAACAAGTGTTTTCGGATAACCATTGTCAAGCAAGATAACCTCCAGACGCGCCAGCGAGCCACGACAGTAATCCTCGTGGACAATGTTAACAATTCTGTTCTTAAATTGATTGATGATGTTCAGCTTCATGTCAACATTGTGATGAGAACGGAAGTGAAGGTATCTACCAGAGGAGGACGGCTTTTGATACCAATCCAACTTGATTATGTTTTCCTCGGACCTAACTACCCTGGTATCCAAAAACGATACAGATCTTGCTGTCTCCATCTCTACAGTGAACTTAATGTGTTCGTCATAAGAGTCAAAAATGTTAACAATCTCTTCTATTCCATCTTGGGGCAGACAAAGGATGAGGTCATCCACATATTGATACAAGAATTGTAGATCAAATGTCAAATTAGGAACACATGTATTAAGAAGAGAAGACATCACTATAGAAGCCATAATGGGACTGAGACAGCCGCCCATGGGACAGCCAAAAAGCTGGGAGTAGAATACGCTTTTATAGGAGAAATAAGTTGTCTCAAAAATGAAATCAATGACGGAAATGAACTGATCCTCAGGAATGTTGGTGTGGAGAGAAATTCTGTGCCACTCTTGGTGGATGATCTTTATTATCAGTTGTCTTGATATGTTAGAGAATAGGTTGACCACATCTAGAGATATTATAACATATTGTGGAGGAACAATTAATCCATTCACCTTTTTAGAAAAAGTGAAGACGTCACTAACTGAGAACTTATGATAATCTGTGAAAGAAACAACCAATATCTCTGATATGAACTTACAGAGGTCTGAGGTGGCTGAACCAATAGTTGAGACAATTGGGCGAAGTGGGTGGTCCGGTTTGTGGATCTTGGGTAAACCATATATGGCTGGTGGCACACCCTTATAACAGGTAAGCTTGCTCGCAACCTCCGAAGTAATTTAACCACTGTTCTTAAGTTTTTTAATTAAGGAGTTCAGTTTACTTTGAAAGCTAGCTGTGGGATCAGATCTTAGTTTTTTGTAAATAGATGGATCCTGTAGTATATCAGACATCTTATCATCATATTCTCTTCTATTCATAGCAACGGTAACATTTCCCTTATCTGATCGTAGAATGATGATATCAGGATGTTGTTTAAGAAAGAACTTTGTGGAGAGAGCTGTCTCAGTCCCATTATGGCTTCTATAGTGATGTCTTCTCTTCTTAATACATGTGTTCCTAATTTGACATTTGATCTACAATTCTTGTATCAATATGTGGATGACCTCATCCTTTGTCTGCCCCAAGATGGAATAGAAGAGATTGTTAACATTTTTGACTCTTATGACGAACACATTAAGTTCACTGTAGAGATGGAGACAGCAAGATCTGTACCGTTTTTGGATACCAGGGTAGTTAGGTCCGAGGACAACATAATCAAGTTGGATTGGTATCAAAAGCCGTCCTCCTCTGGTAGATACCTTCACTTCCGTTCTCATCACAATGTTGACATGAAGCTGAACATCATCAATCAATTTAAGAACAGAATTGTTAACATTGTCCACGAGGATTACTGTCGTGGCTCGCTGGCGCGTCTGGAGGTTATCTTGCTTGACAATGGTTATCCGAAAACACTTGTTAAAAAGTATCTATGTAATACAGTCACCAGACCACCGTTTCTCACCTCAACTCACCTCATCGCTTTGACTTTGATAGTGTGGAGATACTGGATGTGGCTGCTAATTACCACAAAAGGGTCTTTCTGGAAATGGTCCACATCAATAGTAATCCTAACAGCATTAATAAGAAGACGGACGTTTCCAGACTTAGCTGCATCTACAGTTACTTACTTTCACATCATTTTAAGTAACCTTCGCAGACATTTTCCAACCTTGTTAGACTTTTATTTGTTACGTGTGAGACATGACATTTGTGACTACAGTATTCTATTCTCTCACCTCTGTGTTCGTTTTTCGGTGTCAATGTTCTCTGTGCTTCTTGTCAATTCATTCGATTGTTAATTTTGGTTATCATACGGAAACATTTTTATATCTACAATTTCAATTTCTACTGATTATTGTTTTAATTGTTTTAAATTCTGCTTATTTTACTATTTATTATTATTATTATTTTTTAAATAACATATTCCTGTTGGATGGTTGTTGGCCATACCTTTTATTCTTAGTTTGTCGTAAGTTGTCAAACATAATTTTTACAAGTATAATTGTATGTAAATGTTTTTCAGAGTCCTGATGAAGATTGTAATCACAATCGAAATATAGACCAGGCATCCAAATTGAATAAAACCTATTCATAGTGGCCTTTCATTTGCCTATAACCCATATAATTACATTTAAATTACCAGGCAATACTCCTTCTGATTAATGTTAAATTACACATGGGTTTGTTTGAAGAAGTAAGAACAACATATGGAGCTCTTATGGTTACTAAGTTAAAACTCCTGGCCCGTCTTAACAACAAATTGGCCAAGCTTGAATGCAGGAAAAATTTTCTTTTAATATGCAGATCATTAAAGATATTACCCAGACATATTGTACAGAATCTGAAGTGTTCTACTAACTTACTGTCACCGAATAGTTACATGAGCACCAAGGTGATTAGTTTCACACAAAAAGTGTCATTCAAGTTGTTGACTCTGGAAATAGATATAACTTTTAGCGATATTTTCCACACCAAATCTACCATTGAGAAAACAAATAAATACTGTATCATGAAACTTCCAAATAATATATTTACTAAATTTAATCTCACACAAGCAAAGTCTTACAATACCATATAGAAAAATCATAAAAGGATCCTTAACGAAAAACTATCTGTCTTGAAAAACTCCAATATCAATAAAATTAAAACCCAACATAAATGGTTTAAAAATCTCACTGATATGGAATTCCCAAATGTTGTTACCACCATACTAAGCCTTGGGCCAAAATTCAGTTACTCTCCTCCACCAAAGAGGATACCTATCAGATCGGTTTTGGCTGATGTTGAGTCCATTGTTGGGTTAGCATCTGCGGACGTTCAAGACATTGTGAGACTCAGATGTACTAATGCTATAACCAATTTCTTCCATCAAAATCCCCAAACTTCTTCTCTTGAATACAAAATGCTTCTCTCCACAAAGTTCTTTCTTAAACAACATCCTGATATCATCATTCTACGATCAGATAAGGGAAATGTTACCGTTGCTATGAATAGAAGAGAATATGATGATAAGATGTCTGATATACTACAGGATCCATCTATTTACAAAAAACTAAGATCTGATCCCACAGCTAGCTTTCAAAGTAAACTGAACTCCTTAATTAAAAAACTTAAGAACAGTGGTTACATAACTTCGGAGGTTGCGAGCAAGCTTACCTGTTATAAGGGTGTGCCACCAGCCATATATGGTTTACCCAAGATCCACAAACCGGACCACCCACTTCGCCCAATTGTCTCAACTATTGGTTCAGCCACCTCAGACCTCTGTAAGTTCATATCAGAGATATTGGTTGTTTCTTTCATAGATTATCATAAGTTCTCAGTTAGTGACGTCTTCACTTTTTTTAAAAAGGTGAATGGATTAATTGTTCCTCCACAATATGTTATAATATCTCTAGATGTGGTCAACCTATTCTCTAACATATCAAGACAACTGATAATAAAGATCATCCACCAAGAGTGGCACAGAATTTCTCTCCACACCAACATTCCTGAGGATCAGTTCATTTCCGTCATTGATTTCATTTTTGAGACAACTTATTTCTCCTATAAAAGCGTATTCTACTCCCAGCTTTTTGGCTGTCCCATGGGCGGCTGTCTCAGTCCCATTATGGCTTCTATAGTGATGTCTTCTCTTCTTAATACATGTGTTCCTAATTTGACATTTGATCTACAATTCTTGTATCAATATGTGGATGACCTCATCCTTTGTCTGCCCCAAGATGGAATAGAAGAGATTGTTAACATTTTTGACTCTTATGACGAACACATTAAGTTCACTGTAGAGATGGAGACAGCAAGATCTGTACCGTTTTTGGATACCAGGGTAGTTAGGTCCGAGGACAACATAATCAAGTTGGATTGGTATCAAAAGCCGTCCTCCTCTGGTAGATACCTTCACTTCCGTTCTCATCACAATGTTGACATGAAGCTGAACATCATCAATCAATTTAAGAACAGAATTGTTAACATTGTCCACGAGGATTACTGTCGTGGCTCGCTGGCGCGTCTGGAGGTTATCTTGCTTGACAATGGTTATCCGAAAACACTTGTTAAAAAGTATCTATGTAATACAGTCACCAGACCACCGTCTCTCACCTCAACAGACTTGAATATGGATCCTAACACAGACACACCAGCTCCGTTAACCAGATACAGATCTTTACCTTATTTCACCTCACTCACAGCAAAACTGTGCCATATCTTCAGTGAAATAGATGACCTTAAAGTTGCCAAATATAATTTCATCACGGGCAAAATGATTTTCACAAGACTCAAAGATAGAATACCACCTTCGTCAACATCAGACTGCATTTACAGTGTTCCATGCTTTGATTGTGAAGGAGTCTATATAGGCCAAACTTCCCAAACCATCAAAAGAAGAATAACTCTTCACAAGAGTGATGTCAAACTTCGCCCTGATAGATGTGCCTTAGCACTACATTCCTCACAACAGGGACATCGCTTTGACTTTGATAGTGTGGAGATACTGGATGTGGCTGCTAATTACCACAAAAGGGTCTTTCTGGAAATGGTCCACATCAATAGTAATCCTAACAGCATTAATAAGAAGACGGACGTTCCCAGACTTAGCTGCATCTACAGTTACTTACTTTCACATCATTTTAAGTAACCTTCGCAGACATTTTCCAACCTTGTTAGACTTTTATCACCTCTGTGTTCGTTTTTCGGTGTCAATGTTCTCTGTGCTTCTTGTCAATTCATTCGATTGTTAATTTTGGTTATCATACGGAAACATTTTTATATCTACAATTTCAATTTCTACTGATTATTGTTTTAATTGTTTTAAATTCTGCTTATTTTACTATTTATTATTATTATTATTTTTTAAATAACATATTCCTGTTGGATGGTTGTTGGCCATACCTTTTATTCTTAGTTTGCCGTAAGTTGTCAAACATAATTTTTACAAGTATAATTGTATGTAAATGTTTTTCAGAGTCCTGATGAAGATTGTAATCACAATCGAAATATAGACCAGGCATCCAAATTGAATAAAACCTATTCATAGTGGCCTTTCATTTGCCTATAACCCATATAATTATATATATATATATATATATATATATATATATATATATATATATATATATATATATATATATAGTAAATATCGAGACATCGAGATATTGAAATATTTCAAATGAAATTCTCAGCGAATTGTCTACACCACTGTTGTCAACGAGAACGAACCCATCACTTTCGATAGTCAATATCAAGAGCGTTTCGAAAAATTTTTCAATCTTCTTGAATGATAATGGGACACAATTGATTCATCATTATTATGAATCATCAGTCCATATTCAATCTAACAATCAGGAATGGATGACTTTCAAAACGCCTATAGTTTATAACTAATTGGGTGGAATTTTTCGCAGTGAAAAATTCACGTGAGCTCCCTCTATCGGAGAAAAGACGTATAAACTCTCCCTAGCATTCAAGATTCCTAATCATGACAACAGTAGCGCAAGTGCACGGCTTTGCAGACATTTCATTCAAATATTACAGAAAACTGACCGCAAGGTGTGAGAATAGTCCCATGCCTAATCGCTCCAGATCACACCCCCGCGGGCAAAAGTATAGCTATTTTCTTGATTCAAAAATCATTCAATACTAGTAAATACTCAGACACTTAATCGAAATATCGAAATATTTCAAATAAAACTCTCAGGGAGCTGTCTACAAAATTTTATGTACATGTTTTACACAACGCACCCAACAGGTTTTATTTGAAATATTTCGATCAGGAGTCTCAGTATTTACTAGTATTGAATGATTTGCGAATCTTGAAACTAGCTATATTGTTGTCCTCCGGGGCGTGATCTGGAGCGATTAGGCATGGAATTATTTTCATACATTGCGGACAGTTTTTTATAGTGTTTGAGCCTTGCACTCGAGCTACTGTTGTCATGAGTAGGAATCTTGAACGCTAGGGAGAGTTTATACGTCTTTTCTCCGATAGAGGGAGCTCACGTGAATTTTTCACTGAGAAAAATTCCCCTCAATTTGGTATAAAATTTTGGGCCATTTTAAAGTCAATGATTCTTGATGAATAGATGAAATACTTGAACTGATGATTCATAACAATGATGAAGCATTTGTATTCTATTATCATTCAACAAGATCGATAAATTTTTCGAAAGCTCTTAATATTTACTCTCGAAAGTGATGGATTCGTTATCGTTGACAACATTTTTGTAGACAGCTTCCTGAGGGTTTTATTTGAAATATTTCGACTCAGAGTTTCAGTTTTTACCGGTACTGAATGATTTGTGAATCTTGAAACTATATACATTTTATATATATAATTATATATATATATATATATATATATATATATATATATATATATATATATATATATATATATATTTATATATATATATATATATATATATATATATATATATATATATATATATATATATATCATTTTGCAAATAAAAAGGCTTCTTTTAATATGAAAAACTTCAATTGTGTTGACGTTTCGTTGTATATCACAACTTTGTCAAAACTAATGAATAATTGAATGTATGAAATACTACAGATATCAAAATGTCAGACTTATTTTTTAGAAAAATCAAATTAGTCATTAAATCAATATTAGAACCAATACAGTTTGACGCCATTTCTAAACCGCCCAAGAACTAAATGAGAATCGACACCACAAACATCAAGGAGACGAAAATATTTACGGATCACTGAGCCATTCGGTTACTGAGCTTCCATTCATCTACTTACTGCACATAGGAAGGATATAAATATATACATTTTGTTATGAGATATACGCCATAGCTGGATCATACCGAAACATTGAAGAAATTTGAATGTTTTATGATCGAAAAATTAAAAAAAAAACGGATTGTGGTTCGTTCCATTTTGAACAAAATGACAAAAATATCAGTTCAAGAATAGAATCTCAAATGCGCCATTTTGAAAGACACATGCGAAAGGTTTGTTAAATATCTTGAAAAAGTGAACAACAATTGCATACTGATAAATAGAATGAAATATCAACGAATTAAAAATTTACACACTTGACTTGAGTTTCACAACTTATATTAAAAAGTCTACGTATGTTTCAGGTGGCTAACCCATTAATAAAAGTATACAATAATACTGACATTAATTAATTAGTTCGGGTTAACCACCCGAAACATATGTAGATTTTTTAATATATCGTTAAACTTAAGTCAAGTTTGTTCATTTCTAATTTAATGCTTCTAACATAATATTTAACCAAGAGATAAGCGAAGCATCCGTGTCATTTGCTAAGAATGAAATATATCAAAATCAATCAAGTCGGAGATAGAAGAAAGTATTCGAATTTCCGATGAAATTAGGAATCCTAGAATCTCTTACAATCATTCATTCAAAACCACTCGGTGTAACAAAGAATTTTATGAAGTCAATATTATACACAGAGTACAGTGACTTCTAATGCTTAAGTAATCAATAATTTTGAAGAAATTATAATATCGAGTGATTCAAAATTTTTTTGTGGGATTCAGACAATAGCTGACCTTTGAATCATAAATACATAGAGCATTCCATCAAAATTATCATGTGGGCTCAATTCCGATTTTGTGAGTCTATTTGTGTTTCTTCTGGTTACGAGAGACCTGGACGATGATATATTTATGTTCGATTTTCTGTCAGCAGTAAGCGAAAACGACAAATAATTTCTGGACAGGTTTTCGTTTACCGACAGTATCTGTCGATTTGCAGGATGAACCCCATTCTGTATTTATTTTTGGAAGCGTGTGGTTGAAGCCTACGGTTCGCACATATATTAAATAACTAGCGTGAATATTGTGAGATGAATTGGAAGAGTTCATCAGTTCAAAATGAAGTGTATTGTAGTGTGAAGAGAGATCAATTCGAATTATTCATGCACAGATTTCTAAAACATACATAAAAAAGGTTCGCTTTTGATACATGTTCGATTGAAATTTGAATATTTGATTTCACTAGATTCATATTTGCTTCTCAAACTTCTCAAATATCAAATCTTCCTATCAGTATTATAAAATTATTGGCTGTGATGTGGGAAAAATGAATTCGCGCTCTGAAACTAAAAGAATATCTCCAACATTTCTGCTGTAGCTTCTAGATCTAGTATCTCAGATGAATTGAATTAGTAATATTTGTACAAGTGTTTCTTACCTGATATCATTCATTCCTTTCATATTTCACTTTAACGGCAAATATTCTACTTTCATGAACTTGTGAGATTTTTCCGGTCTATTGGATATTTCTACTAGGCACCATATACCCTGATCATTACAATTTTGCCTCGAATTCACTAGATATGAACGTTTCGATCTCTATTCAACTTAGTAGGTTGTTCGTTCAATATCGTTGAATCTGATACATATACGACAGTGTTTAAGGTGATAAACAATTTCGATAAAATCAATACGCAAGAGAATAATATCTTCGATAAGGTATCGAAGAACAATGAAATACCAGAAAAACTAGTTTTATTTCTTCCAACTAATTTGGTTCAGATGCTCTCTATATAACAACTGCCTCCTCTCATCGAAAACACAAAGTTTCTGACAATGTTCACAACGACGAAGAGATGCAGAATATTCTGAAAAATATGGTCATCGGTGGAGAAGCTGAAGATCTTATATCGAGATGTCTGAAAGGACGTAAGCAATATATTCATATTCGGCCGTAGTATGATCAGATAAACTCATAACTTGTGAGTCAGTACAAGTATCTGTAATTGGTCCAGTTTTTCGGATCATTGTCAGATTTGTGAAAACGACCGCAATAATAATATAATAATTAAATGAAATTTATTGAGAAACGTTCCTTACATTGAATTCACTTACATTCATTCAATTGATAAAATAATTGTAACTAGGAAGAATGCTCTCGAAAGGACTGAAAACAATTTTGAGATTGATCTTCCATTCAGTCGAATGTTTTTTCAGTCGGTTATTCGAACAAAAAATTGGTTCAAACAAAAATATTGGTTAAATTTATACTCACTATAATATACAACTTTATTTGAAAATAAAAGAAAAACATTACCTCAGAAATATTAAACATTTGTGGCAATTTCAGATGTTGAAGGACGTTGGTGGTAGAATAATAATAATAATAATAATAAGATAAATTTATTGAGAAACATTCCTTACATTTTAAAATTACATTCATTTCAATTGATACAATGATTACAACTAAGAAGAATACTCTCAAAAAGACTGAATTCAGTTTAGAGTCTGATCTTCCATTCAGCCCTCGAGCAAAAATACAGTAATCTTGGTCAAATTATTACTTACAATAATATACAACTTTGAAAAGAAAAGACAAAAAATTGCCTCAGTGATATTAAACATTTGAGAAAATCTTACATGGTGAAGAACATTTGTGTTAAAAAAATATACAAACATATGATACAAAAAAATTATTCTTACATTCGAATCATCGAAGTACTCTGTCACACTATAGTATGCCTTTGTTATGAGCAAAGATTTAACTCTCCTCTTAAACAAATGAGCTTTCAGTACTTTCAAATACGATGGTTAATGGTTGAAAATTTTAATACTCTGACAATAGAGAGAGTATAACAAACATCTATAAATATATAAACACGGGATGGTGAGTATGTAATCATTAATGAAGATAGGTTTACAAGATGCTCGCTGATGAATATTGAATATTAATCGAAGTATTCGCTTCTGTGTAATAAACACCCTATTCATTTCTGTAGAGCAGCCCCTCAGCAGAATATTATAATTTAGATGACTATATACAAGAATGTAATACACATTCATAACACAGTTTCTAGGTACGATGTTCTTGATTTTAGAGATTGCAAAAAATGAGTTATTTAATTTCTTACATGAAACCTCAATTTGTGATGTCTACCTCAAATTTCTGCTTACATTTATTCCAGGAAACTTTGTTGATTGGGATGATGATATAGTGTTGTCCCCATATTTAACATCCAAAGGTACTAATTCCATTGCCCTTCAGACAAAAATTAACACATATAGTTTTGTCAACGTTCACCTTCAGATTGTTCATTCGACAACAACTCACAAACTCCCTCACAATGCATTCACATTACTCCAGAAGTTCTTCAGGAGTCCTGCCAGAAACAACCACCGACGAATCATCGGCAAATATTGTCACCAAAAACCGGGACAACTTCGCAGGCAGATCGTTTATAAACAATATAAATAGAAGAGGTCCGAGTACAGAGCCTTGCGGCACCCCAAGAGCAATATCATTTCTCTGAGAATAACTTTCGCCACCTCTAAAACGTAGATTGTGGCATTTATCAAGTAAAAATTCAAAGGATAGTGAATCAAATGCGGAAGATAAATAAACAAATAACCCCGCCACAAACGAGTAAGAAATAAAGATAATACATGGTTTATGCAACAATTTAACCTTAAATTACTTAAAATAATTACATAATTAATTTTTCATTACAATCATATATATTCCACAGTTCCTACGTATTAGTTTTACTGTACATTTAATTTGATTTTGACAAATATCATCTTGATGTACTATACACTATACTATGATGTAATAAACAAACAAATGATATAAAAAACTGATTCATACATTATTGCCTACATTCAAATCATCGAAGTACTTTGTCATTGTTAAGAGCAGAGATTTAATTACAACAAAGTTAACAAATGAGCTTTCAGTACTTCCAAATTCGATGGTAAATGGTCAAAGAATTTTATACTCTGAAAATAGAGAGAGTACTCAAATTTTGTTGTTTTATGCATAAAAATAAGAACCATATCACTGTTCCCTGTTGAACACTTATGATGACTATTCAATTCAATCAACCAATCTTCGTTTTCTTCAACATATAGCAAATATCTTCAAATATATAAACACGGTATGGTGAGTATGTAATTATTAATGAATATAGGTTTATGGATGTTCGTTGATACATATTGAATATTAATCGAAGTATTCGTTTCTGTGTAATAAACACCCTATTCATTTCTGTAGAGCAGCCCCACAGTATAATATTATGATTTAGATGACTATATACAAGACTGTTATATACATTCATAACACAGTTTCTAGGTACGATGTTATTAATTCTAGAGATTGCAAAAAATTTGTTACTCAATTTTTTACATAAAACATCATAAAACATAAAACATGTTTGAAATGACCTAAATAGAATATTCAATGTATTTAGCTATAATGTATCGACTGGAGGAAAGTTTGAAATATCAATGAACGATATTGATAGACAGTTGAAATGGAATAATCATAGCTATGTAACAATAACGACGATTTATCGAATTTGAGAGGATTTCCAGACTTTCGGAGACTGAAAATGATATATAATGCTTTAGTAAGAAGTAGACTAAACAACGGACTACCAAGCTCAGTTCTAGCAGAAGATTGGCAAATAAATCAACTAGATAGACTTCAGAGAAGAATATCAAGAACTATGTACTATAATATGCGACTCACTCGTATGACAAGTTCTAGACGGAAGCTGATGTTCTAGATATTGAGACGTTATATTTTTTTAATAGTATCAGGTGAGGACGCTTAAACTCAGAACAGGAATTAGCGTATATTGATCATAAAATTAAAATACATTTATTCCCAACCGATATACATCCAATTACACAGAAAAAATTACAGAAAATTACAAATTGTACACAAATAATAATAAATAAAAAAAAATTAACGAGAAAAACACGAAAATTAAAAAATTAATTTAAAATAAATTGAAATAGTATTGAAACAGATAACTAAAAATAAAATGAAATATTGTCTATTGAAAAGTTTCGTATGGTCAGCAGAAGTCGACTGTATAGTAACAAAATATGTTTGATGAATCAGAATAAAATTGAAATCGATTGCAATACTACTATCTAGTAAACAAATGAAAGAACTAAAATTAAAATAATATTTATAACTAAGTCATATGTAGACAATAGAAGTTCAGGAAAATATCACGACATCCCATTGCGCTGCTCTGAGTGGCATGTCAAGATAACTGATAGCCGATCAAAGTAGATATCACATCGACCACAACACCCATCATAAAGATTACATAAACAGTGGATAGGAGAACGTGACATAACATTTAATTTCCTGTAAGTGACATAAAATATATTATTCGGCCGCAGACCAGGCCTTGGTACCTACGCGAATATTTATTTTGCTGAGAAGAAATCGAATCGAATTGTGCAAAATTTTGAAGAGAAACGTCAGGCCGAACCGTTCACGCCCCAACTTCAATAATTTAATTCCCAAACTATCGGTAAGGATGGAATGGTCGAAGCCTCTAGAAGAATTAATGTACACGGTAGACCAAATTATCATATCCATCAGGCACACTATAATATAGCAAAAAAATATTGAAACTATGTTTTAATCATTACATTCTCATTACTTCATTTCATCAAATCCTTGATGAAATGTGCGCGTTCAATATTTATCTCAAAGAATTATTTCTACACGGTTCGCTGAAAAAAAAAGGAAAAGGTGTAACCTGTTGGGATAACGTTGCATTAATATAAGTCAAAATTGTTACTCACAAATTAGAAGTTATTTTCGAAATGCATAGCAAAGGTAGATTGCAAAAAATCTTATCGATTACTTATCACACTTAGTCTTCATTTTTGACTAATAATTTACTGAAATATATTCAAGTGAAGGTTACTATGTCAAACCGTCAAAGTTGGGTAATATGAACCACTACGAAATAAACTTGTTATTAGTGAATATGTGTGTTTAAGAACTGATGGATCAACATAAGAATTAATTCCTATGAATTAGTCAATAAAATTGAATAGGTAAGACTGCCTAGTAATTGTGAAGTTATATCTTTGGATGTAGTTAACCTATTTCCCTCAATTCCACCTTCCGATACAATTAAAATAATTAAAGATTTGCTTTTTAAGAATAACGTAATTATAATAATTCAATCCGAAACAATCATGTTGTTGGGAATTTGTTTGAGTCGAAATTACGTTCAATGATAAAATTTATAGTAGTAAGAGTGGTCTTATTATGGGAAATCCGTTAACTCCTCTTTTATCTGAGATATTTATGGATGCGTTGAAAAATAGTATTAAAAAACCTTTAATTTCAAACAGTTTGTATTCTGGTACAGATATGTAGCTGACATAGTCACCTGTTTCACTGGTACCGATCGTTTATTGAAAAATTTTGATAATTTCATTAATGCAATTCATTCGAATATAAAATTCACAACCGAAATAGAATTTGATAAATCCATTAATTTTTTAGACTTGACAATTAAAAGATTAAATTATAAATTTTTAATTTTTCATTTTCCATAAACCTTCCCATACGGATACCATAATACACAACTCCTCATGCCACCCATATCCACATAAAATGGCAGCTTTCCTCAGTATGATACATATACTCGTATTAACTAATATACCTTCATCAGAAGAAAATTTCAAATAAGAAATGAACATCATTAAACATAGTGCGTGTTAATAATAATTATAACAGGGAACAAGTGTCAAAAATTCTTCACAAAAAACATTATCAGAAAGCTGTAGGATGTATCAGTCTGATAGAAATCGGAAATAGTTTAACATACTTTGGAAACGTCAGTAAAAAGGTCAAAACCTTTTTAAATAAGCATAATTTCAATATTTCATTTGAAACGAACAATAATCTATCGAGACACATCGAAAACAATAAAAATTAAATTAAAAGAGAAGACGAATCAAATGTTTGACAATTGAATTGTGGAACATGTCACGGTATATACGAGTATATAGGTAAAACAAGTAGAAATTTCGGTACTACAATCCAGATACATGAATATTGTTTTGCACATGAAAAAGCAATTCGAACTATGCTAACCATTTATGAAGAGGAAACCATACTTTTGATACGAATTTCAAAATTTTACATAATATACAGAAAAGTTAGATGAAAATAGTTAGATTTCTGGAAAAGAGTGGAAATAAATCGGCATAGAAATTCTGGAAATTTGCTCACTGAACAGATAGAATTAAACAATTTACCCTTGTCAAACCTTTTCAGGTAATAAAAATTAGATTTCAGAATGGAATATCTTAGATAAAACCCAAATTCATAGAATCTCAAATTCCCTTGATATTAATTCCTGTTTTTCCAAATTTGTTGTTATTATTCTGTAAGCATCTGAAGAAGTCGTTTGTAACGACGGAACGCGTCATGCTATGTAGTCAATAGAGTGTAAATCATAAGTTCAAGTGTTTCAATTCAAGTTTATATTCAAGTATTCTAAGCCGTTTTTTCAGTTTCGAAAATTGCTTGTTAAATGGTACAGACCACATGTCATTTCGCGTTATCATCCAAATCTATGCTCTGAATTATCGATCCAGAATTTGACAGGTAAAAAGTAGTATAATTTAAAGTCTTCATCCAGTATTTCATGTTATTAATCGTCAGTTCAATAATGTACCGCTGAATACCGGCAAGCAGTCTTTTACGATATGAAACAGGGGTGTCAACGTGCAAGTCCTCAAGAGCCATAATTGAAACAATGAAAGTGGTTGCTGGCCATTTAAGTATTGAATGAATGATTTGAAACATTTTTCACAAAGACGGCGTGTGAAGAATATTCCTGAATTCTTGTATAATAATCTAATAATCCGAGGACCGCATGCAGACCGCGGGCCGCCAGTTGGACAGCTCTGATAAAAAAATCTTCCTTATTCTGCTAGGATCAAATGTCTTGAAGTAGTTAATCCTATGATTAGGGTAATTAGTGTTAATTGATTTCGGATCAATCCTATGACAAGTGTCATTAGTGTTGTTCTTTAGATCAATCCTATGAAATGTTCAATTAGCTAATGGCTAATAGACATTCACTCATTAAATTTCTATATAATGACTTGGAAAATGGTTAAAAGCCATTAAATCATTAAATTTTCAGATTGAAAATATTTGGGCATTAATGTAGAATGCATTCTTAACGATTTATGTCATATTCACGAAATTTTACGTGAATTACGGTTATGTGAGTTCGGTTGATATTGTGGATCTCTCAAGCGCTGTGGAAGATATCCAAGGTATTTTGCGGTATTTGTCTTGGGAGAGTGACCACGATTCCGTGTATAGAACAGATTTTGTTTCTGCCGAAGAAAATAAAAATTTCAGTATTCATTATAGACAGAGTGCCGAAATGTGTGAAAAATATTCAGATGGTGAAGTTTCCATAGAAGAAGTTATAGCGTTTCTATTCAAGAACGACCACGAGTGTCATTTAGGAAATTTGGAGCCTTATTTGACAGAGGAAGATAGAAATTTTTTAATGTCTTCCGTACAAGAAGATATTTTGCTCACAGATCAGCAATGGAATGAAATAGACTCTATTTGTTAGAATAATAACCAATATGTAGAGGAAGCCCCTGAAGAATCGGTGAGTTTAGTGTATGAAATATATTTTCTATACTTTGGAATATTAAAAAATGTGAAAACAGTAAGTCTTGAAATTCTTATTTCTTTTACAGAATTCAAATAACCATGGTTTGAATATACCTCAACCGGCTTCAACGAATGATATTCATATGGTAAGTAATTCAGAGTTCTAGTATTATTACGTATTTTCTATTTCTATTATTTTTTTTGGTTTGCCTCAGTATTGAAGAAATTTAATATTGTTATAGCTTTCAACATTGAATCCTGATGATGATGATGCCATAGAAAACCTGACAGAAAGGCAATGGGGTATCCTTGATACTATCTGTGGGAAGGCATCAGAAAATCCTTCATTTTTGAGCTGTGGTGTTGATTATGTAGATAAAATTCAGTACGAAAATGCAGTCATAAGTGGTGAGGATTACCAAAAATTATGGGATGCAGCTATCAACGAATCGGTAAGTTTAGTGTAGTAAAAATATATTTTCTATATTTAAAATTTTGAATGTGAAAACAATAAGTTTGAAATTCTTATTCCTTCTTACAGAATTCAAATAACCACGGTATGAATGTACACACATTCAACAACTGATAATTCTATCGTAAGTAAAAAAAAAAAAATTTCATAGTTCTATTATTACATATTTTCTATTCCTATTATTATTTTTGGTTTCCTTGAGTATTGAATATTTAATATTGTTATAGGCTTCCACTTCGCATACAGTAGAGGTAGACGACAACTTCTGTCTCGATGATTTAATTGATAGAGCTTGTGCTTACCATGGGGTATGTAAGATATTTACAGTTCATATTTTAAGAATTTAAAATTCAATATATTCGTTTAAGGTTTCAACATTAGCTCAGACAGGAAGAGGAGACATCAACGAAAATTTGAGGAATAATCAACAACAACAGCAACAACAGGTTTGTAAAAACGTTTTCAGAAGAAAAAAAAATTATAATGAAAAAAAACTATAATTTCAGATTGCTGATTCACATCCATCTAGGTATATTAGAGTAATAGGGGAATCGTCAAAATTCGTTAAAAAATTCAAGACGACTTCAAAAATTACTCATTTTAAAATAAATGATAATGAAGTTGGAAATAACCCACAGGAATGGTTAGAGGTAAGTTTTTACTCTTTTATTATTTCTCTTTATTTATTAATATTCTGGATTTTTCAGAACGTTATCAATGAATTATTGACGAGAAATTTGAACAGTTGCCACCCCGATGATTATGTGGGTATTCGCATCGACAACTCTAATTTACCTGAGAGACCTATAGGAATTTCATTGAGGAAAGTGTCGCAGTGCAATTCCCGAATGGTTATGGATGCGATGACTAGTATTATGCAAAGTAACGAAAGCTTTTTCACAAGGAATTTACTCACTATGTCCGTAACACTAATTTCTTTACAAAGAGGCGGAAGAAATTCTGTGAATTTGGTAGGTAGACCTGTAGACGATTTCTGTGTTATTAAAAGAAGAAGTTTCATTTATGTAGCAGCCGATGACAATATGTGCCTAGCAAGATCTTCAATACTTGCTATCGCACATAAAACTCAAACGCCTGCAGAATTGAAATCATTATTAGACAATAATACTTTGCTTACTACTAAAGCTTTGGAACTGTGCGGTAATGAAGGAATTGGAAGAGACACTATTTGTAGTTACGAACATATTAAATTATTCCAAAATCATTTACAAAATTTCACTATTAAAGTTTACAATTCAAGGGATGGATCAACAACTATATTTGAAGGGCCAATTTCTGATGACAGAGTTGTTCTCAATTTATATTTAGAGAACAACCATTATAGCGTAATAAAACATTAACTGGAGCATTTTCAGCACCCTTCTTTTGCGAAGGTTGCAAGAAAAGGTATCATAAAAGAACTGATCATAGAATTTGCCCCTACAAATGTCCGTGTTGTTTTTTCAGACCTCAGTGTGAATCTACGTTATATAATAATATCGCTTGTGATATATGCAACAGAGACTTCCGAGGACAGAACTGTTTTGATAATCATAAAAAGTATTTATTATGTTCGAAATTGCAAAGATGTCTGAACTGTTTCAATTCTTATTGGATAGGTAAAAAGGATCATAAGTGTGGCTACGAATATTGTGCAAACTGTTTAACTGAGAAACCTACAAAACATTTGTGTTTTATGTCAAAAGGGAAAAAATTACAAACAAATAAAAAATTTGTTTATATTTTCAATGATCTTGAGTGTACTCAAGACACACAGGATTATAGAGGAAATTTTGAACATGTACCTAATCTTTGCGTAGCACAAAATGTTTGTAATTTATGTGTGGATAACGATGATATATCGCAAGATTGTAGTTCGTGTGGTAGACGTCAGCACATATTCAAAGAAAATCCTGTGAAGGAATTTCTAGAATATGTGTCGCTGTCATTCAAAAAAAATAAAGTTTTTGCCATTGCTCATAATATGAAAGGGTATGATGGTACATTTGTTTTGAAAACTATGATGAAAAATGTTAAAGCGTGGTCACCTAAAATTATAAGCAATGGCATAATTTTAGGTGACATAAACTGATGTCTATAACTTGCGGTAACATCAAGTTCTTAGATTCGTTAAATTTCATTCCTCTACCTCTGTCTAAACTACCTGCAACGTTTGGATTCGAAGGAATGAAAGGTTATTTTCCCTATTTGTTTAATAATTCTAAAAATCAAAATTATATAGGACCTCTCCCAAATTCTGAATTCTATGCACCAGATAATATGAATATTTCGGAATGGAATCGATTTTTCAGTTGGTATAACGAGTGTTTGAAAGAAAATTTCATATTCAATATGGAAAATGAAATTGAAAAGTATTGTATATCTGATGTAGATATTTTAAGAAAAGCATGCTTGAAGTTCAGACAAACGTTTATGTTTATATCATCTACAAAATTTGGATCCCTTTTTAGAAACTGTAACGATTGCTGGTGCATGTAATTTAGTATTTAGGAGAAATTTTCTCAAAGAAAATACCATCGCTATAATTCCCCCAAAAGGAAACAGAATGTGTGATAAACAATCAGTGTCGGCGATGAAATGGTTGTCATATATGCAGGTAGTTTTGAATGAACGCATTCAATATTCAGAGGTCGGAAAAGAATTTAGATTACCCGAGGGAATTCTAGTTGCTGGTTATATAGATTCAATAAAAACTGTACTGGAATATAATAACTGTTATCTTCATGGATGTAGAAAATGCTATAGTTATCATACTGTTGAAATTGATATTCCTGAAAATAACAGAAATTGTAACCAGTGACAGCAAATGTTTCAGAGGTATGAAGCTATGATATCCAAACAACGAAAAATTCGATCGGTAGGTTATAATTTAATTTCTGTTTGGGAATGTGAATTTAACGAAACTCTGAAAAACAATCCTGACTTACATAGTTCCTTAAATTAACAGTTTGCAGAATATCAGAACCCCTTAAATCCTCGTGATGCATTTTTCGGAGGTAGAACTAACGCTGTCAAACTACATTATAGTGTTAATACTAATGCGAATGAAGAAATTCATTATTACGATGTTTGTTCATTATATCCTTATGTGAATAAATACAAAAAGTGTCCAATAGGGCATCCTAAAATTCATGTGGGAGATGATTGTTCAAATATCGATTTGAATACTGTTGAAGGACTTGTCAAGTGTTCAGTTTTACCTCCTCAAAATTTGTATCACCCTGTACTTCCATATAAATGTAACGGTAAACTTATGTTTCCACTTTGTCGTACATGTGTAGAAAATTTGGAACGAAATGAATGCGATCATACTAATGAACAACGTTCATTTATCGGTACTTTTGTTGTCGATGAATTGCGTAAAGCTATGGAACTTGATTACACAGTGTTGAAAATTTTTGAAGTTTGGTTATATGAAGTAACTCAATACAATGTAGAAAATAAACAGGGTGGGTTATTTTCAGGATATGTCGATAAATTTTCAAAATTGAAACAGGAGAATAGCGGATGGCCTTTAAGTTGTAATAATGAAGAAGAGAGAAATAAGTATATACAGGAATATTTTGAGCGGGAGGGTATTAAATTAGATGTAAATAAAATTTAAAAAAATTCAGGCTTTAGATATTTAGCTAAATTTATGCTTCAGTTTTTGGGGTAAATTTGGTCAGAGAGAAAATATGACTCAAACTTATGATAATAATAATTTTCAATCCTGAGGAGCTTTATAAAACCATCACAGATCCGTCAAAAAAAACACAATCAATTTTATTCGTTGACGATGAAAGTATCATTTTAAATTGGAATTCAGTTGAAGAAGCCGTCCTTCCTCTGAGGACGGTAAATGTCGCTATAGCTGCATATACAACAGCATTTGCCCGGTTAGTTTTTTACGAATATTTAGAGAAATTAGGGGAGCGTGTTATTTATTTTGATACAGACTCGGTATTCGTAACTAAAAAACCAGGCGAATGGATGCCGAAAACTGGGGATTTTTTAGGCATGATGACAAACGAATTGGAAACATACGGTAAAAATGCCTACATTACAGATTTTATAAGTACAGGCCCAAAGTCTTATAGTTTCAAAGTATTTTCACCTGAAACAAATAACACGGATATCGTTTGTAAGGTAAAAGGAATAACTTTAAACTATAAAAATTCACAAGTGATTAACTTTGACTCGATGAAGGAATTAGTGTTAGGAAATGTAAGTAAAATTGATACTTTTAACGACAGAAAAATAGTTCGCCGTTCTGACTATCAGGTAGTATCTAAGCCTGAATCAAAGATATACACTGCTCAATTTAATAAAAGACGAAGGTTGCCTGATAGTTTCGATAGTGTTCCTTATGGATTCAAGTTGAATAAATAGTTATATTACTTGTGGAAAAGTTTTCGATATTTTGCAGTTGTTGCTGTTGTTGAGAAATTATGTAATAATATTCATCTATTCAACATTATATTCATCGATTTATATAAATATATATATATATATATATATATATATATATATATATATATATATATATATATATATATATATATAAATATATATATACAATTCAACAGTGAAATATATTTACCTTTCAATTACTCAAAGTAACGCACTCGCACATTTTTCAAAACATAAAAATCAATACTTTTATGAAAAATTGAAGAATTTCGACTGAATATCCGTCAATAGAAATATTTCACTCAATAATAGATGCACTTAAACTCATCATCAACGTTAATAACTTGATGTTACTTTAGAGAAAGCGATAAGACCGAAAAACAATTAGAATGTCATCATCATCGATAAATTTGCAAAAGAATGTCATATAATTATTGAATATTTGAGAATTTGAAATATTATATTATAATGACTTATTTTTATGTCTGGTCAAGTCATTTGTTCCTTAATTGGAGGGAAAGCGATAAAACCGAAAAACATTAGAATGTCATCAATAAGTTTGGCAAATAATTACATATTACTGTAGACTTAGGAATTCAAAATATTACATTATAATGGCTTCTTCTACCAGTTATGTTTGACCAAATCGTTTGGTAGTAAATTTCTCCTTTGAATTCATATACAGTGAAGTCAATTCATATTCTGTGAATTGTTTGTCAATTTCAGAAAATAGTTATTCTGAATGAATACTAATTTATTATGTTCACCAGAATACAACGAATATAAGCCAACTGAATCTAAAAATATTTCGTTCTGATAATTTTTCGACAATTCACTAAATATCTTTGGCAATTTATTCAGAAGTTCATCAAGTTCATTTCTTTTCAACGAAACAAAATCGCAATAGGATGGACGACATATTCCAAGTCTACATTGAAAATCATTGAATTGATCTAATTCTACAGTTACATATTTCGTACCTGAATTATTCAAATGAAACATTTCTTCACTAACAAGTCGAACTATTTCACGATCCATGCGGCGATTCATCTTATTTTGATACAAGACATCAGATTTTGAATTGTTGCTTTCAGCATTCATTGATATTTTTGTCGAACTATGGCTGGATTCTTTTTCGGATTTCTGGTAAAAATTTCTCTTGATGGTTGTTGATGGTACTTTCCTCTTTGATTTTGGCCATTTGGTTTGGTTGTGGGGAACGGCTCCATTGTAGCTGTACATAATTATTTAGTTAGTAGCTATATGGAATTGTGAACTTACAACGTAATACTTCAATCTTTTTATTCAAATATCCCTACCTAAGAACATATTGTAAATTACTCACTTTCTATTGAGCTGGAGTAGGAATGACTGAGCAGAATAATAGAATTCTTTATCTGCGCACTTCCACAAATTCATACTTCTGTGCTCCATACTCCCAAGCATCCTCTGTATAAACTTCTGCATAATCAACACCACAGCTCAAAAATGAAGGCTTTTCTGATGCCTTCTCACAGATAGTATCAAGGATACCCCATTGCCTTCCTGTCAGGTTTTCTATGGCATCATCATCATCAGGATTCAATGTTGAAAGCTATAACAATATTAAATTTCTTCAATACTGAGGCAAACCAAAAAAAATAATAGAAATAGAAAATACGTAATAACACTAGAACTCTGAATTACTTACCATATGAATATCATTCGTTGATGCCGGTTAAGGTATATTCAAACCATGGTTATTTGAATTTTGTAAAAGAAATAAGAACTTCAAGACTTACTGTTTTCACATTTTTTTTTAATATTCCTAAGTATAGAAAATATATTTTATACACTAAACTCACCGATTCTTCAGGGGCTTCCTCTACATATTGGTTATTATTCTCACAAATAGAGTCTATTTCATTCCATTGCTGATCTGTGAGCAAAATATCTTCTTGTACGAAAGACATTAAAAAATTTCTATCTTCCTCTGTCAAATAAGGCTCCAAATTTCCTAAATGACACTCGTGGTCGTTCTTGAATAGAAACGCTATAACTTCTTTTATGGAAACTTCACCATCTGAATATTTTTCACACATTTCGGCACTCTGTCTATACAGAATACTGAAATTTTAATTTTCTTCGGCAGAAACAAAATCTGTTCTATACACGGAATCGTGGTCACTCTCCCAAGACAAATACCGCAAAATACCTTGGATATCTTCCACAGCGCTTGAGGGATCCACAATATCAACCGAACTCACATAACCGTACATTTTCGAAACAGAGTACTTTAAATATAAAGAAATATTTACTCGAAAAAGTAAAGGACACCACGAAATGAACACCTCGGAGCTAAGAATGCAAATGAACGAGTTGAAGGACGCTATGGTGGTCCCTACTTTTAATATATAAATTTCGTGAATATGACATAAATCGTTAAGAATGCATTCTACATTAATGCCCAAATATTTTCAATTCGAAAATTTAATGATTTAATGGCTTTTAACCATTATCCAAGTCATTATATAGAAATTTAATGAGTGAATGTCAATTAGCCATTAGCTAATTGAACATTTCATGGGATTGATCTAAAGAACAACACTAATGACACTTGTCATAGGATTTATCCAAAAACAATTAACACTCATTACCCTAATCATAGGATTAACTTTTTCTTGAGTTTTATTAAAACAAATTAAACTCTTGGCTTAGTGTTTCACGATTTATTTAACAATATGTATAGTCAACATGTTTCGAGCGTTAGCTCATTTTCAAGACTAAACTGAACTCAGTTTAGTCTTGAAAATGAGCTAACTCTCGAAACATGTTGACTATACATATTGTTAAATAAATCATGAAACATTAAGCCAAGAGTTTAATTTATTTTAATATTCAATTATGTTTCACCAAGAGTTAAGCGAGAATTCAATCTCATTACTTCTTGAGTTCATGATCTGATGTTTCGTTGTATGGTACGGATATCATTCATTTTATTTTTTCATCATGGAATGTATCATACGTGCAATGAATAGGCGATGTAAATAAATCAAGACTATTATCAGAATAACACCAATGAAATATGCTGATAATATCGTCACCGAACAACAATATTACCTTAAATTCATCAAAATAAAATGTACACTCACATTGAACTGTTGATCAAGAAATTCCAATGACTACCAGTCTCGTTTTCTGATTCAAATTGAATCAATTGTCTGCTGCTACTATTGAAAATAGCAACATCCCTAATTCTGTACAGAACTATATACATGGATGCACAGAACGAACATTCGGTTCAAAATTTATCAATATACTGAATGTCCATTCACAGCAACACGTTATTCGAAGTGGAGAGACTAAATGTTCGTCAGCTTGCAGGTCAATTAAACCGAATGCACCCAATTCAATTTAATCCGATGTCTAACAAAATACAGAAAACTGTAACTAACGTCGACAGGTTAATTTTTTTCGAATGTTTTCGTCTATTCATTGTAGATAATTTAAAGGGGCTGCAGATCGTTTAGAAAATCTGGCGCAGAGTCGAAAAGGCCAATAAAAATATCCCTGGGGAATAACGTCTGTGTTCGGTACTTAATCTTCCTGAAACAAATATGAGTGTATTTGCAACTCGACATTTTCGACTATAAATATTTCCACCCTATTGAAGTTGATATTTTCAAATGGTTATAGCTCCCTCTACTCTTTTTTTCATATCATAAATATACGTATACGTTCACCGGTATACCCCCTTTCACACTTCCAATTTTATCACTGGTACGAAGCTTTCCGTTCCTACCAATAAATTTCAAATGATTTTGCTAAGATGAAGTTTATAAATGTCAACTGGAAGTAATCGTTTATACATGTTTTGAGTTTGATGGCTCTCATCAGCACAAAATTTAATTTATGTGCAGAAGCAAATGCACTTACGAATAACGAATTTTGATTTCAGATTGAATTGCGATTGCAGTTGAAATTGAAACAGAAACAGTGAACCGGAAACAAAACACTCATGGTTTCGATGAATGCTGAATATATCACATAGAAATATAAAATTTTAGGGGTAGACGAGTTGTCAAGTCTTCCATGTGAGAATATGAATATTGGTCAAACTGATTAATTCATCGAAACAAAATTCAAGGATTATTATCGAGTGTATTCAAAAAATAAAATCGCGAATATTTATCCTCTCACTTTCCCTACAAGGTACTTTGTATTGCCTTGTAGTGATAGTAATAAATATAGGCAGATATTTCAATATTATCTAACATTTATCCCTAGAAGGATAATGGAGACATCATATTGTTCATGTCTCACATAGCCAGCTCTAATATTATTCTTTATGTTCTAATATGTATTTTCGAATGATTAGTTTGTCAAAAAATTGTCGAAAGAAAGTTATAGTATACTTTATATATCGAATATTCACAAGTACGATAATATAGCACGAGAACTACAGAATTCTATTTCTTGTAGTAGATTTCTTTCATGTTTAGAGTAGTCACTTCAGGATAAATGATAGCTAGCGTTTCTACAACTGCAACCTAGATCGCATTACTTCATCAAATTACATGAAATTGATCAAAAACTAGAATTGAAAAATGTGGTATCTTAATTCATAAGGACGTGTGAAACTTTCGATGTTAGATGTATTCATGTGCTTTTCATTGACTGCTATGATGTGAGATGCATATTAATCTATGCATTATATATGCATACGACTCACTGTATATTCCACATTCAGTATTTATACAGTATCGCATACTATATATTTTATGTATATTTCATATTGCACGATTGAAATCACAGGGTTTTGCTGAATAAACTTATTATCATTATTACTATTATTATTATTATTATTGTTATTATTATTATTATTATTATTATTATTATTATTATTATTATTATCATTATTATTATTATTATTATTATTATTATAATTATCATTATTATTATTATCATTATCATTATTATTATTATTATTTTTATTATTATAACTTCGATCGAAGCATCTGCCTCTAACGATATTGAGCCTTTTCATATCCTTCATGGCGATTCTTTCAGCATGTATTCTGTCAATTATGTCAAACGCCATAACGTTACTGTCATACATTGTCGAGAGCACTCAGGTTGCATCCAAAATCATAGAAGAATTCAATATGGTGGATAAGGATAGGAAATTCCTCCTGACAGTAGCGAACACAACAAAATGATTTAGCGAAGTCGGCCCAGTCGTTCACGCGTCCTGCCGTGACCAAGGGAAATAGGTATTGATATATGGTTTAAGTAACTTCGAAAAATGGCAAAAAGTAGAATATTAAGTTCAAAAGTGTGAAACTTCAGAGGTCATAACAAAAAGCTTCATAAAGATTTCAGTTTATATGAAATGATATTCAGCACAAAATCCTTCCTTCTACATATTAGAGAAAAAATTGAAAAGTTCTTGAAGTGTCGTTAAGTGTTGCCTACCGTACATCCTTTCAATATTCTCTTACATAATGAACCTCCTCGAATCCTTCGAATTGCAGCTTTGTCAGAATATAAAAAAAAGATGAATATCAAAAAACGCTGATCCTAATCAACAGGCAATGAAACCATAAAGAACTAAAATATATGTATATATATATATATATATATATATATATATATATATATATATATATTTCTTGAAATTGATTTATTGCCTGTTTAAGATATTTAATTTCGAAAGTTTTTAGCAATAACAGGCTTTTTTTGATATGAAAAAGTTTATTTTTGTTGACGTTTCGTTGTTATATTACAACTTTGTCAAACCTAATGCAAAATTGAATTCATGAGTTACTATAGATATCAAATGTCAAACTTATTTTTTAGAAAAATCAAATTATTTTTTTTGTATCTTCACTCATTGATTTTCATTATCAGAGGAATAATACCACTAAGCCAGAAATATTCCTCTGATAATGAAAATCAACGAGTGAAGATGCAAAAAAACTAATTTGATTTTTCTAAAAAATAAGTTTGACATTTGATATCTATAGTAACTCATAAATTCAATTATTCATTAGTTTTGACAGAGTTGTAATATAACAACGAAACGTCAACAAAAATAAACTTTCTCATATGAAAAGAAGCCTGTTATTGCTGAAAACTTTCGAAATAATATATATATATATATATATATATATATATATATATATATATATATATATATATATATATATATATATATATATATATATATATATATATATATATATATATATATATATATATATATATATATATATATATATATATATATATATATATATTGTTATGGTAAAATTTCGTGCAATCTTTATAATGATATAGAAAGAAATAAAATTCAATTTTTCTCAAAGTGATGCTTCTAAGTTGATGAATTGATTGTTTCGACAAAGTCATATTTCATGTATTTCACTTTATTATGAAAGATTTTAAACATACATAGAGTTTTGCAGATATAGGTAATTCCATTTAAAATAATATGTTTATTTAGTTAAATTTCTTTCCATGTTGAAAGTAAACAATAACATAATATTATTCTGTAAGCATCTGAAGAAGTCGTTTGTAACGACGAAACACGGCATCCTATGTAGTCAATAAAGTGTAAATCATAAGTTCAAGTGTTTGAATTTAAGTTATATTTAATGTTAATGAAATATTGAAATCGACGCCACGCCTGTTGGAAGTGCGAGACAGCTTGTTCGTTGTACAAGGAACTCGTTAGTCGCAAAACGTCCATCGAAGATAGGGAACGTTTTGTAACTCCAAGCATCTTCTCATGACTCCAAGTAGAATACCGTCAAGTAATGAATACTTCACATTTCCATCTATAGGAATCAATAGAAAACATCTCTCAGATAATAGACACACCAAGCATCGAGAGTTCACATCACCGATCGTTCACTACGTTCACATAGTTGCCTCACTTCGATGGGCGTGGTACAACTGACGAGTACCTTGCACAACGAAACAGTTGTCTCTCACTTCCATCAGGTGTGGCATCGATTTCAATATTTCTCTGTCATTTCTTCCTTGAAGGATAATGGAGACATCACATCGCACAGAAAATTAATCATTAGTTTTGACAAAGTTGTGATATACAACGAAACGTCAACAAAAAAAAGTTTTGTCATATTGAAAGAAGCCTGTTATTGTTAAAAACATACAAAATAATATATATATATATATATATATATATATATATATATATATATATATATATATATATATATATATATATAGCTTTTTTTGACAATTCCATCAATAAAACAGGATTTATTATTGAAAACATCTGTCGACGTTTCAGTGCGAGTTGAAACTTTGTTGAAATTATCAAGAAATATATGAATATCAAGAAAAAATTTCCTTGAAATCAACTGGAAATAACTCAATACAGATATATTCATACACTCAAAAATAATTCTTATTACTGAAAGATATATTTAGATTTATGAAAGAAGATGCACAGCATAACATTATTCTGCTGGCACCAGCGAATTTTGGTGATAAAATATTTCGGAGAAGGAGGTTTCAGCATAAACTTTGCACACCAAGGGAAATTCGGGATTTTACTGCTAAATTGAACCAGGGATTTGCAAGCCATGTAGCCTATCCAGATCGAACGTCACGACTCGACTAACTCAAACATTCAATCCCATAATATATATTTATCCCGTCTCAGATGGGATAGTCGGATTATGGAGGGTAATTGAATTACTGAGTCCTGTTTGGCAGAATTGTGATTAGAGGTGGAAAACAATGGTGCTTCATTTCGACTTTCAGACGCTTATGAGTAGGATAATTTATATATATAGAGAAGAGCAGATTATCGAATATTCATGATCATCAATGATTTCGAATTGAATGGAATTTAACTTGGTGTCCGATAATAGTGCTTTCAATTGATTAACAAAAAATATATTGAAACATAATATGTATATTACAGCAGAATTATCCAATCGTTTGAGCCAAATTCTAGCATAATATTAACCGTTTGACGGCACACTTAATTGTGCCGAACTGTGCAACTGTGTGAAAATCGAACACAGCAAATATGCTAGGACAGATGATATCTCCTCAGCAATTCTTGTTCCATAGAAGGTCAGAACGTAAATGGTTATAAACTAGAATGTGGAACTGAATTCGTTAAACAAGACAAGAAGTAGATAGGTTTTTGTTCCATAGGCGATCAAAAATATTTCAGATCAGATACCGACATAGTTTGACAGACTGTCAGACTGTTGTACGAAAAACATACGCCAAATTCTGAACACACGGGAAGCAAGACTTCTGTCCGAGTTGGTTGATGGAGTTGTTCGTTTGTAGTCACTACATACAGTCATCTACTCTGCAGCAGTCGCAGCAGAAACGTATATGGAAACCAAAATCTGAACGACGAAGACGAAACGCAAGCAAGGAAAGAATATCGCGAACAATTCTACCAGCGGAGATAACAGAAGAAGAAAGCCCTACTTAGGAAATATATTGGTCAGATGATACAACACCAGGCTTAAAAAAGGACACTCGATCAATGAGATCCGTATTAGCGCCAAACGGAATTTATGCATATCATGATAACAAAAATGAAAGTGTTAATGCCTTGACACCCTTTGTCAAAATCTATTTGTGACCGCAAATCAACTGTAGAGCTACAAGGACAGCAATAGAAGATAAGTTTGTGAGATCCAAGAAATGACTTTAAAATACCAAAATATTGACAGCTAACAACGATGTAAGGACGTCATCAAAGAAACCATTCAGCATTCTCGGAGTGAGCAAATGGCTTTATCTACACATTATAAACGTGATGCAGGATGGATAGAAACCGGGAACTTGGCCCACAACACCTACGATGATATACAATATCTAATCATTTTGAAGGACTTTAAGGTAGTCTTACTCACAACTGAAGAGCACAAGGATCTGGCGTTCAGCAACTACACGCTCAGAAAATTTTGTTGCACTAACGCAAAATTTCCAATAATTGTCAATGATGTTTTGAGTAATCCTCATCTGCAATAATGTCGACTCAAAGAGAATTACTTGTTTACAGCATGCATTGATTACAAAAAGCATTTGAATCCGTGCCTCATGATTGGTTCGTTCAGGTGACGAAAATTAGCAAAACTGACCCATGCATATTTCAGTTCCTAGAGCAAGTTAAGTGAAGGTGCAAGAACCCAATACTCCAAAATGAAGTCAACTGTAATATATCGATAAATATCATGATGTCTACGAAAAAATGTCAAACAACCTGATTGGTCTCAGGCAGAATGGTTCTCAACACTGAACACTGTTATTGCTAAAAACATTGAAAATAAATATAAATATATATATATATATATATATATATATATATATATATATATATATATATATGTATGTATATATATATATATATATATATATATATATATATATATATATATATATATATATATATATATATATATATATATATATATATATATATATATATATATATATATATATATATATATATATATATATATATATATATATATATATATATATATATATATATATATATATATATATATATATATATATATATATATATATATATATATATATATATAAGAAGATGAACACTAGAACATCCATTTGAAAAATTCAAACTAATCAAGAGAATGTTATAGTAGAGCTAGATATGTGAACGTGTACGATGTGATGTCTCCATTATGCTTCAAGGGATAAATATTAGAGAAATATTGAAATCGATGCCTTACCTGATGGAAGTGCGAGACATATATGTTTCGTTCTGCAAGGAACTCGTCAGTCGCACCACGTCCATCGAAGTGAGGCAGCGATTTCAACCTCCAAGCATCTCCTTGTGACTTCGAGTAGAAGATCGTAGAGTAATGAATACTTCACAATTCCATCTATAAAAATCAGTAGAAAACAACCCTCTCAGATTACAGACACACCAAGCATCGAAATTTCACATATCTTCTATACCCGTATAGGTATGGAAGATATGTGAATAATGAGTAATAAATCAGGTGTGGCATCGATTTCAATATTTCTCTAACATTTATCCCTAGAAGGATAATGGAAACATCACATCGTACACGTTCACATATCTAGCTCTACTATAACATCCTCTTGATTTTAAAATGAATGTTCTAGTGTTCATCTTCTTAAATATTTCATTCAGTGCTCTAAGCACAAAAAAAACTACTTTCATTTCAATATATATATATATATATATATATATATATATATATATATATATATATATATATATATATATATATATATATATATATATATATATATATATATATATATATATATATATATATATATATATATATATATATATATATATATATATATATATATATATATATATATATATATATATATATATATATATGAAATTGAAGGTTATCGGCATATCTCGCAGATTGGTAGCAGCCGTTGGCACGTGTTTCGAGCTTATTGGCTCTCCACAGAACGTCGTAGCCAAGTTCTGGTTGTAGGAACCTGGAGATGAAAAACACAAGAAGAAAAACTGAGAAAAACTGAGAAAAACAGTTAATCTTTGAAGGAAGTCGCTACATTTTAGGCTACGTGTTTGTTCTTTCCGGATTGGGAAATTTTGAAACTGCTTTGCCCGTGAGGTCACTATTAATCCTTCCAAGGATGCTCTAAGCCGAGACGTTGAAAAATCTTTTGATAATATTATATTATTTGATGCGGAAGAAAATTAAAATGAAATTGAAGATTATCGGCATATCCTGCAGATTGGTAGCAGCCGTTGACACGTGTTTTGAGCTTATTGGCTCTCCTCAAAACGGCGTTGCCAAGTTCTAGTTGTAGGAACCTGGAGGTGAAAAACACAAGAAGAAAAACTAAGAAGAACAGACAGCCTCTGAAGGAAGTCGCAACATTTTAGGCTACGCGTTTGTTCTTTCTGGATTGGGAGATGTCTAGGTTTCAATTGCATTTCACTTTTCTTTCGCATCAAATAACATATTATTATTTATATATTTTATATATATATATATATATATATATATATATATATATATATATATATATATATATATATATATATATATATATATATGTGTGCATATGTATTTATTTTCCTGCTATATACTTTCTCATTAATAATTCGATAGTAATACATCTCAGCAATGAAAATATGAACCTAACCATTATTGAATGATTCAAACGCTCTGCTAAGAAAGTTCGAGTTTTTCTCACGGATATATAAATATTTAAAAAGTAGAACACTACTTTTCATGTAGAATATTCGACCGTCATTTCTACTGAATATTCTTTTCAAATCAATACTCGGAAATCAATTATTCAAATGTGCTCTTCTGTTGGTTCCACCGATGATACAAAGTTTTTAATTTTGTATCATCAAAGTTTTTGATTCAGATACAAAGTTTTTGGTTTTGTCTCATCTCTAAAATACTCTGAAATTTTAATGTGATTGTGAAAATATCTGTGTATATCACTTTCATCTGTTGACGAAATGAATAATTATAGGAGATCTTCTGATTTTGATCTCAAGTTACTTGGTGTAGTACACCGAAAGCATCCAGTGTTTTGAGTCAGTTAAGCACAAACCAATTGTTTTTTGCAACTTTTCTCGTTTTCGGCCAGGTCCAAAATTACAAAAACCTGCGCAACATCTATATGAGATTATTAAACGATTTCATATTAGTATGCCATTTGTTCCGAAGTACCTATTCACTTCAACTTTTGTTAAGTTGTTATTGTGAAGTTGGTATTTCCGTATTTTATTTTTTGTTGTTTGTGGCTATCAATTCCTGCATTTATATGTAGTAAAATGATCTCAATCAGAAAGCTTTAAGCAGGGCTCGTCTTCTGAATTAATTCTCCTCGCATTTTATATTACCTTTTCATCTAGGGAAACTTCGAAAAAATATATCTCACTAAGGTATTCAGGTTAAGAAGATCTCTTCTTTTGAATTAATTCTCTTAGCATTTTATTTGATCTAGGGAATATTCGAAGGAATATTCCTCATTCACTTGACCTGTTTTTACTCCAATAGAAGACTTCCTTCCGAAAATCAAGGAATTTTTTGTAGGTCATTACACATTCCTAGTTTATTTCATATGGAGACTGAAAATGTTTAAAATCACAATAAACATTATCTTCATATTCACACTATACTTTCGATGTCAGCAGATAAAATCATCATTTCTGATCGATTTGATCTTCATTTCGGAAAATGTCTTCAAAATGTATCTAAAATATATCGAAGAGACACAACTGCATTTGTTTTTGTTTATTTCATTTAATCAAGGCTAATGAACCTTCTCGACATCAATATCTATGCAAGAACTAGATTTTTTGTGTTACCAACTGACATGTTCTGAAAAACAGAGCAATTTCATAAACATTTAGCGATCACAAATATATTCTGAATTATCTTAACACATTAACATATCTGTTTCTCACTTGCTGAATACGAAACGCTACAAACATTTGTTTTTATGTGTTGAACACCATTTCACATAATAATACTGAAGGAAAGGTCTAGTCCACCGCATGCTGAAACTGCCTTCAATTCTGGAACATCAAGATATAGTAATAATAACTCCTTCATTCTCAAGAGGTATGATACCAAATTAGAGCAAATAACAACATAAAGCTGAATATTGACGGAATGAAACTTAATGAATCAAATAAAATGAAATATGACGATGAACTGAATTTAATGCAATTGATTTTAGTCAATTTCGAATATTCACATAACTTCTCATAATAACTACAATGGAGTCAAAAATAAAGTCACATTCATTAGCAACTGCATTGAATGTAGACTCCAAAGACCGAAGAGATGATTATATTAGCGAGTTGGTCCTGGTACTCTCTAGGTGGAATAGTTCTGTGGCACAAGAATTTTGCCTAGAAACGGTATAGTATCTCAAAGCCGACAAGAGAGGAGGACAGTCAATAATGCTGTGCAGTAATTTGTACAAGGATTTAAATGATAAAATTTATATTCTGCCCTGAAATGAGATAAAACTAAATGGACTTAATAATTCGTCATGATTGGATCCTCTCCGCGGTAAACTTTGTTCCCCCTCAAATCTGACAATTTCAAGAACTCTTTTGTGATGGCCTGAAGGTGGCAGCTATAAAAAGAATTATAGATTATTCTGCCATACTCCAAGTTTCTACGGAATAGGACATCAAATGTCGAGGAGCTATGGAGATATTTGCCATTTCGTTTAACGAATCCACATATTCTCAAGGCTGGTATTCTGATGTGTGGAACGAAGGAAAGTTTCTGATCGAACCCTATTCCAAGATCTCCCACTCTTTCACAACGACAGAAAACCTGACCAACGACGCTGTAATTACACTTAGTTAGAATTTTTTCCTCGTGAAATTCACGACATTACAGTTTGACATATTCAAACACAAATAGTATTCCTCACACCATTTGACAACATGGTTAAGCGCAATCTGAAGTTGAACGCTGTAGAACATTAGCAGTAGAATATTACCCATCAGATCATTCACAAACACAATAAATACCAGTGGCCCAATATCAGACTCCTCAGGTGTTCCAATGGTAGGTATAAACTCAGACGACCGTATATCCTTCAGTATCGCTGTACGAACTGACGGCGTTCACCTAGATACGAATGTAATGGATTGGTGAGGCTATCGAAGAATCCAAATTTGTTGTGTAATGTCCGTATGATAAGTGCGTGAGCAACTTAATCAAGACTTTCTGGAAATTTGTCTGAATCACATAAACTTGATCAGTGAAGACATTAGATTACTCAAGCCTCAGATTGCTTGAGTAAGATCTCCTCGACATGAATTCACGATGCTCAATCTTGATACTGCTCCTGACAGCTGAATACATATAGCATTACAGACTATAATTTCAAAAAGTTCGGGAAAATTCGATAAGATCGATATAGGAGTGACGCTGTTCACAACAGAAGGTTCACTTGTCGCCAAGAATTTTCGATACTATCTTGGCCAATTTCCTCACTTTAAGAAAAGTTGCTTTGCTTCTAATGCTATTGAATATATATGTTAACTAACCCGATAGTGCATAAACACAACAAATTTCACCATAAAAAATTAATAGATTTTACTTGGAGTATTTGAAATCTTTCTGTCTTATCTATAGTTGGAAATGTTGACAAACTCGTCTGATCAATCTGATGTTCCTCCATTGATGTAAGTTGATTTTGTGTATCGAAACTATGCTCTGTAATCATGACACTAAATACTGAGAAGTGGAAACATCGCTACTCTTGCAATATTAATGCAACTTTGGCAGTGAAGCTCACCCATATTCAATTGTTCTTTTTATCAAAATCTCGATCGTTTTGTGGTTTATCATTCTGAAAATATATTGCAATATTGTCCAACACACCATATGAAAAAATAACAGTCAAAGAACTAACTGAAAGATTTCAGTTGACGGCACAGTGTAAATCTATCGGAAAGTATCGTTGTCTTCCGACAGCATTTCTTGTTCTTCGAAATGGCAAAAAGTATATATCTGCATTATATTACGAAGCAAATGGTAGTTTGCTCTTTTATGTGAATATTCGGTTTTTCTGGATATTACAAATATGAAACGAACATATTCCAAATAAAAGTACTATTTAGTGATTTGCTTCCAGTAGAAAATACATGCCCAGTATTTTTGTACCATGGAATGGCTAGCAACAAGCAAAAACTGAATTTTTCAATGTTTCAATATTTTAGTTTTCAGAAATAGTTTGTTTGTGAACACTTCCAGATCCCCTCGCAACGATATTCGTTGCAACGATATTCGAAAATTTTAAAGATTTACCTGCGCATTTTTGAATATTCATGAAACAATACCCATCTTTTTCAGTTGTGGAATACATCAGCAATTTATCCTCCTACAATGATAATATTTCTAAGCAAAGTATTGTCAACTAGTTTGTATATTGAATATCAAAAACGTTAGCATATATGATAAATTAAATGTTGATTTTTCATTGGATCTGTATTGAATTCTCTGTATTTGTATCTGTATGTGTTTCTCACCTTTATATCAGAACAATCTATTGATCCAATGACCTTTGGAAGAGATGCTATTGACAATAATTCTTGTTTTTTTTAGCATGTCCTTCTTGGTTAGAACGAAACTTGATGAACCTGAGATCCAGTGCAGCTATAGCTTCTGTTACAATGTGTGCTATGCTCTTGATACATCCATAACATTCTCGAGTGTTATCAGTAACCGAACCTCGTAGTTACCAACAGTTTATTAATAGTAGTCATTTATATTGTCGGTATTGCTCTCGATTTGGAATTCAATATGAATTTGTAATTTGAATTGTGTGAAAAAATCCAAATCATATTCCTGAATTGGATTCAACAGAATTTTTTCTGGCTTTTACAATGTAAGTCTCTCTTCATATTCTACAGATTGTAGGATGTAGGAGGGTGTTCATGGTCGTACTGTAATTACTGAAATGAATACTTTTTTTCAAGTTTATAATTCGATACACACAATTTATTCGAATTACAAAATGACTTTTTGAAAATTATATACTCTAACTGTATACCGTCATTTTTCATATGATAATTTTTCAATTAATTAATTGAATGGAATGATTTCAAAATAATGAATACAGAAAGTGAGGTTTATTTCTAAGTTATACACATACGTCAAACTTTTACCGAAATATAAATATGAACAAACTCGTACTCTGGTATGGGTGGAAGATAATTCTCATTTTGCCTCTGAGTAAACTGTTAAAAAAACGCTTTATGTGCTCTTACCTGGAAGTAAGGCACTATCTCAGAGATAATTCGTCCCAACTCTGCATTGATAAATCGGCCCTTAGATGAGATGCACAGTTAATTTTCATTCATTTTCATTGAATTCCAAAATAACAACCTATAGAATCTCAAAGAGCAAAGTATCTGATAAGCAGACGCATTCAAGTAAAAAAGTCACAGAGCTCTCACAAACAAAATTGTCTCATTTTTATTCGACAAAATGAGGTATTTGAATTTCCAAAGTAATCTTATACTTCGAATCTGGGTTGAAGGGAAGACACAAAACTACCTTTGAAGATGTAACATTGAAACCGAGCTTGAAACATCTACTCAACAAATGTATGAACGAGAAATTCATCCGTATTATTAAATACATGAATAGTACAATAGTTACCAATTATTCACATTCTTTATATTGAATTCAGTAACCTTCCTCCACAATATCAAGCGAAGAACATTCTGCTTCACTGGACGGAAACGAAATCGTCCGTCTTTACAATTAGTGACACCTTCCCAATTCGATATAGTTAGTGAGGGAGACGCAGCAACAGAACAAATAAGAGTTTCACAGACCCTCTGGCATTATTATACTCTACTTTCAAGTGTCCTCCAGAGAACGTATATGGTGCTGCCTTTTACTTTAACGGAAATGAATTTGAGCAGGAAAGCTTTGTGTAGAGATCATAAGAGAAATATTCTCGACAATTCAAAGGAAAATTATAATCCGACGTCCGTTCATTAAAGGTGTTAGTGAAATGTTATATGACGTTCTGGGAGAAGAATGTAAACATTGCATTTTTTTATAATTCTCAATTGAAACATAAATATGAAACATAAATATGAAACTAAATTGACCATCAATTCTCCTCTTGGCCGAAAAATGATGCTTGGAATATCAGACATATTCAAACCTTCATACATATATAAATATATATATATATATATATATATATATATATATATATATATATATATATATATATATATATATATATATATATATATATATATATATATATATATATATATATATATATATATATATATATATATATATAGGGTGTTTCTTTTAGAGGTATAGAACTTTCAATTGCAATAAAACAACGATGGATCATTCGATTGACAAGCATTTTTTTCATTCCAAAGATAATCTTGTGGCATTACATTTCAAATATGATTTCTGGCATATGACAGCCACGGCAGGCTCGGATGTAGTCCAATCTGGACATCCAATTCTCGATGAATTTTTCCAACATTTGTGGCCGTACATCGGCAATAAACCGGCGAATATTGTCTTCCAAATGTTCAAGCGTTTGTGGCTTATTCGCATAGACCAATGACTTTACATAGCCCCACAGGAAGTAGTCTAGCTGTGTTGAATCACAAAATCTTAGGCCGATTCACAGGTTCAAAACGTAAAATTAGGCGGTCACCAAACGTGTCTATGTGGCACGAGCTGTGTGACATGTTGGGCCGTCTTGTTGAAACCACAGGTCCTGGACATCATGGTTGTTCAATTCAGGAATGAAAAAGTTAGTAATCATGGCTCAATACCGATCACCATTGACTGTAACGTTCTGGCCATCATCGTTTTTGAAGAAGTATGGACCAATGATTCCACAGGCCCATAAAGCGCACCAAACAGTCAGTTTTTCTGGATGTAACGGAGTTTTGGCATAAACTTGAAGATTAATTTCACTCCAAATGCGGCAGTTTTGTTTGTTGATGTAGCCATTCAACTAGAAGTGCGCTTCATCGCTAAACAAAATTCGTGCAATACGTATTCCGCACAGAACCATTAGTTTCGAGAGAAAATTGCACTATTTGCAAGCGTTCTGCAGGCGTGAGTCTATTCATGATGAATTGCCAAACCACGCTGAGAATAAATCACTTCTCAGCTGTTAAATCGGTCGCCATCTTCATCAGTAATGCAACTTAAATTCTGAAAAAATTCTAAAAATTCTTCTGAAAAAACGCCCGTTATATATATATATATATATATATATATATATATATATATATATATATACAAATCCAAATATAGGAACGAAGCGTATGTGAATGTTATTACAGATGAGGGTGCTTCAACAGATAAAATAGTAGAAAATATTGGGCCTATTTTCACAGTACTTTATTGATTTATTGACGATTGCTGTTTGGTGTCAATCCCTACGTGAAAGTTGAACTTTCGACTGTTTAAATTTCGAAAATGAGGCGTAACACTGAAACAATTCCGAAACAATTGAAATATTTCTTCAACTGAGCCAGGAATGTGTTTCCTATTCGATCAATACCAAGCCATATTTGATGAAGAGATCTTCGAATTGTCGACAAACGTACTTCAAAGTTCCTCATTGTCCAGTAATACCAATTTAACAGTGAGTGAGGAAGAAATATTTGTCATTATAAATTGGGTAAAAGTTTATTCTATTGATTAAATCAAAAATGCCTCTTGAACATAAAAAAAATTCAATGAATCTTTCTGTGTGATTCTGTATTCTGAATGAATATTTCACTTGAATAATCATTTCAGACTGAGCGATGTGAGTATCCTACAATATCTCGAATGAAATAATTCGTAAAAAGTTTTCAACTATAGTATAAGCACAAAAGAAGGGTGAACACATAAATCCTGCTCAAAAAAAATCATGAATCTTTGAATCATTTTCCATTTTGTGAAATTTTTAACAAGGTTGTGTCTCTCAATGAATATATATATATATATATATATATATATATATATATATATATATATATATATATATATATATATATATATATATATATATATATATATATATATTTATATATATATTTAGGAAATCTCATTGTCCTCCTGGAAGAAAACATATCACTATTCTCTGATCACATTGGGACGCACCACCATCAACTGTCAACAGATAAAAAGGGCTACCAACATCTAATCACTCTCTTCTGTCAGAGCTCTTCTCTGACTGTCATTTCTATGTTCAACAATTCGTCACTCTCACTTCCATCGAGTAACAACAACCACGTGTACATCAGTTCGTTCCTTAATAATTATAAATAAATATTCTCAATACACGTGTCGTTCAATATTTCCACGCAATGAATATCATACCACACCACGCTATTGAAAAACGATCACCTTAAAAAATTTTTGTATTACCAAGAGACGACGACAACAACAAGATGTTTCACGACAATAGTGCCCATTATTCCATCAACATGAAATAATCCAACAAGTGACTATCAGAGAAGCAGCCTGAAAGAAGAAACCACAAAACATTCTTCAAAAAGCTACTGAAGGTCAACATGATAACTTAGACGTGCTTTGAACAACGAAGATTCAGCCAACAACGCCATTTAATGCAAAGAAAATTCAGCCAACACCACAATCTTGTTCCACCTCTTCACCCAAGCCATTGAATAATTCGAAGGTTATCAATGGAAACCGTTGATTTTTTTTTCATGAAAGTGGTCACAAACTCAAGTAATACAGCACCGTTGAGGAAAATATAACCATTTAGAGTACAATGAAATACATAAGATGTCTACTATAAGGTAAGTACTTTACTATATTCACTATCAACTTTCGCATTCAGTCAAAATGTAGATAAAACTTCACCCCATTAGGCTAGACATTAGCCTGACGCATTGTTTACCAATTTTTCTACGTCCAGGGCAAGTCACATGCGGTAGCAGATGCACTCAGTAGAATGTTTGGCATTGATTATCTAACTCCTAGAATATAATCATAAGAGCATCAGTCAGTTGATGAAAAATTACAGAAACTCATTGAAAACCCTGTTTCTTCATCACTAAGGCTCAAGAAAATTTACATTCCCTGACATATCTGTCCAAATTTAATGTGACAACGAGAAAATCAGACGTATTGTTCCCAACAGTCTTCGGAAGCATATCTTCAATCAATTCCTCTGATCGAAGCACTTTTGTCGAAAAACTCAGATAGACGATGTCATCAGAGTCCAGTACCTCCAAGAGATCATCAACCTTGAGTGTTTGTACCTCAAGAAATGGACTCCTTCACTCAGCAACCATTTTAACAACTCTAGGATGGGACATTCAAAATCATCGACAATAGTGGTTCTTCATTATAGTTTTTTCATTTCACAGCTGATCAGTTAACATTTCCAGCACTTTTTTCAATTTCGCACGTTTTCGCATACCTTTTTATCTATACCTTTCACGAGAACTGTAGTGCTGTATCGTGTTAACTTGCCAAGTTGATAGCCAACCTTATAATTGTTAATAGCATATACAACTTTGATTGAAAAGAAGAGAAAAAAAATTTTCTCAGAGATATTAAGCATTTGAGACAATTTCACATGTAGAAGAACATTTCTGTTATAAAAATATACATACATAAGATACAAAAAATTGATTTATACATTATTGTCTACATCCGAATCATCGAAGTACTCTGCCACACTATAGTATGCCTTTGTTAAGAGCAGAGATTTAACTCTTAAACAAGTGAGCTTTCAGTACTTTCAAATTCGATGGTAAATGGTTGAAAATTTCAATACTCTCACAATAGAAAGAGTGCTCAAATTTAGCTGTTTTATGCATAGGAATAAGTAGCACATCCCTGTTCCTTGTTGAATACTCATGATTACTATTCAACTTAATAAACTTATCTTCATTTTCTTTAACATATAAGAAATATCTATAAATATATAAACACGGTAAAGTGAGTATGTAATTATTGATGAAGATGGGTTTACAAGATGTTCGGTGATGAATATTGAATATTAATCGAAGTATTCGCTTCTGTGTAATTAACACCATATTTATTTCTGTAGAGCAGCCCCACCGCAGAATATTATAATTTAGATGGATATACAAGACTGTAATACAGGTTAACATTCAATCAAAGAAATTCAGCACATAACATAGCAACAATGCAATTTCTAGTAACGAGTAGGTGAATATTCATTTGCAAAATAACATTCAACCAGTAACAGCTCACTCAGTGAAGTTCGAAATACTATGATTGTTCGTGCTGTAATCATTCTGGTATATACACTCCATCTCCAAAAAGAAATTCTGCTCGATATTTTGCTTTTTAATCGATTTCAGTTCAAGTGAATAATTTGGGAATCATTCGATTATGTGAGATATTTTATCATTTTCTGTCGAATATCAACTCCTAAGTTGCCGCGTATCTCTATTCGTTTAACAATTTCTCACTTTCAATTTTGTAGCTGCTCCTGATGAAATCGAAGTATAGTTCCTCGAAAGCTCAGGCAAATGAAAAAATAATGGTGTAGACTCATTCCACCCTAAATTCATATGAAAACTGAATATTTCTCTATTGATTCGACACTGAATCAATAAAATTTTACCTCTTTAGAAAAATTTGTAAATTTACCTTTACAAAAATTCAATTTTTCTTTTTCTGTAGTGATAAAGAATGACTACAGATCAACTCTTTATTCTCAAAGAACCGATTGTTCAATTTTTTCGGAGTAATGAGATGAAGTTGTTATATACGTCTGTCTAAAAAGCGCCAAAGTTCGTTTAAAACGCGCGAAGCAGTGAAGGTGAAACATTATTTGCATTCTGAAGCAAGTTTAGAAATGAAATGATTGAACTTCCCGAGCACGTAGAGAGTGGTAGAAACTTCCAAGCTGAAAGTTTTACGGGGAAATGTGGCAAATACGTTTGTTCTGGACAACAGGAGTATCTTTCTAACAGAGTATCGCTACCCATTGCAGGAAGAGTACACGAAGTGTTTCGCAAAAATGCTGAAGGACAATCCAAAATAGCCATCTCACTTCAATCAGTGGCGGAGGGTTGATGCAAAATTTCAATGAATTTTATCGAATGTTGAAATTATCCGAACTGAATCAGGCGAAAATCAGTTTCATAGCGTATTGCTAAATACTCTGGACAGATACTGATCATTTTCATTGTCATGAACTGTGCGAAAATGACAATATCAGGCCAAATGCGGATTTTTACATATATGACACAAAAGATTGGAAACTAAATCTACGTGCAAGCTAGTTCAGATTGGGCAATCACAGAATGGTCAGAATTTCCATTTTTTTGCATTATACTACCAATTACCTTTCCTTGTGAGAAACGCTGATCTAGTCAAATTGAAGATACATTTCAAACCGTTGTCATTGCGAAAGGGCGAGCTAATTCATTTGTTCATGAGTTGAACACATGAATTTCAACAGATTCGGTAGAGCTTCAATCAATAGAGAAGATTCAATCAGCTTTTTTATTTCTGAAATGAACCCTTTCTAGTTTTTGCGAATTTCAAATTTTTTTCTTGTACTATGCTCAAAATATAACAATTTGAATTGCACTAATAAATATCTACTCGAAGAGTTTCATTTTTTCAGAATGATGAAATTCTCCCCAGACGCTGCTTCCTGAATAAATTACAAATGAATATTACGAAACCTTTATAATAAGTTGACGAATACAATCCTATATACCAGTTGACGAATACACAATTCAGATCAAATGAAAGTTCCCCCCTCCTTTCGTGCTATTCAAATTTACTTTAATACACTTTTTTGATTATGCATTTTTATTACACGATGACCCGATAATTGAGTTTTAAATCCAAAAACCTGGTTGAAATTTGACCAGTTATTTCCTATCGAACGAAATTGGTGAAACGCAAAACCGAATGTCAAGATCATATGGGGCTACATGAGTAGGATGAACAGCAATTGCCTCACAGACGTGTAAAACGAAAATATATATTCAGTCTTTTATCCTCATCTGGAAACTTAAACAGTGAATGAAGCTGTGAATGAATATAATGCTCAGCTGGCTGTCTACCGATAAAAAATTGGTCAGTAAAGACTTGGCTGTTTATTTAAATTCATGAGCAGGCAGGTTTTCCTTCGACTTACCAGCAGAAATTATCATCTGAAAGAAAATGACGTACCTCAGTTGATTGTCATTGTTCCTATGATTGAAGTAACACAAGCAAGGGAAGCATATATTGTGGATAATTGTGTAAAAAAATTGCGAGAGAATTCTGAGAGGTATAAAACACTCGGAATCAACGGCAATCTGAATAAGGAAAAACCGTGGCTAGTATGTTCAACTCGGATATTCCTTGTTTTCAAGGCCTTCTTGATTCGTCACTCATCAATAATGAGGGACATGATTCGAAAGGATTGTCAACAATATGGCAGATGGTATATGTAAAATATTTGAAATTGAACCTGAATCAATTATCTGACCTCAATAGACTCATATCTGGTAAGACACCAGGTAAATTACAATACAATACTTAATATGCCTCACAATACTGAAGTATTACTAGTGTATGGTATTGAAGGATACAAACAAACAGAATGATAGTTGCTTTACCAATAGGCCAACCTTAGAAATCATATTGGATAATATGGATTGTTAATCTGATATGAATGTTATGAAATGCTAGAAGAAACTTCACATAGCAAAATGCATTATAAACATTAAAGATTCATTGGATGAACCTGCAACCATACACATTGAAAACGTTTTGGAAAAAACTGTGGCTTGCTCTGACCGCCGAAAATAACGAAAATTTTGTGTGAATTCGAACTTTATTTGCAGACTTAGCCTAAACTGCGATTGGAATAAAACAATATGGATTCAAACAGATAAAATTAAATTAAATTCAGAAGTAACTTGAATCGGAAGATGGAGATTCGACTGAAGCCGAATTGGACAAAAGGTTAAATTCACAGACCATTGAAGGATATAATTCAACAATCACTGAACACATGAAATTCAAACTGAATAATCTAAGTGAGCGTCTAAAAATGGCTAATGAGTTTTCTGATTTTTTTTTATGAAACTTGATTCCTGTCACAGATTCTGCTTCATACGAAACGGCAGCTGACGTTCGCGAAGCTTTAAGATTCAACAATTGGCTGCATGATACCATTAAATACCTAAGAGTAACTTGTGATGTGAGTGTGTCGCAGGCACCTCGACTATTTCATTACAGTTATGATAGTCGTCGGCATGTTGAACGAAACCCTGGAAAATGATGAAGATATTTTAGAAAAACCAAAGTTTCAGTATTGTTGGTGAACTCTGACCCTTGCCTTTAGTTCCCTGAAATTTTCAGATTTTCTTTATATTCCTCCCAGATTCTCCTTTTCCACAATTATGTTCCAGAATGAGGCAACAGACAGGACCTCGTCACACGTACTCGTCCGAACATATCCGGCAAGTTTCCTCTGGGAGATATCTCTACCGCGGAGCATCGCAGCTGCATTTCAGTGTCTCAGTGTGATTGATGACAAGTCCAGTCACAAAAAAGTAAACGTGGGCTCAGTACGACATTTCTGGGTGAAAGAAACATGGATTCCTCATCACAGAATGATGATAGCGAGAGGCTTCTTGGCTAAAAACTTACGTTGTTACATACTTCACGAATTTCAAAAATAGGAAATTGCTTTGATCTTCTTTCTATTAGAAAGATTAACCGTTTCAATCTCAAAAGTCATCATCTAGCTTAGATCGAGTGTTGAAGTGATAGTGCAAGTCATGTAAATTCTTCTTTATACGACAGTAGTCATGGGAATTATAACCTAAGGAAAGGATGAGGTTGAAAAGAAGACTATGAAATTATATGTTGCTCATTGTGGTTTGCTGATACATGAAAATCGGAGAAGTGAAAGGTTTCCTAGATGAGTCACAATGTTTATATTCCATTGTTTGTGAAGGTACAGAAGAATAATAGATATAGAAAAAGATGAAGACTTGAAGTTTATCGAATGATTACGAGAGAAGAACAAAGCTCTGGTATTACCTGAAGACAAGAAGTATCAGGGTAAAGTTAAGAAAAAAGGAGAACGCAAAAAAAGAAGACCGGTGCTTATAACTGGGGCTATATCAACTGAATCGCAGTCCGCCAATGAGGAGAAGAGAATTGAGAGAGATAATAAGTGATACACGATATTTTTCTGTCTCCTCGGAAGACACTGATGTTACCGTTAAAAAAAGGCCCAATCTTTTCGAAATTGCCATAACAATACCAAAAAATCCGCTTCAAAATAACGAGTTTTGTCAAATGTCAGGAAGATGGAACAGGTATCCACTACTCTGTTGTCTCTAATCAGAACATTACTTCAAAATAATAAAAAAAAGTGTGGTAAGAAATATTTCCATTTTATTTGTAATTTTTCCACCTTCACCAAATAAAGACAAATTACTGAAAAATATACTGAAATATGACTTGTTCTGAGGAAAAATTCCTTCTGTTTAGGTGGGCCGGGGAAGGGAAGTGACAAGAAAACGTTTGGAAAGCGTTATTGAAGCTTTGTGATACAATGTTAAACATTGAAAAAAATAGTATATTATCATTTAATTTCAGTTATTATCAGTATATAAATACAAAATGCTCATAAAAAATGATAAATTGGGAATACTTGAAAAATTTCGAGGCGCTTCAAGCAAGGGAACATTGGACCAGAAATTCTGAATTTCTGGTATTTTGAATTCCGTATTTTGCCTAAGGTCCATCTGATGCATGGGAAAGCTCACGAATGCATTTGAGACATTCTAATCCTTCAAAACACTTCAATACCACACATGCTGCAATTTTAATATCAACATATAAAAATGTTGAGAGGGAAGAAATTCGTAAAAAAGGTGTTCAGAAGTATAAAGCTTATTTCAGAATACGCAAAGTAACATAATGTGCCTAGAACTAAGCCCATGCTATAATTTATTCACAGGTTCATTTCGTTAATCATTCAGTTCCTCTTTTATTATTTGACGTTATACGAGTGAAGCTGGAAGTTACGTTCATATTTCATCCATCTCAAACGTAGGGACACATTTTATAACCTTTGGTGCGGTGCGTATTTGCTACATACAAGGTTTTTCTTTTAGTAGTAGCTTTTTTGTGGCAACAAATGTCCTGATTTGATTTTAAAACAAAATGAGTATTCATAGGTTCTCAGCATAAATCATAAGTACCCTTACAATATATGAAAACAAAAAATTCAAAGATTGTGATAAGTGCATACCATATTGATTTCCACTTGTTGAATCAGTTTTGAACAAAATCTAGACATAATATATTTGAAATATAAAATGGTGTCCAAAAATTCTGATTTGGTTTTGAAAATCGATAATAAATGCATCGTTAGTTATTGATTATTATAGTTTATGCAAGGGGACATATATTAACACTTGACTTGGTGGGAGACGTTTCGTTTTGTTACATTTCTATATAACGTACTCCCCTGCTGCCGCACTCCCTACTCCACATATAACACCCGCTATTTGTAAAATTGGGCAGACGTATGTAAATATATACAGTGAAACTGAATAATTTTGTTTGAAATTTCCATTGGGGACATTTTGATGCTAAGATTACAATTATTAATTGAAAATTTTTTGATTCAATAAAAACTTATTATAAAAGGGAAAGAAGTCTTAAAAAAGAGCTAACGCTCGAAACATATTGAACGATTCAGGTTGTTGAATATAATCGTGAAACATTAAGCCACGAGTTTAATTTAATTTAATATTTAATTATGTTTCAACAAGAGTTGAGCGAGAATTCAATCTTAGCCATATATATAAATATATATATATATATATATATATATATATATATATATATATATATATATATATATATATATATATATATATATATATATATATATAAGGAATTGAAATTTTTTTGAACTTATGGCAGTGAATGAAATATTTAAGAAAATGAACACCAGAACATTCATTCGAAAAATTTAAATTAATCAAAAGAATGTTATAGTAGAGGTAGATATGTGAATGTGTACGATGTGATGTCTCCATCATCCTTCAAGGGATAAATGTTAGAGAAATATTGAAATCGATGACACTCCTGATGGAAGTGCGAAGTGAATGATCGAATTGGCCCCTGAAATACGGAAATAAACGCGAGCGTACTACTAACGCAACCTATTGACATTTGAAAACATCGTATGATGATATTTGTCAAATAGACATTGCAATTTAGTAGATACCTACGGGTATAGGAGATATGTGAAATTTCGATGCTTGGTGTGTCTGTAATCCGAGAGAGATGTTTTCTACTGATTTCTATAGATGGAATTGTAGAGTATTCATTACTATACGATCTTCCGCTTGAAGTCACAAGAAGATGCTTGGAGGTTGAAGTCGTTGCCTCACTTCGATGGACGAGGTGCGACTGACGAGTTCCCTGCAGAAAGAAACATATATGTCTCGCACTTTCATCAGGTGTGGCATCGATTTCAATATTTCTCTAACATTTTTCCCTTGAAGGATGATGGAGACATCACATCGTACACATTCACATATCTAGCTCTACTATAACATTCTTTTGTTTAATTTCAATTTTTCGAAGGAATGTTCTGGAATGTTTCTTATTTATATTCATATATATATATATATATATATATATATATATATATATATATATATATATATATATATATATATATATATATATATAGGTTTATTTTTTACTACGTTGATGTCATCAAATAACTTCCACAAATAATAACTATCTTTAATAATACGAAAACTTCTATTTACGCGTTTCGATTATACATAATTTAAAAAAAAAATTTTTTTTTGCGGAAAAACAGCACAAAATTTCGAAGAGAGAATCAAAGCGCATAAATAAGCAAAAACTCAGATAACAGCCTTACATAAACATAAAACAGAAAAACACGATTCTGATTACAAAAAAACGAAGATTTTGGCAACTGAAAAGGACAAAAAAGTAGAGAAATTTTAGAAATGTTACACATTCGTAAAAATTCAGAAGACAGAGTAGATGAAACAACAGACATTAAACATCTCAATTCTATTTACAACAACTTAATGAACCTCACAAATAACACTCATAAAATAAACACACAACAATCACCAAACATCACATCTCAAAACTAATTTTTTACAGATCTACCTTCAGTTTCAAACACATAAACCAACAATATACATATTCTGGATAAGTATAAAAAACTATATGTAATTATATATATGTAAATATAAATCACACTTATTAGAATCACCTGGCTTACCATGAGTTCTTCAGAGGTTTCCTCATGGTGAAGACGACTAAAACTTCCGAAGCGAATGCTAAGCCAGAAATATTCCTCTGATAATGAAAATCAATGAGTGAAGATACAAAAAAACTGATTTGATTTTTCTAAATAATAAGTTTGACATTTTGATATCTAAAGTAACTCATAAATTCAATTATTCATTAGTTTTGACAAAGTTGTAATATTTCAACGAAACGTTAACAAAAATAAACTTTTTCATATCAAAAGATGCCTGTTATTTCGTGAGATATTCAAAATATATATATATTTTGAATATCTCACGATCTCTTTTATATATATATATATATAATATATAAAGATACTATCAATATATGAACCGAGGGGTATATACACCAAGTATATGGAAAATCAAAACTTGAATGATTTAGTCATTTAAGTATTTGACACTTCGCGTTGTGCATCGTGCACAACGTGGATTTCACAAATTTTTTCGGTAGAAGATGTGCGTTGTGATACTTGTTTTTCTCACAAGTTCTTTTCTTGATGGCATATATCATACAAAATGAAATACAGCTAACTTGTCACTTTATGCAGAATTTTGTTTATAAATCGAAAAAAACTTAGAAATATCTCGAATATTTCTGCAGGATATGCAAATTGAGAATATTCATTCATTGAAGTTTCTCGTATATCACGTTGAGCATTGTGCTATTTTTCGTTATGTGTCGTTGAAAGAAAAATTTTGTTCGACTTTTGAAGGTAACTTAGTTCTTTCGATAACATATTGATTTGTTTAGATACATGGCTTTTGTATGACTTTCAATATTTTATTGATGAAAGGAAAATGCTACAATTCGTGCATTCATGCATTTTGTAATGTGTGTGAAAAAAGTATTATTAGTGTTTAATTTTTTTTTATATGAATGAAGTTTATTTGGCCATATTATATGGATTACATTATTTCTTACAACAAATAACTTCAAATAAACTGATTAACTTACTGAAGTTCAAAACTTGTACGTGAGAGTAACTTCACAATACAAAAGGTATCATAATGCAAATTTGAGAAAAATTAATAAAAACTGAGAAAATATAACAAAATATGACAAGTGGTAGTGGTATTAGTTCATACAAGAAATTAATGTTGGAAATTACATTAATGTTGGAAATTACACTAATAAAATCTTCTTGAATGTGAATTCTACGCTTAAATAAATGTCCAATTCTATCCTGTAGCTTAAGAATTTGTTTTAAACGGGGCTCTTATAGGCACAGAATACTTTAAAATGAGAAACACTCTGTGGAATACCTTATTTCTTACTCATAGAATTCCTTTGAGTTTTCAGTAGAAGGCATACCTCTTGTATAATTTTTTTTCGAATATTATCTGAAATTTCATAATCAGCTTGAAATAATAAAGGAAGAAAAAATTTGGTTATGAAATAAAATTTTCGAGCGAGATCATTGTGAAGATTATGTACTATCCTGATGAAGGTTTAGAAACAGAATAATGAGGGGAATTGCTCCAATGAAAATAATTCAGATTTACATAAATACAGAAGTATAGAAATACACATGATAGATTAACATATAAATGATGATATTTTTACTGAAGAAATTGAACAAGATGAAAATGTTCATTCACTAACAAATTTCGGAGGAGTTTCCTTTACACTGAAGCTTTCATTTGAAGTGGATAATATAATTCATCAATATGTATGAATTATTCGCTTCAATAGTACCATTCTATTATAACAGCTGAAATGAAAGTGGAAACCACATTTTATATACCTATTTATGAGAAGGTATCAATATTTTATTAGGCTACTCATGAATATATAAACAGGAATTAGGTTGAAAGAACGAGGAAAAATTCTTGACCAGTTCAATATTCAATTACGAGATTTGGTAAATGATCAATCTGAAAAGATATCGTATGTTTAGTTAACTTGGAGGAATAGAACATATAAACATAAAGTCGGCAAAAAAACATAAAACCGTACAGTCATCGGTAAATAATCAAGTTGGAGATAAGGAAACGAAACAAAAATCAACAATATGTGAGCAGATGGAGCATTTCAATGAACTTAATCCATCCAGAGGTTTGGAATAGAAGTGAGAATGAAATTTCTGAAAATGGGTTGAATTTTAAAAGAGGGACAAAAAAAATTATCGCATAGAAGTTCAACAAAAACACTCTCATTTGTTACAAAATAGGTATTCGGCTCAAATTGAAGCCTTCATCTGTATACGCCATTGTAATTGATCAGAAGTAATTCATAATATATATAGGTACCTATATATAATGCTTATTAATAAATGTTTGATATTAAAGAATTGTTCCAATTATTTTCCAGATTGTTGAATCGAATCACTCGAGATTTGAACACATTTCAGGAATTTCAAAAAATTGCATAATTATAAGTATATTGTTCACTGGAATAATGTAGTGGACATTATATATAATAATGTGAAATTCTTGAAATGTGTCTAATTCATTCATAGTTTTGACATGGAATTTCAACACGTATCTCTCTTCTAAATCAACTGTTCACTTGAGAATGCATTCGTTTTACGAAATTATAGTTGACTGCAAATAAATATTTCATAATGCTGAAAAGCAAATGAATAATTTATTATGATGAAAATTAAGTTCTTTTCTGCTATAATAGTTGAAATGATCTGATGACTGTTATAATATAGATAATTTGAATGAATGAACAAATGTTATTTGTTATGAATATTACAAACAGTATATATTATATTATATAGAATAACTTCTCAGGTTAGAACAACCAGAAAATAATTTTTTTCATTTTTTGTTCGTGATTAATAACCTACCCACCTATTATACTTTAGGAATTTTTTCAGGATCCATATACATAAAACGCAATCAAAATATTTCGCAAGAATTGGTAATAAATATTAAGTGAGCGTTTAGTTCAGTTTTTCTAAGGAGACGTACGTTTCCTTCATGTGACTGGTGCACTTTATAAGATCTGATAACACTTCGTTTGCTTTTCAGATCTGAAGAAGTCGTTTGTAAAGACGAAACGCATCATGCTATGTAGTCAATAAAGTATAAATCATAAGTTCAAGTGTTTGAATTTAAGTTCATATTCAAATATTTAATAATATGAAATTATGATTAGGGTCATGATTATAGTTGAATAAATATAAAATACGAAGTGTCTCATATTCCTCTACAGTGCTAATTTGTGTATGATAGAATTGTTTGGACAGCGACAGTTTCTCTTTATATTAATAACATTCTGCGCGTGTACCGCAGAATGTTATTTCTTTCTTAGAAAAAAATAAACTGCGTGATTATTTCAATGATTCGAAATCGATCCTATCGATCTGAGCGAAAAACTAATTCCAGGGAGAATATTTAGATATCATTTCAGGGTATTTGAAATTCTACAATTTGAGCGTTGAAATTATGCATGAACCTATTCATCATGGTACCTTATCGTCATTTGAAGACATTTGTTTATACAATTTCAGCAAGTACACGAAACTGAATAGTTATTGAAAACAACGCATTCTTTAATCTATAGTCATTTCACGAAACGTTTGTTTCTTGACACATCAGGGGCGCCAGGAGATCAATGAAAATATTAATTAATAAATATATTATATCATATTGTCGAATATGATATAATTCCTCATATATGTAGGAGTTTTGTGGCAGATGAATCGAATTTCATTTGAGCGTGAATATTAAGAATGTAAAATTTTTTGAAATATGTTATGAATGTATTTTTGAAATAAGGACACAAAAGTTTGATACTATTAGCATATACCCTGTATAACATTGAGAATTTCAGAAATTTAAGCTCTTTCATTTCATGAGCAATAAAAATCTGTTTAAAATGAATATTGATCTTTCAACTCGAAGTGTTGAGAATCTTGGTCAGCTGAAAGTTGTATTATCAGATCGGATCATTTAACTGATATCACATGATATATAAATACTATTCCGAAATATTTGCATTACTTGATATGGATTCACAAATATCGATTGACCTACCGTATTATGCTGTTTCATTTTAGTAGAGTAAACATTTAGATTCTGACTAATATAATGATATTATGTCTGCTCAGCCTTCATCCTAAGAAAAGAGCAGTTTATAATATACACACAAATTTTTTCGTAAATATGGAAATCTTGCATTCTATAATCTCTGGACATTTCACGAAACGTTTGTTTGTTCCCACATCAGGGACAACAGGAAATGAAAGACAATCGAAATTTAAGTATAATATAAAACAGGCCTAACAAAAAATATATTTCTTTTAGCTTTCGATACTTGTCAGGATTTCATGCACCTTATGGTTAAAATTTTTGTCATCTATTCTACAGAAAACTATATTTCAAATAAGTGTCAAATAAGAAATACTTGATCCGTTGTTCTGCATTATTTCTGAGGTCAATGTCAACTATTGCACTTATAGAAATAAATTGTGGAAAATTATATACCTAATTCCTTATATATGTAATTGTTTCGCGAAATATCAATCAATTTCAGTGTGAATATTCGAATTACACAATTATTCTAAATATGTTCTGAATATATTTTCGAAATGGGGGCTCTAAATTTCGATTTAACATCATTTCTCGTGTATAACATCAAGACCTTCCATGAGCATCAACATTGTCTGAAAAATGAAACTCAAAAATATTGACATTTCGACTTACACTGTATGAGAATCTATTGAAGATTTAAGTTGTATTGATCTGAATACTTTACTGAATCACCTGGTTTATGTTTATAAACATTCAAATAATCATTCAAATCATTTGCTGCTCAGAAATATTTGCATTATGTATCGTTGACAAATATCGATTGTTAAACAGGATTATACTGTTTCGGGAAAGTTTCATATTATATATTATATTGTATGCTTGGTTCATATTTTGAAATTATATTCTCTGATATTAAAGATTTGAGTTGTATTGATCTGAATACTCTTCTGAATCACCTGGCTTATAAATGCTACTCAGAAATATTTGCATTATGTATCGTTGACAAATATCCATTGTTGAGTCGGATTCTACTGTTTCGGGAAATTTCAATATTATATTTTATATTGTATGCTTGGTTCATATTTTGAAATTATATTCTCTGATATTGAAGATTTGAGTTGTATTGATGTGAATACTTTTCTGAATCACCTGGCTTATAAATGCTACTCAGAATTATTTGCATTATGTATCGTTGACAAATATCCATTGTTGAGTCGGATTCTACTGTTTCGGGAAATTTCAATATTATATTTTATATTGTATGCTTGGTTCATATTTTGAAGTCGTATTCTGTGATACTAAATATTTAAGTTGTATTGATCTGAATACTTCACTGAATCACCTGGTTTATAAATGTTACCCAGAAATATTTGCATTATGTATCGTTGACAAGTATCGATTGTTAAACCGGATTTTACTGTTTCGGGAAAGTTTCATATTATATTTTATATTGTATGCTTGGTTCATTTTTTGAAGTCATATGCTAAAATTCGTGCATTCATGCATTTTGTAATGTATGTGAAGAAAGTATTATTAGTTTTATAATTTTTATCCCATCAAGTATTATCATTTTTTTTATGAATGAAATTTATTTGGCCATACTATATAATATATCATAATGCAAATTTGAAACAAAATAATATAAACTGAAGAAATTACGACTAGTGGTAGTGAAATTAATTCATAAAAGGAAATAATGTTGGAAATAACATTGATATAGTGATATAGTGAATAGTGAATGTTAATTCTATGCTAAAAAAAAAGTAGCTTTTATACAAACATTTGATATACGTATTCATGGGAAGGTATCAATAATTTATCAGGCTACTCATGAATATAGAAATAGAAATTACGCTGGAAGAATAAGGAAAAATTTTGAGAGGTTCAATATTTAATTACGAGATTTGGTAAATGATCAACCTGAAAAGATATCGTATGTTTAGTAAACTCCGAGGAATACAACACATGAACATAGCCTCGGAACAGTCAGCGGTAGTTAATCAACATAAGGAAACGAAACAAACATCAATAATATGTGAGCGGATGAAGCATTTGAATGAACTTAATCGATCGAGAGGTTTGGAATAGAAGTGAAAATGAACATTCTGAAAATGCGTTGAATTTTAAAAGACGAACAAAAAAAATTATCGGATAGAAGCTCAACAAAAACTCATTTGTTTCACAACAGGTAGGCTCATTCGGCTCAAATTGAAGCCTTCATCTATATCAGCAATAGTAATTGATACATAAGTAATTCATAATGATATATGTACATATAATATATTGCTCATTAATAAATTTTTGATATTAAAGAATTGTTCCAATTATTTATTTTCCAGATTGTTGAATGGAATCACTCAAGATTTGAACACATTTCATGAATTTAAAAAAATTACATAATTATAATTATAATAATATTGTTCACTACAATATTCTAGTGGTCATTATATATAATAATATTCAATAGTATTGGCGTTTACCTGATGTAAATCCATCATAATTGAATATAAACTCAAATTCCAACACTTGAGCTTATGATTTACTTTATTGACTACATAGCATGACTAGTTTCGTCGTCACAAACGACTTCTTCAGATACTAATAGAATAATCATTATTTTGTCCTTTGTAACGACGAAACGCATCATGCTATGTAGTCAATAAAGTGTAAATTATAAGTTCAAGTTTATTTATCGAATTTATCGAATTTAAGTTTATATTCAAATATATAATAATGTGAATTTATGATTATGGTCATGATTATAAATGAATAAATATAAAATACGAAGTGTGTCATACTCCTCCACAGTGCTAATTTGTGTGTGATAGAATTGTTTGGACTTGCTGCGACAGTTTGTCTTTATATTTATAACATTCTGCTTGTACCGATTAAAAACAATAATCCTAAAGAAAATCTTTTAATTGTTCGAAATCGATCTTAGCGATCTAAGCGGAAAATTAATTCCAGGAGAATATCTAGATATCATTTCAGTGTATTTGAAATTCCAAAATTTGAGCGGTGAAATTATGCATGAACCTATTTATCATAGTACCTTATCGTCATTCAAAGACTTTTGTTTACACAATTTCAGCAAGTACACGAAACTTAATAGTTATTGAAAATAACGCATTCTTTAATCTATAGCCATTTTACGAAACGTTTGTTTCTTGCCACATCATGGGCGCCAGGAAATGAAAAACATTTGAAATTGGTAACTATATTTCTTTCGTGCTTTGTTACTTATCAGAAGTTTTTGCACCATATAGGTGAAATTTTTATCATCCTTTCTACAGAAAACCACATTTCAAACATTTGCTATCAGAGACCTGTATGTCTTGAAGACGTTTTCAATATAAGAAATAATTCACACGTTGTTCTGTATTATTTTTGAGGTCAACTATTGCACTTATTTTATCGTCATTCATTGCCAGATCAATAGAAATATACATCCAGCTGGTCAGTAGATCAATAAGAACATATATCCACCTAAACAGACAGATCAATAAAAATGTAGATCCACCTAAACAAAATAAGACAAATCAATGAAAATATGAATGAATAATTATATCATATTATATTGTCGAATATGATATAATTCCTCATATCTGTAGGTGTTTTGTGACAGATCAATTTTCATTTGAGCGTGAATATTCGAAATGTAAAATTTTTCGAAATATGTTATGAAAGTATTTTTGAAATAAGGACAAAAAAGTTTCATACTAACATCATATCCTCTGTATAACATTGAGAATTACAGAAATTCACGCTATTTCATTTCATGAGCCATAAAATGCTCTGAAGAATGAATACAAGAATATTGATCTTAGACTCGCACTGTAAGAGAATCTTAGTCAGCTGAAAGTTGTATTATCAGATCTGATAATTGAACTGATATCTGATATATGAATACTATTCTGAAATATTAGCATTACTTGATATGGATTCACAAATATCGATTGACCTACCGTGTTATGGTGTTGCATTTTAGTAGAGTAAACATTTAGATTCTGACTAATCTAATGATATATGTCTGCTCACACTTCATTTTAAGAAAAGAGCAATTCATCAGATACCTGCAAATTGTTTCGTGAATATGGAAATCTTGCATTCTATAATATCTAGCCATTTCACGAAATGTTTTTTTCCCACATCAGAGACAACAGGAAATGAAAGACAATCGAAATTTATTTCTTTCAGCTATCGTTATTTGTCAGGATTTTATGCTCCTTATGGTTGAAATTTTTGTCATCTATTCGACAGAAAACTATATTTCAAATGAGTGTCTTCTGTCTGTTCAAATAAGAAATACTTGACCCGTTGTTTTGCATTATTTCTGAGGTCAATATCAACTATTGCACTCATAGAAATAAATTGTGGAAAATTATATAAGTACCTAATTCCTTATATATGTAATTGTTTCGCGGAATATGAATCAATTTCAGCGTGAATATTCGAATTGCCCAATTATTCTAAATACGCTCTGAATATGTATATTTGAAATGATCGCTCTAAATTTAATTTAAATAAATTTAATTAATAAATTTAAATTTCTCTCGTGTATAACATCAAGAATTTCCATGAGCAAGATTCTCTGAAAAATGAATACAAAAATATTCACATTTCGACTTACACTGTATGATAATCTATTAAAGATTTAAGTTGTATTGATCTGAATACTTTACTGAATCACCTTGTTTATAAATGCTACCCAGAAATATTTGCATTATGTATCGTTGACAAATATCGATTTTTTCACCGGATTCTACTGTTTCGGTAAAGTTTCATGTTATATTTTATATTGTATGCTTGGTTTATATTTCAAAGTCATATTCTCTGATACACTTATCTTATATGTATTCTGTTGGTGGCTTCTATTTTGTTTGAGGTTCATTCTCTTCAATTCAATAACTACACACTGCAGTATTGGGGGATACGTTTGCGATCACTCACATGTGCTTATCATTATCAATATAGTAAAAGTAAAATATTGAAGAGATTTTTTTTACTATAACACACCTCATAAAAATGTAAAAACCACGATATGGCGGTATAATTTGTTGTCGAATAAGGAATCTATGTTATAATCGAAAAGGCATTCCAATTCAACCTTTATTCATGAAAACATTTTAACCTTCTAACATGTCAAGACATAAATTACTTCAATTTGAAATTCATTAGATCTTCTTGTTCTGCAACATAAACAGAACACTACATTTTTAGCATTTCGATACAGCTCGTCTACGCATTTCATATTTTAACGTAATACTCATACTCGCCAATTTAAAGTATTTAGTCTATAATGGCTATACAATCAATGTATACAATAAAGGAATATCTTATCCAAACAACAATATATTTATCAATGTTCCCCACATATGGAGTTTGGACTGTTCCACATGAAACCTAAAAAGACATATTTCCGGGCCTCTATAAACTTTAGGACTTTCTTCCAATTTTTTCCCTTTGAGTTGAAAATACAGACGAATATAGGATCTATGGATTGCGCAAGGTTGGCTAGCTCTACACCTACTATAATTGCATATCAAGCAGTTAAACTACTTCAACATAGAAAAATTAAACTTGAAAATATTCAGGCATCTTATGAATAGATGAGCGGACAATATTCCGTAGTCAAAAATTTTTATCGCGATTTTTCTATCGATTCTGCATCAGTAGATTAACAGTTTTCTCCTACTTGAACATGAAGGAAATTGAAATTTTTCCCTTTTCTGTATCTATGATTGAAGGTTTTCAAAAGAGATTTTGGATATGTGAAAATTGTTATTTATCACTTGTCATGAATAATTTACTCAGGTTGAATATCAGAAATTCAATCTAGATTTCAACCCAAGAAAATCATTTATAACGAAGTGATCAGAAGAATTTTTCCAACAAGAATTTTTTCGGAAACCTTTCAAAAACAGCTCCAAAAAGGAAAAAAAGCGTAGAAGTTTCATTCAACATTTTCGTACTTGTAATACTCATGCTCATGTACAAAAAATAGTTAGGAAACTTATGCAAAATCAATGTAAACCATTTCACTTAATTTTGAAGAATGTTAGTTATCATTTCAGAGGCACTCTGTGCTTGTGCGAAAGTTGCACTTGCAGTTTAACGCCGTTTCCAAACAGCCCAAGATCATGATGGGAATAGAACCCACCAGCACCAAAGAGCCGAAAGCGTTTTAGAGTCTCTACACCATTAATTATTTTTTCATTCATCAACGAGGTGACAATGGATTCGGAAGAGTATATACTATTATTAGATTCTATTAGTAGATTATTTACACTTATTACTTACCGGATTTTTATTATCTTATAGAAGATGACGTAATATTTTTTATTGAATATATTTGTATTAACTAGTTGTATTAACTATTACTAACTTATTCTCATCTCAATGGAAAAATAATGAATTTGGTTCCAACAGTTTCGTGAAATGAGTTGTTTCGAGAATAATTTTTATTTCCTTTTGATTCTTTTCTGAAATAATCTAATGAAATTGGTAATGTACATACTCTTCCGAATCCAATGACCCCTCGTTCATATTTTTCGGAGTCGTAGAAATGGTTTAAATCCAAAAGTAATTCAAATAAAAATGAACTTTAATTCTGTCCAAATGAATGTATTCTAAATGAATAAGTTCTGAAACCCTAACGAGTAGATATTCTTCTTCATGAATCGATAATATTTACATTATAATATATTACTTTCGATAAACCATCAAAATCCATTTGTTTTCATACCTAAACACCGAATCCAAACGTAACGCCGAGATACAGTACAACGCGATAGTGTCATATTACAGATAACGACAAGCAGTCCAAGACGTGCATGTTGCCAAACCTTTGGATCTCTACTTTGCGTTATTTATCAAACTTTTATACAATGGCAGATCGGCCCCCTATAGGAAGGTTGGTGAACTAAAGTTGTATATAATGTGATATTTGGCTGAAAGACGAGATCCGACCGAAAATCTGGAAATCGGTTAATTGAGCCAAATTATCCACACCCAAGACGATATACACGTTAAACAAGGTGAGATCCGAAATCGGATCTCACCTTACCAAACGGATCTCGACTTGTACAGAATTTGTATACAAAGGATCTCGCCTTGTAGCTCTTATATATATATATATATATATATATATATATATATATATATATATATATATATATATATATATATATATATATATATATATATATATATATATATATATATATATATATATATATATATATATATATATATATATATATATATATATATATATATATATATATATATATATATATATATATATATATATATATATATATATATATATATATATATATATATATATATATAAATATACCTATACATATATATTTCCGATGTTTTCAGCAATAACAGGCTCATTTTAATGTGAAAAACTTTATTCTCGTTGTATATCACAACTTTGTCAAAACTAATGAATAATTGAATTTAATGAATTGCTATATATATCAAAATGTCAAACTTATTCTTTGAAAAAATCAAATAATTTTTTTTGTATTTTCACATATTGATTTTTAGTATCGAAAGAATATTTCTGACTTAGCATTCGCTCAAATAATTGATTATTATTATCTAAATAAGCCTGTTATTGCTACAAACGTCGAAAATAAACTATCTTAAACAGGCAATAAATCAATTTTTGAATATATATATATATATATATATATATATATATATATATATATATATATATATATATATATATATATATATATATATATATATATATATATATATGTTCATACCGCTCCCAAAATCTACTCGTTACCAGATTTATATTTTTTTTCGGCGGAAGTGAGGCAAGAGGGGAAGGCAGTTGGTAGTTACCAACTGTGTCGAAGTGTCAATGGCTAGTTTGTCATTTAGGTTATCGCTCATCCAAACAAATGTAGGTTTTGTTTGAATATTATGGAATTTGTGAATTGTATGGTCGAAATATTGATAATGATATTGTATATTGTGAATATATTTCGTTATAAATATATGTCGAGGTGTTAAGATCTATTAAATCTGGATGTAATAACTACTAGATGAATAATAATCTGCTACTTCATGAAATGATTTTCTGAACTAAAGTAGTGATTAAAATTTTTCATTGAATTTATTATATTTCAGGATACACAATTAAGAGCTTATATTGAATTGAATATGTTACTATTGAGTAAATATTTCAGAATCCTCTAGGTTAAAATTGCTTCGGCTTATGAATATTGTATTGTGCTACATTCTACCATGGAGTTAATTCATAGATGCAAGATACCTCATAATTGTCTATTATATAATTATCATACTTCGACTAGAAAAGAGAAACAATATATATTTTAAAAAATGAATTAAGTATCAAGACAGCGAGAATAGTGAGAAAAGATAAAATTCGTTGGAAAGGTTTGTATTTATATAGTTTGTTTTTATGTTACCAGAAATATTCATTGTAGTTTAAATTGGCTTACTACATAATTTCCATTTGATAAATTGACTACACACTATCCCAGATAATCAAATACTAGAGTACTTATATGAAAAATAAATTGAAGTGGTTTAAAATATATTATTGGGTCCAAGCAGTTTCACACATGATACAAAATACGATATTGCAAATTGAATACCATTATGTTGTTAACCTTTCAGCAAAGAGTAGTAGTACTCATTATCTCATTTGTTTTGTGGTAATTCATTGTTCTAAGTCATATAGAAAGAATGCATTTTTTTAAAACAAATCTACAGTAGTTTCTACATCTAGCTATATAGCAACTGAATTGAATGTTCAGAGCTAAAGCGTCTATTTCTATGTTTGATATGGTCAATAAGTGTATTCGATAGAATAGTACTGATTATAATAGGCGTTTTGTAGAATTACTTGACAGAATATTGTGATGAAACATGCAATGTTCAACATTAAGTCAGGATCAATATACACACAACAGTTGTTTTCATTATTTTATTCATTTTGTGGTAACTAATTGTTCTAGGTCATATAGAAAGAATGCACTGAAGAAAACACATCTATATTTGTTTATACATCTAGGTATATAGCAGCTGAATTGAATGTTCAGAGCTAAAGCTGCTATTTGTATGTTTGATATCATCAATAAGTGTATTTGATAGAATACTACTTATTATTATAGGTGTTTCGTAGAAATACTTGCCAGAATAATGAATGGAACATGCAATGTTCAACATCAAGTCAGTACCAATATACTACACAATTGAGATTGAACTTTTACTTACCTCTTGGTGAAACATGATTGAATAAAAATTCAAATCAAACTGTTAGCTTTATGCATCATTAATTTGTGAAACAAGAGTTTCACAAATTCAAGTCAAGAGTTTGATTTGAATTCTTACTACACAATTCATTAATCAAAAAATTGTGTTAGTTACGAGCTTCATTTCAATATAAATAATTTAATCTCAATTTAGTATAAACAATTTAACAATAAAATATCTAAAACACAATACTTCGATCATAAAGATAAAAAGATGTTAGAACAATTCTTGCTGAATTGAAAATTCAATACAGTAGTGAGAGATGATTCAAAACAGTTTTAACTGTAGTAAAATATTGTTATTGAGACTAGTAGAATAAATACATGATAACTGAACAGAATGATAATTGTATATTATAAGGAAAAAGAACAAGAAAACTTCAATTCATTGATGATGCATTATGTATTTTTTTAAAAATTATGGCAGACTTGAATAAGCAGATATGACCTGAGTAAAAGTTGAAAATGTTTTCCATAAAACATAAAATTCAATGGAATATATACCAATGGGTGAAATATTTATGTTCTATTGATGTATTTTATATATTTATTCGTTTAGAAAATGGAATACCAACAATAGCATTCACACATTGAAAAATAAAGAAATGATAATGCATATATAACTAATACTTCACACATGCATATATAATTAATCTCTAACTAAATCAATGATGAATACTTAAATAAGCATTTGTGACCTGAGTGAAAGTTGGAAATATTTAACATAATCCATCATAAAATTCAGTGATATATAACCATTGGGTGAAATATTTATGTTCTATTGATGTATCTTATATATTTATTCGTTTAGAAAATGTAATACTGACAATTATGAAACCAACAATAGAATTTACATTGAAAATTGAAGAAATGATAAAGCATTTATAACTAACACATCTTACATTGCATATATAATTATGCTCTAACTAAATCAATGATCAATATATATTATATCCATATATATTATTTTCAATATTTAACACAATAAAAAATGATAAATTTTTCAATTATATTCAAAACTGAGTTAGATAACTGCAACCACCTTATGTTATTGCATTGAGATGATGAGTGTAGCTAAATTACTGAGTTAGTGTTGAAATTTATCATTATTTATGTCTTTTCTCTATACCCTTGTTCTGTATACCTTGTATTCTGTATAAATTTTTTCATGAAAATGTTGGAAAAAAATTCAGCACAAATATCGTTCAGGTAAAACGAAATGATTGCATTTTAATATTTTAGATGAAAATATATACAATATGAAAAAAAAAATTGTATAATTAACGTTTTTGAACAACAATTCCGAAAATTTTTACGTGTTCTCCTGGGACTAAACTAAAACAGCAAGTTCATATAATCATACCAACATCCCAAGAAGTTGTATGAATGATTTTCTAAAACTTACACCTGACAATAATTTTCTGCCAAACAGCGGTTATCAACACAAATAGCGGTTCCAGTCATTTCGTAGTTAGATTTTTTTGCATCTCGAATATTGATAGACTGTAGAATTTTTTAGATTAATTTTTCAAAGTCATTAATATAATTCATTTCTTACTACCACTTCAACGAACCAAGAAAGTAATAATGAACATAACGACTAATACACGTATTAACTAGAAATATGTATGCAGACATGTCTATCAGCGGAAATTTGAAGAAATGTATGTTCATCCAATGTATCAAACGAAGTAAAACAAATATTGAGTTCATGTATACCTATATGAAAAATAAGCTATTAAAAATAGTTTCAAACACTGAAACTGCATCTGAAAATAATTCCGTATAATCTCAATCAGAAATACATTTTACAATCAGTAAAGTTATAAAAATTCTATCAAAGAATTGTCTGTTGTGCCCTCTACAGAATAATTTCTGAACAAGTAAGAATGAGCAGAGAAATCTACACCCTAACATCCTACATCCTAAGTCAACAGCCTAGGCTACACACATGACGCTTTGAAGTAATAGATGTTAACTGACTATTTTTCGTTATATATTGTTCAATTTAACATATGCACTTTATATTTATGATATAAGTATAACTGATCCAGATATATTCAAAACTTTGTGACATTATATTATCTTTATTCTTTATATGCAAGTATTCTTCCTTATATTTCATTAAAAAAAGAACTTCTTTCATTAATTGAATATTTCTGTCATTCCTGCAATTGACGAGAATTTATATAAAAAGCCGAGTTTTTTTATTAAGATCACTTTTATCATCTCTGTTTTAATTTACATCATTTCCAAAATAAAAATTCAAATAATAACAAATTATTATTACACTATAACATCCGTAACTAAAACGTATTCGAATGATCTTGTTGAATTATTTATGGATATGGGGAATGCCTTATATTAATGGTTCCTATACATTGAATATAAAATTCCGAAATATACTTATCAGGTTGAATCACTCAAAATGCTGTTTGGAAAAAAATACATATTATGAAACATTTGCTTAAATTCATATTTTCCATTCGTTCCGTCGAAATCATATTTCTGACATCTTCTAATTTCATATATATGTAGATTAAATAGCCGAACGATATAATAATAACTAAGCGAATGTCAAATTAAATTCTCGTATATTACCAACATTCTTCTCTAAATAAACTAGGATCGATAAATATAAGCCATCCGAGTAGATTTTGTACGGACGAGTAGATTTGGGCCCAGCCGAGTAGATAGTGTCGGATGTACGTAAAATTTCGAGTAGATTTTGGGAGCGGTATGAACATATATATATATATATATATATATATATTTTGAAAGTTTTTAGCATTAACAGGCTTTTTTAATATGAAAAAGTTTATTTCTGTTGACGTTTCGTTGTTTCAAAATAAATACCTCAAACAGGCAATAAATCAATTTCAAGAAATATATATATATATATATATATATATATATATATATATATATATATATATATATATATATATATATATATATATATATATATATTATGGAAGAGTATTGGCGTCGATTCATCTACTACTCTTGTGTTACCACAAGTGGAATTTATTTCGACCATAATTTCTCCTGAAGACGCCACTCATTTGAAAAAAAAATGACGAAGAATATCCATATTCGAAGTTATTCGAAGAATGAAATATAATAACCGTGTAAAATAATAATAAAAAACATTAAAATAGATATTCATTGTGTAGGAAAATTAAGATGAAAGTTCACTCGAATTGTGATTTCAGGAATATTCCTCAAACAATATTAATTCATTCCCAAGCATAAAACAACTGAATACGAGTAGATACTTCATTGCCCGTATCATTTTCTGATGAAGATATTGTGAACAGTACAATACTTAAGTGGAAAATGATGTTTCCGAAATTCTAAAATTTTTTCAATTTATTAATTTCAAATGATTCAATTCCGGAAAATAATTTTCTCTTGTAAAAAAAAGGTTTTAAATAATGAATATATAGTACTTTCTGCAATAACAGGCTGTTTGTGATGTAATAATCTTCATTTTTTAGACGTTTCGTTGATTTTCTTCAACTTCATTGAGTAGTTCTGGCTCAGACTTAGCAGAGTACTCGTATTTGTACACAAATTTCAGAGGCTCAGATGGCGAAGAGAATAATGGCCCTATAACTCATAAGGCTAAGGGTTAATAGCAAGAATTTTCAATCATGTTTTGAATACTTCTTTGACATGGAAATACCTGTACGTTTTCGAAATCGATTACGTGTTGGTTGAACTGCTCTTCCATGACAAATTCAGATAAGTGTAATTTAATGATATGTCATGAAATTTCAGTATTAAAGCCATAACAAAACAGGTTTATGCTGTTGCATCAACTATTGACTACTTGGGTCAGTAGCCTGAAACATCTAATATATAAAATTCTTCTGTCACGGAGTGCGTAATCGAACTCCTCCGAAACGGCTTGACCGATTCTAATGAAATTTTGCGATTGTATTGAGTAGGTCTGAAAATCGGCCAACATCTATTCTTCATCCCCCTAAATCTTAAGCGTAGTCCACCCCAAAATTTTTTTTTTTTATTTTTTAGACAAAATTTTCAGTTTTTATTTTTTTGTGATACAACATACAAAAAAACATAGAATTCTAAATTTTCACCCTTCTACGATCAACCTTATTTTTTATAGCTGTTTATTTCTTTGTCGGCTTGATGATATTGTTGGCAGGCGATTTCAGGCAGAGGTTGCCAGTAATTCCCCGTGGAACGCCTGTAGATGTATTGAATGCTTGCCTGACGGCATCACCTTCATGGAATAACGTAAAAACATTATCGCTAACCACTAATATGAGAGTTCAACTTCAAAATGATCAAAGTGCTGCACAATTTTCGAAACAATTGTTAGCTGTTGGAAATGGAAAAGTCCCAGTTGATGCGACATCTGGATTAAGTACTCTTACCAACGACTTTTGCCGATTTGTAGACTCTCAATTAGCTCTTATTGAAAATGTTTTCCCAAACATTAGTGAGAATTATCAGAATTAGGCTTGGCTAAGTCAACGAGCAATTCTTGCCGCAAATAATAATGATGTACACGCACTGAATTTCACCATTCAATCAAAAATTGCTCGCGATTTGGTGACATACAAATCCGTTGATTCCATAACAAATCCCGATGATGTAGTAAATTATCCAACGGAGTTTTTGAACTCTCTGGAGTTACTAGGATTTTCACCACATAACTTGCAACTCAAAATTGGTACAGTTATTATGATATTGCGTAATTTGAATCCACCGCGACTTTGCAACGATACTCGACTTTCGGTGAAAAGACTTATGCCGAATTTGATTGGGGCAACCATTATTAACGGAAAGTACACAGGTGAAAATGTATGTGTTCCTCGAATACCAATGATTCCGATAGATCTTCCGTTTGACTTCAAACGATTGCAATTTCCAGTTCGCCTTGCGTTCGCAATGACAATTAACAAGTCGCAAGGCCAATCGCTTAGTATTTGCGGTATAAATTTAGAAAATCATTGTTTTTCACATGGGCAGTTATACGTTGCGTGTTCACGAGTTGGGAAACCATCCGCTTTGTTTGTGTTAACGTCAGACCAAAAAACAAAAAATATGGTTCACCAAAGAGCACTTCAATGAAACGGATAATTTGTGGACACGTATAACGCTTCGATTCAGTATTTACTTTGGATTCACTTTCATCTACTTAGAGAAGTTCAACTAAATAACATTTCATTTTTGTAATCGAAATGAATTCATTACTGTTGTGAAATGAAATAAAATTTTTCCTTTTCAGATATGAAACAAAAAAAAAATTTTCTTCATCTTTTAATCACCAGACGAAATGTTCCATAAAACGAAGCCATCTGGTGGCGAAACGGAGTTCGCCGGGTTTGCTAGTACTGTATAAATCAAAATAATTATATAGATTTCGTCTGATTTTTTACAATTTTCAAATCATACCTTGTAAGCTATATCATTTGATAATGTTTGTTTATATATCATCAATGTGTATTTATATATCACTATATATATTTCATTGGTTCCTGAAAGATATCTTATATATTGTTATCTTGTGTTGAATGATTGGACTTTTCTATATTTTCTTCCTAAATAATAAACTGAATATTTGCTAGAACATACAATTATATTCTATCCAGAAGCATTCATTAGCAGTCACTGTCGTAATATATCTAAATTGAAATATCCGCCAATAATTTTTTGTCCGGGATCAACACAGCTCCAATTTCTTTTATACACGCCGTTTTCCAGTTGAGAAATGAGTACGCGTTATTCCTAGGAAGCCACTGATTTTATCCGGAAGGTATATGTGAAAGGAATCCGAAAACTAACAATCGCGATTCATTCCACAAACTGGAAAGCAATAACACGATGGTCAACCAGAATGAGTACCTCGCAATCGTCCCAGTCGTTCAGCTGCCCGAATAATACTCCTTGTGTCCCAGATGCCCCCACAAAAGATATAAAATATGCTACGTCCATCGCATACTAATGTCAGCTTGACCCACAGCGATGAAAGCCCTTTCTGCGCCAGTACAAACAAGATGTATACGAAAATAGAGCAATCGCTATGTGTTGCTGCCCTTCTTCGGTGTTGCTGAAATATGTCAGCTGAATAGCAGAATTTGGAAGCTTGAATAACCTAGGCCTTCCGAAGAGACGGTATCCCAACCTGTGACTTTTCACGTTCAATAATTAGAGACCGAATTGTATGCATTTGCATATTTGTGTATGCATTGGCATTTTCATTCCATTTTCAATCAGCGGTAATGATTTACTAGTAGTTTAAACAGTGTAATCATAGTTGACCTGAGATCTAGTTGGAGATGATACATATTATATATTATTCACAATATTTTTTTGAGTGCAGTGCACTAACCATGCGTTCCGGAATGCGATAAAAGTTAATCTGACTAAATATGATAGTCACAAAATTTAAGAGCAATTGAATGATAATAATTGTAATTTTGGTCAGTTTTTTGCCACTTCGGTTTGAAAATAAATTGAACAATAACTTAGGTCATGAACGTTTCTATCAAGTTGAAAGTTTCAACGATGTGACTTCAAGAGTTTTGCAAGAAACTCTAAGTGCTAACATAGTACACAAGTTCAAATTCTGCCCAGTTACCTCAGTGGTTGTGGGTCATACCTTTATCTCTCAACAAAATATTATAAATGATCGTAGACAAAATTATTCCACTGAAGAGACTTAACAATATCTGATTCTTTACGTGTACATTCTGGAAGCATGGAAACTCATTGTGGGAGGATTTTGCAAATTGGTGTCAAATGAACAATCTAATGGTGAACGTTGACAAAAGTGTATGTGTTCATTTTTCTCTGGATGGTTTAAATATAATGGTTTGAGGATAGCTTCATTAAATCGAGTAGTAATAATGAGTATTCAACAAGGAACGTGATGTGCTAATTATTGCTATGCATAAAACAGCTATATTTGAGCACTCTCTCTATTATCAGAGTATTAAAATTTTCACCGATTTACCATCGAATATGAAAGTACTAAAAGCTCATTTGTTTAAGAGGAGAGTTAAATCTCAGCTCTTAACAAAGGCGTACTATAATGTGGCAGAGTACTTCGATGATTCAAATGTAGGCAATAATGTATGAATCAATTTTTTGTATCATATGTTTGTATATTTTTTTAACACAAATGTTTTTCATCATGTGAAATTGTCCCAAATGTTAAATATTTCTGAGGAAAGGTTTTTTATTTTCTTTTCAAATAAAGGTGTGTATTATTGTAAATATAAATTTAACCAATAATTTTGTTATAACCAATATTTTTGCTCGAGGGCTGAATGAAAGATCCGACTCAAAACTGAATTCAGTCCTTTTGAGAGCATTCTTCCTAGTCTTAATTAGTGTATTAAGTGAGAGGAATGTAATTTTACAATGTAAGGAATGTTACTCAATTATTCTATTTTATTATTACTATTATATATTACAAAATATTAGATAATTTAAATGTAATATGATGTTATTGCAACGTGTAATGTTTCCTATGGTTGCCTATCCAAGGATAATTAACTGATTGTGTACTACTTTGTAAATGAAAAAATAGGAGGTTTATTTTTATTATTTTTTTCTGGATTTCTGAAATGTATTATTAGAATCTGAATTTTTATGTTGCATATAATTCAGTCTCTTCTTATCATACCCGAATATAAACTCGATATAATTTTATATTTACTCAGTAGTCAAATAGCAAATTTGCCGAACAGAGTTTCGGCTTACAGGTGCTGGTATGTTCTTGGCTCGTTCAAAATAACCTTTAATCCATAGGTCCTAACATCGGAGCAATATGGGTCTCTGACATATGCTCCTTGAACACAAATACTTACTATTTCACCATTGCTAATATTCAACTTATTGATTCATTATTGTAGAATATCATTAATTCAACCTTGAATTAATCATTAACTCACAGGTATTCGTTTTGTTCTCCCTCTTTATGTTATTGTATTTCATATACTTGTCTTCAGCAGTTTTAGTCTCGAAATAATTGATATTAGGTATATTGTTCAGAGTTTGCTTTATTTCATGCAGGTCATGACGCTTACTATGTTCTACTTGAGATAACTGGAGGGTTTTTCTCAAAAAATTTTAGGAATCATCTCACAGAAGCAATTAATTCACATTACTCTCGCAGCTAAATAGTTTAAGAATGATTGAAAATATTTCACAATTGAGTATTATTCAGCGCGAAGTTCAGAATATTATAAATTTACTATTAGATCATTGAAGTTATGGTGAGATGATTTATTCATTATATGCCAACTGTAATTGTGCTTCATAAAATTCAATTCATTGCGACTTTTTCTTTCGCCTTTTCCCTTAATACTATCCACAAGGATTCACGAGCCTCTACGTGCTTTTTTTGTTCCATCTTATTCTATTTTGACTTCTTTATGACATTCTTCATATCGATTTACCTTTCGAAATCGTTTATGGTTTTTTCTTCCTGTTCTGCATGTTTCCGTGTATATCCTACTCTCTCCAGCAATTACGATCATGTGATCCACTACAGCACATTCCTTCTTGTGTCCCACTTGAAAATTTTTCAATTCAGTTATTGTATTCTTCAGAATTTTTACACAATAAATAATAGCAGCACAAAACTCGAAACGCTACCCTTTCTCAAACCAACTTTGCCATGAAATGTTTCTGATATTCTATCCGGGCTTTTTACACGATTCTGAATCAATTGAAATAATTTTTTTAAAAACATTAAATATTTAATTTTTTGTGAAATGCCCTATTTGCACTCATTCCTCTTCTTGCGATTATTGTCCACATTTTTCCTCTCTTCGCATTGTCCAGAGCTTTCACTCGGTTGAGAAAGTGAATATATAATTGTTCGTTTTTCCTCTCGCAAAGGACATCTTGACAGTGAATACATTATCTTACTGCTTAAGCATTTCTCTCCTAAAGCAACTTTGAGTTTCTTCTAGTGTTCTTTCAATTGCGTCTATCTTCTTCATATTCAAGATTTTCTCAAAAATTCTGATAAAGTGCCCAATGAAGGTACATCTCGTTAGTTATCACTGCCAAGTTCGTCACATTTTTTTGTATATCAGTACTATAGAGGATGTTTGTCAATCTTTTCTGGGATTGTTTCTAGGTTTCATATGCCTCGAAAACCCCCATTCAAATTATCATCATCATAGCGCTGGCTGTACTATGACATTCTTTCGTTTAATTCTGATTTTTTGAATGAATTCATATTTCTCATTTCATATAATCAAGCAGAAATTTTTGATTTGATTCGCAATTTCATACACTAGGCTTGCCTACCGTCTAGAAGATGGCGCAACCAACAAAAATCAATAACTCGCTCATAATTTCAATGCAGTCTTCTTTCTGATATTATTCACCTGCCTCTGTTGCTGTGTATGTCACCTAGAAATCATTTTTTCTTCACTCATAATATTCTCTTTGTTCAAGAGATGGCAGTTAACCCTCGATGAATAAATAGTTCATGTTCATGGTAGTAAACTTATACATATAATAAAGGATATGCCTGTATATTTTCTTGCTCATGTTTATCTTACTTTTGCTTTTCTGCATTTGATCTAAAACTAGTACCTAACAACATACTAAACAAGCTAGAAATATTTTATGTTTCATATGAAAGATCGTTTCTAAAAACTAGGCGATTCAATATTGTTTAATATCATACTCTATATGAAGATTTCTATGAAAATGACCTTGACAAAGAATAATGTTACACTCCTCTGATGAATAATTTGATTCTGAAGAATTAACATGACTCTCTAGGTTTTCTTCTGTGAAAGTTGACTATATTGAAGGAATCTGTATTGCTGTTGTTTGTATGAAAAATTGAATGTGGAGTTTGCCTTGGACCTCTCCTCTTTTCGAGTAGTTTAATAAATTCTCAAGAGATGTCGTACTCATTCGCAATAGGAAACTACAACGATACGACCGAGAAACCCAGAACGACAGCCCTAAAAATGTATGATTTTGCCCGAATGCAAAATTATGACCTCACTTCCGGTTGTAATTTCAGATATTATTATAAGTCATAAGATTCATGAAAAAAAGTATCGTGATAATAAAGTTTTCGATAAGCTCAATACATTCGCGACCGTGAGTCGACAACGATCAAAGCTATTTTTTGCGTAATTGGTCTCAATTGGTCGAATACATTATTTACTTTGAGCGTTCCTTGAACTAAAATACCTCCAATTACTTTAAAAAAATTGGTCGATACCTTTCATTTACCCGGATCCGACTATCGACCTAGTTTGTAGAATCAGAAGGTCTATACACATACGTATAATAGCTTTATTTTTTCAATATTAACATATATTGCCAGATATACATGGAGAATTATTTTTTATATTGATTCTACAATTACTAAATGAATGAAAGAAATAGTGGACACTTTTATTTTACCCAAAAAAGTTGTCGACTGATTTTAAGTGATTAAATAACTCATGTTCATGTTTTGAATGAATATCTGCTCAATACTTTGCATTTAATTTTCGTGTTATAGTTTTCGGAATACTTACATGACATTTCTGTATCTTTTATTAAATATGTGATGGGTTGTTGTATCCAAGAATTCCTGTGAGAAAAAAGGGAATAAATAAAATATAAAGTACCTATTGATTAGATATTCATTCAGTACATGAACATATGCTATTTGATTACTTAAAATCCTTAGACAATTTCAGGGTAGAGTAGAAATGTCTACTGTATTTTTTTAATAAGTTAATATTTGTGGAATCAATTTGAAAAAATAATTATCGTTGTATCTATCAATATATGTTAATATTGAATAATATAAACTATTATACATATCTGTATAGGCGCTCTGATTCTTCAAACTAGGACGACAGTTGGATCCGCGGGTAAATGAAAGGTGTCGATATTTTTTTTTGAGTAATTAGGTCGGTTTTAGTTTCAAGAACGCTCAAAAAAATTGATATATTTGTTCAATTAAGAAAAATTACGCAAAACATAGCTTTGATAGTGGTCCACTCAGGGTCGCGAATGTATTGATCTTGTCGACCTTTGTTAACTCAATTCTGCTCATCGAAAACTTCATTTTGACGGTAATTGTTTACATGTATCTAAGGAGTTATAATGATGTCTGAAATTACACACGGAAGTAAGGTCATAATTGTGCATGCGGGCAAAATCAAACATTTTCAGGGGGGTCGACCTTTAGTTCTATGGTTTTCCGGTCTATATTCACAAAATTGTTCATGTATCTGATCCATAGGACTTTTATATGGCCAGCTTTTAGACTAATATATTCATTGTTCCAACGAAAAAAAATATTGGGATGGTTGAGCGACAAACAGAATGCTACACAATAGAACCACCAAAAGTATGATGGGTCTACCAGGGATAACGGAAATTGGGGTATCTAAATGAAGATGTTATACTGAAGCAAGTGAAGATCTAGAACACCAGTTGTCAACACGTCGATCACGAGTAGCTGAGAGCTCACAAAGACAAGTCAAGGTGGCTCAGAACGTATTTTTATCGTTGAATATTTATATGCTGAACAATTAGTATGTATCAGTATAAGTGGTAATTCTGTCAGTTCATTATTGGTGCTAATTAGTGGATTAAATAAATTTAGGTTCAGTATAAATAGGCATTATTGCATACAGGTTAGCTTACGCCATACTGAAGATATTGGCTACCAATGGTCGGTAACTAGCAGGTAGGGTGAGTACGAGTACATTGAAAAGAAAAGAGTAGAAGAAAATGATCACCAAACTGAAAGAGTAACATGCCTGCATGAAACATATTCAACGATTGCTATCTGTTTGGATACGCGTGTGTACTATGTCTCTGTATAGCTAATTAAATTTCGTCGTTTTCATTAGAACATGTACGGACTACCGCACTATTTAAGTTCCGACGAATATCCAAAGTATACAAATATCGTGAATATTCTCGAAATAGTCTGAAAGATCAGCCCTAAAAGTTTAGCTGCGTTCTTACATTATTGACTTTATTGATTGCGAATTTGCTGAGAAAATAGTTCAAGAAAGAGAAATCAAATAACGAGATAACGACTCAATATCGTATGAAAAAGCAAAAGCAGCATTAGATCATATACGTAATATAGCCATAAATTTTTTAATGAATAAATTTGATTGAACCAACAACAGTGTTTGTCTTATACTTTTTAGTCTTATAGTATATAATTGTTACAATGACATTTGATGGTGGACGGAATATAGTATTTTAGTTTATTCATTTTCTTTATCAAATCCAATCATGTATACACCTCATACGTAACCCGTTCCATTGTTTTCCATACGACCATTCCGAATACCTCCTTAGGAGCAGATGTGATGACACACATAGGATTCGAGTAAAACAGGTCGTAAGTGACGGATATAGAGTTTTACAGGCAAAAATTAGTGCCTTATTAATTTATAACGGCGAGTGATTCCAAAGGACACTTACACATCGCCCTAGTGGCCCTCGCAAGAATCATTCCTTTTCCTGGAATACCCCGGGTAAGTGGCGTGTCGTGCGTACATGAGAATAAATTGATTCATTCACTTCACATTGTTTTATTCATTGTATTTTGTTACTTTTCATTTACACATATTTATTATCAGTACGCTGTTACACTAATTAGCTTCACCTTGCATTCAAATACAGTCCACGTTCTACTTAATATTTAACGTATACGTTTACGATACAAACTCAATCATTAGGATGGGACCAGGTTGTTTCTATGTGTCTCCGAGTCTCACGAGTTCATAATGAATGCTGTATGTAACGGTGACAAAAATCCAACGACTCAAGAAACAATGAGCGATGAATTAAAAACATTCGAATATTTTATCTATCTATCTAATGTGAAATTTTTTCAGTTATGTTAAACCAGAAATGTATTTCCTCAATCAGTAAAAGAAAATATAACGACATTTGAGCGATTGAATATATGCTAAACTGAATAAGACTAATAACTGATATTCTTGTTGCAGACAACAATACTGAAAATAATAGAGGAACGGAGGGGAATATGGAATAGTTGGGTAAAATGGAAAACCTTGATATTTCACATGTTCAGTGCTGCAACCTAGCGGAAGCACGTCAAAAGTCTTCACTAGCCCTCTAAGAAGAACAGTAGTTCATATTATGTCAGTGAAAAAATGAGTTTCTGTGTTACTCAAGTTGTTTGGTTTTGAAGATTTTGACTTTATTTTAGATGTAATTATTCCAAGTTCTGTAATGTACTCAAAAAATACCAAAATCAGTTTAAAAGCTAGTGTCATTCCCAGTAGGGGATTCGAGTTAGTTAGTTGTTTTATTTTTAATTAATTATATTATGGACTGATTGTTACCAACAGGTCCAGGTTAGTTTACTTTCCACGATAGCGATTCGGCAATATGGAATACCAACTATTCCATATTACCCTACATAGTCCAGACATTTTTCGTTTCAGGAAATATAACAAATATTATATTTGTTATATAGTTTTTATCTAGAACAAATGCAAATCGCTGATATTAAATTGAATAAAACGTAAAAGAGGAATTAAAAGCGTAATTTGAAACTGAATAAATGAATTAATTGAGTCTATTTCAAATAACAAATCAAATGAAAATTAATTCTTAAATACAAAAAAATTTTTAAACAAACAATATTTTTCTCATTGTTTTCAGAAATGGCTCCAAAGGCAAAACCTGGTCCAACGGAGAGGAAGAAGTGGGACCCAGATAAAATGAAGGCAACTGTTACAGATGTAAGAGAAAAGCAAATGGGCTACCTGAAGGCCTCCAAGAAGTTTGCTGTCCCAAGATCATCCTTTTTTCGACTAGCCAACAACAAATTAGAAGATGTATCTCAAGCAGTATTAACAAAGCTTGGACGAAAACCAGTCTTTTCAAGAGAATTGGATGACGAATTGGTCAAATACTTGGAGGAGATGGAAAACATGTACTACGGACTGAAAAAAAAATTGTGTTTGTTCTCTAGCCTATCAGCTTGCTCTTCACAATGATGTCCCCCACCCTTTCGAGAGAGGAGAATCAGCTGAAAAAACTGTTTCTATGCCTTCATGAACCGGAATAAGGACAAGCTGTCCATACGAAAACCAACCGGTACATCTTCTGCACGAGCAAGAGACTTCAGTAAAATCGAAATATTCAAATTCTTGGACATTCTTGAAGAAATCTACAATGGACACAATTTCTCGGCATCTGGCATCTTTAACGTTGATGAGACAGGGTTAACTGTAGTGCAAAGCAAAATACCGAGGATAATTGCTCTAAGAGGAAAAAAGCAAGTAGGGGCTCTCACATCTGCAGGAAGAGGTGTCATTTCAAAGAGAGCGACATTTCCTCCCAACCATGTTGCTGAAAAACTTTGATCTCGAAAGTGGGACTTTCTGCCTCAACCCCTACAATCGTTCCACCATCTGTAATATCATCTGCTCCACGCAAGAAATAGAAAACAAACCTCGAATATGGGACGATAAAGACTCAACTGGAGAAAGAAATTGGCAGGAAAGAAGAGAAAAATTCAAAACGGACTTTGAATAGGAAGGCCGCAGAGGGGACTAGAAGAGGGGAAGCTCAAGGAGGAAAAAAGAAGAACAACAACAACACAAGCAAAATGAAAAGCTCAGAAACTCTGCCAGAAGGTGATACTAGCTCTGATGCGGATTCCTATCATTCTGATGTATCCTCCGAGATGGACTTCTTACCACTAACCAACCCACAAAATGACAATGCTGAGTGCGTCCGTTGTAATGGAAAATTTTCTGAAACTCAAAAGGGGAGATGTGGATTCATTGTATCTCATGTAAATTGTTGGCACATCTAGATTGTACTGGGCCTGAAACATCCGATTACCTTTGTGATTACTGTCAAACTTTAATTGGATATTTAAAATTATCTTTAATTAATTCGATTACTTTAACTATGTACATGGTTACTAGGATCTCCATATAGATTGTATTTGATTTATTATTTCAATTATTTGGTTATCTACTTTATTTCTATAATCTCAAAATAAAATGTTTTTCTTGCAATTATTCGTGATTTTCTTCAAAAATACTACCATATTCCATATTATCCCACATGGAAATAGGTATTCCATATTTTCCTTCACAACTATTTCATATTATCCGCCTGGTCCATATTACCCTGAAACAGCTGTTATTTTTTGTTGACTGCAAATTTGTCATCTCAACTCAGTTTTTTCTAACATAAAACCACGAAAACATATTAACATCACTTGAAAATTTGCTACACTTGAATCCACAATGATCCAAAATGCTTCAGTTCTTTGTGGTAACTTCAAATAAAAGTGGTACTAAATATTTACCTCCGCTCCTCTAGATATTAAAAGCGTTAGAAAAACTGTCGATAAGCGTGAAAAAAAAGCGTGAGATGGAAAAAGCGTCTTTTTCCATCTAGTTTTCAGATCTATTGACACTCCGAGTAATAATTGTATGCATTTTTATGAACGTGCAAGCTACTGCGAAATACCAATTTCTTTATCTATTGCAGAGGTTTAATATTAGAGAACAAATCATATAAAATTTTAAAACATCGCAATAAAGACAAGGATTTGAAATAATTTTCACTTTTTCTGATAGAGAAATTACAGATAGAGTTGACAAACCTGTAGGTGAGGGCGTCCTACAGATGAAAAGAGAAAGAGAATCGAATTGGTATTTCTATCTCTTTAGGTTTGCTTGCGCGCATGGGTGACTTCAATGCAATGGCATCGCAGATGCAGCTGCGCCCTGCGCTTGGTTGCTGCTCTAAACTTCAGCACAATGTGAATGTTATGAATGTGAAATGGATAGTTTAAAAATTTTATTCAATATGACGATCTTCTGTGTTAAGTGCAAAAAAAGAAGCGTTACACAAGTAAGTTAGATATGAGTGATACAAAGAAAAATGTGGTAAAACAAATATTGTTTTGATTGCTGAATATCCACACTTCATAATGATTTTCAATGAATATGTGTTATGTTTGAAGAGGTTTCCGGATACTCCTATTATTAAAGAGAAATGGATTGAATCTACTGGAATCACTTAAGTTACTAAGTATACGAAATTGTGTAGTGATCATTTTGACGAAAATGCATTTGTTGACTCTGATGGCTACACAAGTTCTAGGCGGAAGGAGCAATTCCTTGTAGATCAACAGAAAAAGTTTAATGTTCAGCTAATAGATTTAAGTCAAGTGCATTACCAAAAATCTGCAGGAAATCTCATTCAAGTGTCACTCATAATTATGTGAAAAACTGAACGTTACAGACTTCCTCATGCCCAAATTTGTCATGTCTCATTAAATATGTACTTATTTATGGAACTTTTTTTTGCAGTCTACCAGATATTAGCTATTTCGATGATTCGGATGTTTTACCTCGAAAAAAGTTGTATTCTTCAAATTTGTTCCATTCAAGCCCTTCAAAAGACATTTCAAATGAATCTCGCACCGACATTAAAAAGTAAACAGAACCTTACATTCATCAGGATGTGTGATGCCGGTCTCCGTGGCTTAGTCGGTAGAACACCCGACTATGGTACGGTAGAACTCGGCTTCAAGCCCCGATGAAGACATAGGTGTTTGTCTATAATGTTTATTGTAGGTCCACTGAATTAAAAAAAAGATGTGTCATGTGTTCAAGAATCATGAAAATCAACTTGGTTATTACATTTAGTAAATGAATGTGAAAAACATGAACAGAAGGAAAAGAAATGTGGGAGTATTAAAGAACTTGTTTCGAAATTTCGAGATAAAAATGCTACTGCTGCAGCTGACTATTTGCAGGTTTTTCAATTATAGAATAATGTCGTACGCTCATTTTTTTATGCAATCATAAGACTGACATATTTTGTAACGATATACAATTTCATCAATTAGTTTTGTCGCATACCGAAATTAAACATGTAATCAATAGATTTTTTAATGTGGTGATTTATTTGATTACTATTGAGATTTTTTATTTTATAGCATTGAGATTGACGTCATACATAGCATTATTCTCTTCGTGAACAAAATCATGTATCAATTTTTGTATATCACATTTTAAGTACTTGGGGTGTACTCAAGTTTATCGAGCGTGGGGGATAATTTTCTTGTTTGAAATTATGGGTGATCCTTTAGGCGTAGTTTTTTTCTAAATCGAATAAAACAAACAATTTGCAAGCTATATTCAACATTTTCATTGAAATTGATAGCTTGGTCTTTGCCATTTACATTTCAAAGCTAACTTTATGTATATGTTATTCGTGGCTCCGTATCAAATGGTCAATTCAGAAGATCCAATTTTGAATTACTTTTTCGAGCAATTTGGCCTGTATCCCACGAATTACTAGAAATATCAGAAAGACTTCACAAAACTCCCAAAGAAATTATCCAGAGGCGTCGAATCGCATGATCTTGGCGGCCGTGCTGTGTGGCATGTTGCACCGGTGTGATGAACCCACATGTCAACCAACCATCTCGACAACTGGGTTCAACTGGGGCAAAAAAAAGTTGCTTATCATTGCTCGGATATCGTTCCCCGTTGACGATAACGTTTCTTCCACGGTCGTCTTTGAAGAAAAATAGACCGATGATACCACCAGCCCATAAACCACACCAAACTGTCGTTTTTTCAGGATGCATCGGTAATTCTTGTATGGCATGTGGCTGTTCATCACTCCAGATGCGACAGTTTTATTCATTCACATAACCGTTAAGCCAGAAATGAGGCTCATCGCTGAACACAATTTCTCGATAAAACAGCGGCTTTTCATTAAACTGTTCTAAGGCCAATTCAGCAAAAATTAGACATTGTGGTAGGTCATTCGGCTTCAATTCTTGCAGAGGTTGAATTTTTTAGGAATTCAAATCCAAATCAACACGTAAAATCTTCTATGTGGTTGAGTAACACATGCCCAATTGCTGAGAACGGTATTAAATTGACATTTCACGATCTTCATTAACACTGTACGCTACGGCTGCAATATTCTCTTCAGTACGCACTGTACGCATGCGAGACAATTTAGTGTCCAACAAAGTAAACTTGACCCGACATTTGGGGATAACAGCACTAATTGTTGATTCACCAGGTCGATTATGACGACCATAATATGTCGTAACAAAGGATACACATTTTTCACAGAGCACGAATTTTGACAGAAAATTTCAACAATTTCCAATCCGTGCTCGTTTGTCTTTCCATGATGAAATGGCAGAGTGTACCTACTGAAAACTTCTCACTTGAACAGATGACGTTTGGATGCCATTACAAACCAGTGCCGTCAACCAGAAAAACTTAACTCTCAAAAAATCACACGTGACATTTGAAAATTGTACCCACGACCTTGGTAAAACATAGCTTGTAAAAGCGTGCATGCCGGCGCCGGTATTGCGATCGGCAGCCTTGACATGCATGTCTTCGACGCTCATGCGTCAGTACACAAAGACACCAATACCAATTTCATTCTCTCTCTCTTTCTAAAGGCCGCACGCTCTCGCTTACACATGCACCTATAACCCCACTTCATCTATAATATCTCTATGGTTTTTCTCCTCAATCTTAAAAATATCAGTAAATTTCATTAGTACTCACTGTTGCACTGTAAAGATGCAACAATTAAATTATTCGTCATTAATCGTTTGGGCCGATAGTTGATGAAAATCTGAATACACAATTTGAATAAAACTGAGTGGTTTTGTGATTTTCACTAGAATTCATTTCAAACATGACAATATTGTTTCGACAACACAGTGGCTTCATCAGATGTTGATGATAAACAGTTTATCATCAATAAGTAAATAGTAACGAAAATATAAATATTATTAAAAATCAGAACACTGAAAGGGTAAAACTTGTTGAGTATTTAGGCGTAATGTTAGGTGAGAAATTGGGTTTCAATAATCATGTCGACTTCATATCGTCAAAAATCTCCAAGAAAATCAACTTCCTCAAAGGAATTGGTAAATATCTGACGACGTATAAAATGAAGTTTTAGGTCTTTAATTGTTGCACTTTATTGGAATTGAGTAAAGAAAATACTCAAAAGCTACAAAAGTTATGAAATAGAGTTATGCGAACAATTTTGAAATGTAATAGATATAGGTACTCCAATCCAAAGCATGCTCAATTGTTTAGAACTAGTGTAAAAAATACTTTATGCTACATACATATATATATATATATATATATATATATATATATATATATATATATATATATATATATATATATATATATATATATATATATATATATTATATATATATTTAGAATTGAAAACAAATTGTTCCTACATAGAGTAAAAAAAATGTAACATGTGCCAGTGATGTGCACGGTAAATACAAGAAATGCTGACAATTTCTACATGCAAGTTTGTAAGCTTTCTGAATCTAGATATACTAGTAGTATATTTTATGAATGATTCAAAGCATTCAATAAATCGTTCGTTTTGAACATATTATTTTAAATAATATATTTCGAATATAAATGTATATATGATTTTGTGATATCTATTGCTAGATGAATAAATATGATTATAATCATTATAATTTTCGGATTTTTGGTTTTGTGTATTATTCCTGAAATATAACACACCAACTCAAAAAACATTCAATGAATTCCACGTGATGGAAGTTCGGTCGCCATGAATCACACAAGATATCAGCTTTTGAGTATTTGAAAATGTGTCCTGTGTAATTGCGAAACAAAACAAGATATATTTTCAACACTTTTACCTTATCATTCTCAAAAATTGCCCGAGCTGTTCCAACGAATGCTACAGATGATTTTCAGAGAAAAAATTCTACTCAATGTCTATATGGTTACTTGTTATATCCTGTTTATTCATCTGTCTACAGATAGTTACGGTAATTCCTCATAAATTTTTCCAGGAAATGTCATTGCCTATTGCACGTTCAAAATATGTCGTTGTAGAAATTATCGAATTACGCTTTCCATAAATGTCATTCTTTCTACAGAAAATCTATATGCTGAAATTAAAAGTATTCAATGGAATTTCGAAATTTCGAAGTGGCAAGAATATATGCATCCTCCGCTAGTTGGTGTTATCATTTAATTATTTGTGATCGTTTCAGTTCAATATAGATATTCAATTTTTAACCAACACAATGATTCGGAACAAAATGAGCATTTAAAGAGAATATTATTGTTTTTTTTTTCCCCACAACTCAGGAAAAATTGTGTTTGATTGCTTTAAATAGCATAGAAGATTAATTTTCTTTCCTATTTCAAATATGTCAATCGAAAGTGGAAAATAAATTTTTTTCAACTGAAATATTTTCTGTAGGTACCACTGAAAATTAATTTCCGTCGAATAATAATGATTCCATATTGATATCAATAGTTATTACAGTCATTCAATTTCAACAATTCAGTGTTCAATATGTATGTCCTTATAATACTTGAATTGAATTTTGATAACAATGTTGAATACTAAATGAATATTTGAAATGAAAATAATATAACAAAGAGCTCAGTCTATTTTTGAAAAATAGTAACTAATAACTACATCATAGCATTCAATGGAATATTACAAAGAACTCAATCTAAATGAATTCATTTTCGTTAATTTTCTTTGTTCACATAACACCTGATAATAACTTCTATGGAGTCAAAAGGAATATCACAATTATTGGCAACTTTATTGCATAAAGACTCTATAAATCAATTGGGGGTTGTACTAGAGAGTTGGTCCTCGAAGCCTCTAGGTGAAATAATTCTGTATTACCAAAATTTTACCTAGGACCACGAACTTTCAAAGCGGACAAGAGAGAAGGACCATCAATACTATTATGCAAATTTGTACAAAAATTTGAGTGATAAAGTTCCTCTCCTGCTCTGCAATGGGATTAAACTAAATCGACTCAATAATTCGTTATTGAGCCCCTCCACACCAACAATTTCAAGAACATTCTCTGAATAGCCTCAAGATGGCGCTGATAAAGATGACAAGTGTAAATGGGATGCCAGATCATGCTGCCATACTCCAACTTGCAACGGATTAGTGTATTAGTCCTATGAATGTTGACGAATTTTTAAAATATTTGTCATTACATATAACGTATTCATATATTTTCGCGGCAGATGAAATAAGTTGGGTGATGTGTGGGACAGAGGAAAGCTTCTGGTCTTCTGGAAAGACTACACCAAGATCTCTCATCTTATTGATACGAGAAAGAACCTATAAAACTGTCTATCCCTACAGTTAGGTTTGATGTCCAATAGATGCTTCCCTTTCTTGAAATGCTTCAATTTTGCGGGCTCAGATCTCTGTCTTATATATAATTTTGTAGTTGGCACATTAATTGAAGGAGGTGTAACGATTGGAGTTTTTAGTATATGACTAAATCGAGAACCATTCGAGGAACTCATAGTTGTTGTTATTCTATCAATGAAAGGATGAATAATCGAATTAAGTTTTTCAAGTGAATCAGTTTTAAGAACTGCATTCGACGTAATATTATATGCAACAAATACTTTTCCGGATTCATTGTTGTATACTTTTAGAAGAGAGAGTAAAATTCCAAGAAATGTTGATATTGTCGACATTTTCAATTATCTGGCGTTCTTGGTCTTTCAACGATCAACAAATGATACGTGCACTTGCTGTACGTATGACCTTGAATGAGCAACGTTCTATCACATGTTATACACTATACATAATGGAACGTTCATAAGTTAGGTTTGATAAATTAACTGCGTCGTTGAATAACAGACTCATCAAATTCTACTACGTTCTAGGGAAGACAAAAATAGTTATATAACGTGATATTTGTTAACAATATGAAATATTTCAGTGATATAATAGTAATCCTGCATAAGATTTCATTTGCAAGATGCCCGTCTGAAAAATGAGGTCAAACAAATGTCGCCAACACAAATCATTTTTGTGTACGAAGCAATCTATAACTTTTGTGTAACAAAATGAAAAGTAAAAGCTGAACAGTATCTAAGTTATATTCTTACTCTAGGTAAAAGCGGTTTACTGTCAAAACCCACAATATATGTATTTCATTCATATATTATATTTAACAACTGTAACAATTTTACATCGCGCAAAAGTAAGAGGAAGAAGCTCTTTATTGAATAGCAAGGCAAATCACAAGAAAATTTAAACAGTTTCTTTCAACACACAAGTTCGATATTTTATATGTAACAAGCTACAGTATGGAAATATTCGTAGAGATGATTAATTGAAGATGGAAACGTTACGAAATATAAAAAACTAAAGGTTGATCTTATGAAATTTGATTTTTGTCCATTGAAAGGCATAAATGCGATTACTGATAGCTTTTTATACAATATATGTTCCAGTTATTTTATAAAACCATGAAAGCTCGAAATCATCGGAGATGTTAACATCGTTCAGATTTCACGTCTGAAAGTAACATAATTACTATCGCATCACTTATATCGAAATTTCGAAAAACGCAAACAATTCAAGAACAATTAATTTTTTCGGCTGCTGTAAAGGTTTTTAAGCCTTTGTACATCGCTGTACAAAATCTACATTTTACATCCTTGAAACAATGCTTTCAAGCAATAACACTGTATAAAGGTATGAATGAAATGAGCTCCGATCTGCAAGTTGATCGTATAATGCAAATAGCTCATGTTGCTTTTCTATTCGACGAGTTAACTTTTATTGTTGAAAAATTATAATTGTCATTTGTTCGATTTGTTATATACGGATGAATTCATGACAAGGTCCTATTCGCGAAAACTTCGGAAGTCGACATTGGAGGTGAATTCGATGTCAAGTGATTTTTTCAAGAAAATTTCGATTCCATCTAGGAACATTTTCTCTGTGGCAACATATGGAGATCCTGTCATGGTATGGAGATACCGTCTGTTTAGAAGCCATCTTCAGAGAAATATACCAAAAGTTACTTAATACAATTCACTGTGTCATCCACATGCAACACCTATTAGCGAAAAATTTCACTGCTATATTGCATCCATCGCGTCAATTTGAAGTACTGAATACTGAATTTTAAATACTGAGGTAAGATTTTTATCGGAAAGTGCATGTTCAATATGATTTGAATCGCATTTCGATTGACTTTTAAATAATGTGGTAAGTGAAGATTTCAAATCTATTCGATTTGAACGCAGACATATCGTACTCAACAGACTTCACCTGAGAATCCAATGCCATTTTTATTGAGGGTGTAAGAGAAATAAACGAGAAATTACTTAATACAATTCACTGTGTCATCCACATGCAACACCTATTATCGAAAAATTTCACTGATATATTGCATCCATCGCGTCAATTTGAAGTACTGAATACTGAATTTTAAATACTGAGGTAAGTTGTTTATCGGAAAGTGCATGTTCAATATGATTTGAATCGCATTTCGATTGACTTTTAAATAATGTGGTAAGTGAAGATTTCAAATATATTCGATTTGAACGCAGACATATCGTACTCAACAGACTTCACCTGAGAATCCAATGCCTTTTATATTGAGGGTGCAGCCTCCATTCAATGTGACCCATGGTAATTTCAGCTTTTTTGTAAACGAATTTTCTAAGTTGTCATTTTTTCTACAAATAGAATGCCTTAATGGGGATATTCATACAAATATTATATATTTGATTGCCTGCGTGATGACTTTAAAATCAGATTCGAAGTTATTCAGAATATACACCATATACAAATACCCCCTAGGACCATAGATCAATTAGATGAAATAAAATGAAAAATGTGATATTACAAGATTAACACTGATCAAAAGCTTAAGGTGAAATTTAAAAGAGGATATCAAACATTATAGCTGCAAAAAGAGAAACCGAAAAGTATTCTGGACTTTCGAGAACTTCTAGTTGGCAATTTATTTAGACGATTACGAGTTATCATAAGAAATGACCCTCGTAATGTCTTGTCCGAAAAATTCTAGTGCCTTCATAAAACGTTGTTAAATGTCAGGAAACGAGGAGACTTGTACTTATTCGCAACAAAACTGAAACCAAATATTGATAATTTGCTGTCAATCAAGTAGGATTTGCACATAATTTCGAGATGAATGAATTAATGATTATACGTTAATATATCACTAGCTTCTCTGGTTGATCAGGAAAATTTTTTTCGATAAACATAGTAATTGTTCAATTATGTATTGAGTGTACAATTAAGACTTGCAGCGAATTTAATAGACGAGTAATTTCTTCAGGCTAATTAGGCAGAGAGTTTCAATCAGAATTCAATTGGCATACATTAAAAGTGGGTCATTCGAATGGTCCCCTCATTTATCTAATTATATTCTCAAATTTTCATCTCCAATTTACATTTTAATTCTAAATAGGTAAAATTAATATGTTCGCTAAATATTGTCCTTCAATTTCCGAAAATATTATTATCTCAAGAAGGCAACAAACTCTTACCGATATATCCTTACAATAAATGATCCATTCAACTTTGAAAAACTGCAGGGCGTTTGTATACCGAAGGGCATTCTGAGAAACACATAATATAAAGAACAAAGAAGAATATTTGAATAGGTTTACATAGTTTATAGAGCATGTCTATTAAAATTCCTTTCGCAGGATTATCCAGGATTGAAAAGCTGAAAATCTTTGGTATTTGTTTCTGAGTCTGACTGCGTATGATATTTATGCTTATGTTAATCGACTTACCTAGAGGTTCTACTACTGGTTATTCGTGATTGTTTCATAATAATAATGATAATAAGAAGGTAAATTTTTTGAGAAACATTCCTTACATTGTAAAAGTGCATTCATTTCAATTGGTACAGTAATTACAACTAAGAAAAATTCTCTCAAAAAAAGGACCGAATTCAGTCTGAAGTCTGATGTTCCATTCAGCCCTCAAGCAAAAATATTGGTTCAAACAAAAATCTTGGTTAAATTCATATTTAAAATAATATACAACTTTGATTGAAAAGAAAAAAAAACATATTATTCAGCTCCTACGAAACATAATTCGTTGTGGAATATGTAGTATCATGCTTAAAATAGTCATGTGTTTTTTTATCCTTACATTAGGATTTTTGTTATTATGGTTAGTTAAAACGGCATCGTTTAAGATCCGTTTTTAATGTTTTATGTTTTATTTATATCCGATTTTTATGTTTTTAAAAGCAAAGTTGTCGGTTGGGTTACTGGAGTTTAGTTGCGTGCTTTGTACATAGCATTATTATTATGGAGGTCTACAGAATATTTGCTGGTTAGTTGGATATATATTATATACTTACATTGTTATTATTTCTGTAAAAAATTGAGTAAAAGTTGTGATAGGAAATAAATAAAACCAGATAAAAAAGCAGATGGTCACATGTTCAACAAATTTTTTTGTGACTACTAAGGTGTGGAACATTTCTTGTATAATTGGGGACCAATTGTCTGCCATTAACCCTCGTATAAGTAGCCAATTGAATATTCAATGGTCTTGATAATGAATATATGATTATTTATTATTTATTTGATTAAATATTATAATATTTTGTTCATTAATTTTTTTGGTAGACAAAAGTATCACGAGTATACTCATTAATTTTTAACTCAGATAAAACTTCATTCTTGAAGTATTTCTTCAAAATAATTCATACACATATATTGAAAATAGTACAAACAGTACTGAATATTATACTAAAATTGCAAAGGTTATCGGAACAAAAACTATTTGTTGAATTAACCGTATAACTGAGATGTGACCAAATTTTTCTGCGGGTACTTCAACAATATCTCCGCAAAGAGCAGGCTATCTTCTATTTCTGCCCTCTTCACACTCGGAATCAATTTCACCTGGATGTTTTGCTTTTCTGTATAAAGGTATCATAGTGTGAGGAAACAAGGAAAGATAGAGAAAAAAATATTTACAAGCTCCGACATGAATCAAACGAACTGTTGAGTGAATAAATAACATATTTTTCCTTCAACTTTGAAACAAATCCTGTAGAAAGTCAGCAAATTTCATATTTTGTATCATTTTGTATAGAAAATGATGTATTACTAGGATATTGAAACGAAAAATTTCATTGTCTTCTATAAAAATGATATTCATACAATGAAAATGAAGGAATGAATTATTATTAATTAGCACATTTATATATATATATATATATATATATATATATATATATATATATATATATATATATATATATATATATATATATATATATATATATATATATATATATATATATATATATATATATATATATATATATATATATATATATATATATATATATATATATATATATATATATATATATATATATATATATATATATATATATATATATATATATATATATATATATATATATATATATATATATATATATATATATATATATATATATATATATATATATATAAGGGAGGTCTACAGCCAGTTTTTTTGTTGCCACTTGAAGTATTACATATATAAACAAAATTTATATGCTTATCGGTTGAACTTTCAGTATATGGTATCAGGTTTTCCCCACATTTGTTTTTAAACTATAAATTCAATGAATTAGATTCACTGTTAGTTCTGCGAATCAACAAAATGCAGCTTGACATCAAATATGTCTTCTTAATGACAGTGTTTTCTGTTATTGTCGTTTACGGAAAAATACAGGTACTGAGGCCACAAGTCGGAGATCCCAAACTAGAACACTTCGCTCAGTTGCATTCCGAAGAAACAGCAACATCGAAGCAAAACGAAGAATTACCGAATGGAAGAGATCAAGGAAAAGACGATAGCTATACTCATAGTACTCATTTGAAGAGATTATATAGAGGTATTTATCATTTTGCAGATATTATTTTTAAGCTAGTCGAAAGTTGTATTCGTTTCCAATTGCGATAAATGAGACTAGTATCACGACTTTTAGCATTTTTGAAAGAAAAAATTATATTTATGTTATGCACTTTCAGAAATTCCTTAGGTTATTAATGTCCAGGATAAACTGGACTATCCTATGAATTTCATTGTCTCATTCACTTCATTAAAACCAAGGCAAAAAAATTTTATACCATTTTCAATTGACAATACAAGAAATCCACTGAGTTGGTGAAAAGATATTGCTATGTACAACAAAAATGAGGGAGTATCACAAAATGCTCAGTTTTCAATGATTTCAATTAAGTTATTGGATTGTTAATCAGAACTTGGATCAAATAATCTTGACTTTCCATATTTTTGTCATATATTTGTCAGATATTCAACAATACCTGACAGTGATATTTATAATATAAGTGTCAATACAATATATTCAGGAATATTCATAGCGAATGATATGGTTCAAGATTAAATCCCTGAGTTATTGAATTTGAATCCCAATTTGCCTGTTTTAAATTATTTGAAAATGAATATACCAGCATCGCAATCTTTTCATTTTCATTTTCGTGAAATAATTGATATGCAAAAATAATTTCATTTATTCGGTATAATAACATGAAAATTGATCTAGAATAAATTCGTGGCTTCTCAAGTTTGGAATATATTATTACTTTTATTTTATTATTCTCTTTCATAATAAGCACTTGAAAACGGATCACAATTTCAGACAGAAATAATCTAGCCAACTAGCTTCTTCAGAGTAATATGAATATCGTTCAGATAGATAGATAGATTTCATTTTGAAAGTTTTTTTTAGCAAAAACAGACTTCTTCTGATATTAAAAAGTTTATTTTTGTTAACGTTTCGTTGTTATATCATAACATTGTCAAAACTAATTAGTCATTAGTTTTGATAAGTTGTGATATAACAACGAAACTTAAACAAAAATAATCTTTTTCATATTGAAAGAAGCCTGTTATTGCTAAAAACTTTCAAAATAATATATATATATATATATATATATATATATATATATATATATATATATATATATATATATATATATATATATATATATATATATATATATATATATATATATATATATATATATATATATATATATATATATATATATATATATATATATATATATATATATATATATATATATATATATATATATATATATATATATATATATATATATATATATATATATATATATATATATATATATATATATATATATATATATATATATATATATATATATATATATATATATATATTGAGTCTTAAATGAGATTATATGGAATTTTTGAAAACAATTTCAAATGAAACTCTCAGGGAGATGTCTAAAAAGAAATTGTTCGCGATAACAAAACATAAATTATCTCACAAGCACAACACTTTCCAGGGTGAATATTCAATGTGGTTCGAAACGTATCGAACTTGTTGAGAATAGCACTCAGCAATGTTCCGTCATATCATGAGAATCAACAGTGGTATGCCTCCAAACAATCAATTTTCTATGTTTTTTCAAGTCCATATCACTTTAAAGTACGTAAAATATCTGAACAACTCATGAGAGCTCTCAAATATGATAAATTGTTTCTGAGACAATATCAGTATTCCAGCGGAAAATATGCAGGCTCTCTAAACATTTAAAATCCAGAACACCGACAACACCTAACTGAAAAGTATGGAACGCTGAATTTGGGTGGTGCTCCAGATTGAAAGCATCAAACAGTTACAACACATCATTGCATTTGATAGTAATTGAAACCGTTTTATATATATATATATATATATATATATATATATATATATATATATATATATATATATATATATATATATATAATCAATTTTTTGTATCATATGTTTGAATTTTTTTTGCCACAAATTTCTTCATCTTGTGAAAATATCTCAAATGTTTTATATTTCGGAGGTAATCGTTTTTTTTTCTTTTCTTTTCATATAAACTTGTATGTTGTTGTGAATTTGAATTTTACCAATATTTTTGTTTGGACAAATATTTTTTTTCGAGGGCTGAACGGAAGATCAAACTCAAAACTGGGTTCAGTCCTCTTGTGCGCATTTTTCTTGGTTGTAATTATTGTATCATTTTAATGAATGTAATTTTACAATGTAAGGAGTGTTTCTCATAAAATTTTATTCAATTTTTTTTATAACGAATGGATACTGTAGAAACAAACAGAGGTCAAATTATATTAACTTACGACAAATATAAAGTTCAATGCTGTTCAGGAAGTGACGTCACGCAAGTGACGTCAATAATTGCTTGACACTACACGCATCATAGAAAGTCTTCGAACGTCAGAACGATTCCATCGAGCAAGCAATGGCGAAGTTGGCCAAACCAAAATTATTAAACAATATTATCATGTGTGACTGAATCAAAATGAGAATACTCAGATTTATTTGAATTGAAATTTATAATGTATTAAATTATATTTTTATAATTATAACTGAATATAAACTCAAATTCAAACACTTAAACTCATGTTTATCACTCTATTCACTACATATCATGACGCGTTTCGTCGTTGAAAACGGCTTCTTCAGATACTCACAGAATAATGTATTCTGTAAGCATCCGAAGAAGTCGTTTGTAATGACGAAACGTGTCATGCTAGCTATGTGGTGAATGAAGTGTAGATCATGAGTTCAAGTGTTTGAATTTAAGTTTATATTCAATTATAATGAATTTACATGGAGTGAACGCCGACACTATTAAATATTTATAATTATAATTTAATATATAAATTATCATACTTGGAAGTAATGCATGTTATACGTAAACTATCATATGAAGATAGCTAAGAAAATGAAAATTGACATTTGATATGAGTCTAGAAGAAATATTATCGGAAGTAACTGAAAGAAACAAGCTTAAAACACAAGCTCAAATGAATATTCGTCTTATTTTTCAGATGTACAAAATTCTGCTCAGCAATCTTTTCAAATGTCAACGTTATACCAACTCATAAGTGTGCCTAAAAATATTCCCGAAGGTTTCTGGCTGGACTCGAGAGGACGTCTGAGAAGAATATATTAGCAACAAATATGAATGATCTAAATAAATGAAATAAAAGTCTAAATTAAAACTATTCGTATTATTAAAAATATCCTCATGAATGTTCGTCTATTTGATCTGATTTAATTTACGAACTTTCCAAATGACCATAGCGACTCACTTCCGTGCAACCAGAGCATCGTACGTTCTCACTGCAGAAAACCAAAGAATCAGTAACAAAACAGAAAATGGTTCCGAAGTTGCGTAAATGTATTACTAATGAATGTGAAACAAAATAAAACATGAAATTTTCCGAAAACCCATGGTAACTTGCTTCCGTTTTTTTATGTTAATGTGATTTATGAAAGTTAGCCTTTCCTCAGTCTGAATTCAATTATACAGATATATGCATATGTGTACTCATAGTCATTCATAATAGTCAAGCAAAAGACGCAAAGCCTTAGGACACTCTTTCAAAACTAACTTCTCGCTACAAATTATATCATCGCCAAAATTTCGAAAAAAGTCATTTAACCTTCCAGTAGTCACGCCAAAATATTGTACTTAAATAGTCACCCCGGTCTCGAACACCGCACCTTTTATTTTTTTCTTAAGAGACAATACATTTGAATTATTATAAATTTTATTAGATTATCTGAATACTACGTACAATAAGAGTGGTTTTATTATCAAATTAATTGTATTTTTATCTGTGTGTCAAAAAAGAAAGAAAAACAGTTTTCTTCTATCAAATATCATCTACGACTATTAACTCGAAAGTAGTTCGTTCTGAATTCTGAGTAACTACTAGGAACTCAAAAATAAAATACATGCTCAGTCCTTTTGGGCAAATTTTTCACTACAGTCGCGACATACTCCTGTTAAATGTTCCAGACACATAAACTTTTTACAGCTAAAACAGAAATATCTGGTTTTACGGTTTTTCTTCCAGTCACAATATTCACATTTTCCATTTCTTTTTTCTACGGCAGTTACTACGTCATTGTGAATTTGACATATTTCTCGTAATCGGAGATTTAACATTTTTGGAAGGTTGGTCATGGTGTCACGTTGTCTCACCAGTGGTAACACCAAGGCGTAAGCCAATTTTCTTAGAAAATTTCTTCGCAACAAATTAGAAGGAGCATTGTTATCATCGTACACAATCTTCGATTTGATTCCAGCCACATCTATAACTTGCGCAGAGTTTATCAACTGATCAACGCCAACCTTCGTGCTGTTGTAATCAGTAATGATAATAGGTTTCTGCTGCTCTCCCGACTCATGAACGATGTCATCATGGTAGTGCATACTCGAAACTACCAGTACATTTTTATTTTTGTTTGGTTTGTAGGACACCAAAGTACAATTGGTTCTAAAACTAAACATACTTGAACATACAGGTCGCGCTGTAGGCCGAGTAAACTCTACAGGAAGTTGTGTCTTGTTTTTTTTTTTGTCTTTTCCCATTGATGTTATTTTATGTTCAGTTATAAGCTTTTCCACAAGAGGCAAGGACGTGAACCAATTGTCCATCGTAATATTTCTTCCAGTTCCGTATATATGATTGGACATTCTTAGGACAATATTTTCGGAACTATTTGAAACCTTATAAGGGCCTTCTGGCTGTTGCCCGGTATAAACTTCCAGCTTGCTAGTGTAAAATCGTTTAGAATCATATACTGCGAACACCTTAATACCATATTTATTTGGTTTCGATGGGATATATTGCCGAAATCCACATATTCCTCTAAACGCCGGTAACATTTCATCAATCGTTACAAACTCTGAATGATGAAATCCTTTTTCGCATTTAGATACAAATATATCAAAAAAATTACGAATTGGGGCCAGCTTATCAGTTGCTCTGCGCTCATTTCGAGTTTGCTTATCGTCAAACCGCAATACCAAGAGAAGGAATCTGAATCTCCGAAGAGACATTGTAAGACGAAACATTTCAAAGCCTGATCCATCTGTACTCCACAGGTCTTCTGTATTCAAACGACTTGCGTGATAAACACCACTCAAATAAACTAGTCCAATCAACGCACGAATCTCAGTTGCACTAGTTGACTTGGCATCTTGATTTCTTGAATAGTTTACAGATTGACAATAATTTTATAATACGAAATGAAACGTTAAAAAATAAGCTAAAATTTGACATCGTAACAATTTTTGCGTATTTAATGCTAACAACGAAATCATTTTCTTGATGTTGACTGTCATGCTGAAAATGGGGACAATCATCATATAACTTACTGAATATTTACTGAAAACTTTTGTCTTCACACTCGAATGCAATTTCACCTGGATATTCTGCTTTTCTGTTTACAAGTATCATAGTATGAGGAAGAAAGGAAAAGCATGGAAAAAAATATATACACGCTCCGACATGAATCAAACGAACTGATGAGTGAATAATTAACACATTTGTCCTTTAACTTTGAAACAAATCCTGTAGAACATCAGCAAATTTCATATTTTGTATCATTTCGTTTAACGAAGATTTTCATTGTCTTCTATAAAAATCATATTCATTCAATTAAAATGAAAAAATGAATTATTATTAATCAGTAAATTTACATTTTGCACATATATATATATATATATATATATATATATATATATATATATATATATATATATATATATATATATATATTTTTGAAAGTTTTTAGCATTAACAGGCTTTTTAATATGAAAAAGTTTATTTCTGTTGACGTTTCCTTGTTATATTACAACTTTGTCAAAACTAATAATAATATAACAATAATATAATAATAATATTTTCGTTGTAATATAACAACGAAACGTCAACAGAAATAAACTTTTTCATATTAAAAAAGCCTGTTAATGCTAAAAACTTTCAAAATAAATACCTCAGACAGGTATTTCTCAAACATTGTTCCCCATGAGGAGAGCGACTGAACTTGAATTCGCAATCATTAGGAATTTTGCTTCATCTTCTTTGCCTCCCAAAAACGCTTCATCCTCTCTGAATGCTCTTTCTTCCGTTCATCTGTCCACTTTACTCCAGGTTGACGATTTAATTTTTGCTCAAACTTTACATGTGCAATTTTATAGCGACATTCAGTGCGACCTTCGAGATTTTTTATATTGATCTGTTGTAGATCCTTTTGGACCTCTTTTAGCCACTCTGTTCCGCATTTACTACTCATAATTATATGAGTAGTTTCTTCGGTATTCTGGAGTGTTTCATTCTGTAGACATGCGCATAGAACTTTGCTCGTCGTTTTCTGATTTCTTCCGTTATCGTATTTGTCTTTTGATACAGTTCATTTTGAGGTCTTTTCATCCAAATACCGTTTCTATTGATTGGCCCGTAAATATTTCTGAGAATTTTTCGTTCTTGTTTTTCTATTTCTCCTATTCTTGAATGGCCCCCAATAACCATTGTTTCAGCTGAGTAGATTGCTTCTGGAAGAATCGTTGTGTTATAATGCCTCAATTTGGTGCCTCAATGTTTGCACTCGAAATGCACTTTTTGTTATAGTGAGCCCATGCTAGTTTGTAGGCCCTTTGGAGCTTGGTTATTCTCTGTTCATTAGCGATTCGGTTTAAACCTGAGGACTGTATAACTTCCCCGAGGTATTTAAAATGTCCTACTTGCAGAATTTCATCATGTTTTGTCATAAGAGAAGATTTATTTTTTGGTATTCTTTCCATGTATTTGGTTTTATCATAAGAAATTTGTAGCCCGGTTGTCTGCGCAATTATTTTATTATATTATATAATCATGTCGTTGTTATATTACAACTTTATCAAAACAAATTATATTAATTAATTCATTAGTTTTGACAAAGTTGTAATATAACAACGAAACGTCAACAAAAATAAACTTTTTCATATTAAAAAAGCCTGTTAATGCTAAAAACTTTCAAAATAAATATCTCAAACAGGCAATAAATCAATTTCAAGAAATATATATATATATATATATATATATATATATATATATATATATATATATATATATATATATATATATATATATATATATATAGAATAGAATAGAAATTTATTTCACAAATATTGCAAATATATATTTGATGGTGTTGGCGTTCACTTGATGTAAATCCATTATAATTGAATATGAACTTAAATTCAAACACTTGAACTAATGACTTACACTTTATTGACTACATATCATGACGCGTTTCGTCGTTACAAACGACTTCTTCAGATGCTTACAGAATAATAACAACATTTTGAAAAACATTTTTCAAAATGTTGTTATTGGCACATGAATGTAGATTCGAATGAATAATGTATGAATTTATTTTTTATATCATTTGTTTGAATTTTTTTTACCACAAATATCCTTCACCTTGTGAAATTATCTCAAATATTCAATATTTTTGAGGTAATTTATTTCTTTTCCTTTCAATTAAACTTGTATGTTATTGTGAATTCGATTAAAACCAATATTTTTGTTTGAACAAATTTTTTTTTTCGAGGGCTGAACGGAAGATCAGACTCAAAACTAAATTCAGTCCTGTTGTGAGCATTCTTCTTAGTTGTAATTATTGTATACTTCTGATTAATTAACTATCACAGAGTAGATTCATCGTCCATTGAATTCATTAATGTAAGGAATGTTTCTCAATAAATTTTATTTTATTTTTTTCTATAATAAATTGATACTATAGAAACAAACAGAGGTCAAAGTATACTAACTTACGATATTTGTCGTAAAGTTCAATGCTGTTCAGCAAGTGACACGTACAATGATTGCAAGAGACCACACGCATCATACGTGGTCTTCGAACGTGAGAGCGACTTCATCGATCAAGCAAGGCGGACAAGAGTGAATCAATATTAGTAGCTAATATTCCTGAAGAATCACAAGGATGATGGACTTTTTGTTCGACAAGGCTGAAACATCCGAATTACTAAAATGAGGATATCGGACATTGAGGAAGAGGATAGAAAGCCCATATAGAACTGAATGGCATACATTGAACTACACCAGCCATATTTTGACCAAACAAGAAGCATCAAACAAATGACTCTCCAACGGAATCCTCTTCCACGAGAGGAAGGCATCTGAAATTCAGCATAGAACATCCGGATGCAGCGCGTTTGCTGATACAAATTATCTGTGACGACACAACAAGGTCTACTATATTACCTCCGAGAGGCTGGTCAATAAAAATGCACTAGTTATAGAGAATATCAATATGAAGCACAGTCTATTATAGAAAACGATAACTCTAGAATAACACTGTGGCCGGACTATCATTACCAATTCGAAGTAACAAATCAGCGACTGGATATTTGGACTTTAGACAAATGAAAGAGCTAATATGTACGAGTAGCTTAGGAAGTAAAATAGATGTGGCATATAGACAAGAAAGAAGTCGTTCTATTGTTTTTCAACTACAGGACTAATACCTGTAATCTCACTATAGAATCTGAGCAAATAAGAGATCCAAAGAACGATATATTTTGAACTGAGAAGATTTTAATATTAAAACGTTGCTACCACACTTCAGAATGAATGATCAATGAGTTTAATCTCCATGATAACATATCTATCAGGTATTTGGTATCTGGACTAGGTGAATGTCTAGCACTGTGTTGTGAATTGTCGAATTGAGGAACGTGATTATAATCTTTATTCAAGGTTCAAATCTTCAATTTTGATACTCAAAAGTGGTATTTTGTTGAATTTTCTGGAATACCATACCCTGTCGTGAAATATACAACAGGTGTTTGGCAACGAGCTTTCACTATCTATATATAATAAACTAGACTTTCGATTCATATAAAAATCGGCATAGATGAGAATCAAGTTACGGAAAATTTATTGGAGATGTTCAGGCATACATGCCACTTCCTGTCATATTAATAGTCAACAACTCAGTTATTTTGAATGTCAATATGAACTCATTGTTAACTTGCCGAATTCAACATTAGAATCGATTTTCATTTTGTCGATAAAAACATATTCTGAGAATCTATGCATATCACGTTATCAATTTTTCGGATAAAAAATTGAATGTACAGAATTTCACATTGAACACGTGTTCAGTGTGAATTGTGTGAACATCACAAATACAAATGGTAATAATCTTGTCCGGATTCGTGAAAAAATCGTCTAAATCTGATACAGTCACTGAGTTGGCAAAACAATAGCTTGGTTCGCGGTAAGGATTCCGAACCGATTCAGAACTATTCGCATGCGCAGTTTGAAATTAAGCGTTCTCCGATCACCCAGTTCCGCACTTTTATTTACAGTTCTGTGTTCGCGGATAAACTGGGACTGCTTCGCAATCGATTCGGAATTGCTTCTACCGGTTCGAAGGATCAATCTAGAACTGTGAGTTCGAGACTTGCGCATCCACGATTGTTTGGCAATTGGTATCATAGAGAGATAAAATTATGAACAGAATGCCATTTGTGATTTAAGTTAAATTTACTGAATTCAATTATTTTGTAAATAAAAGTACCGAAACTCTTATGAATTATTTCATTAATAAGCTCTAATGAAGCTAATGAAGCCTGGTTTCTTTCTTTAATGTAATAATTGAAATGAGGTTTATTTTTCATGTATAAGAACAAAAAATTAGTCCATGTATCATTCTGCTATTGATTATATATACATATATATATATATATATATATATATATATATATATATATATATATATATATATATATATATATATATATATATATATATATATATATATATATATATATATATATATATATATATATATATATATATATATATATATATATATATATATATATATATATATATATATATATATATATATATATATATATATATATAACATGAAATATTCTCAGGAAACAGATCCAGCAATCTCATTTCACTTGTTATACAATTAAATCTCGAAGTTTTTTAATTGCATCGATCCGACATGGTCCCTGTATTTTTGATACAATTCCACGAGAAGAAGAGTGTTTTGGTGGGTCCATTTATAACTATCTTCTGGTTGTTGGGACATTTCTGAAATCCTTCTATCACTAAATGACTAAACGTATCTTGCTACATTGTAATTTCGAAAATAAATAAATTGGATAATGGTTACTTACTTATGAGTCGTTTTTCAGAGAATAATGTGTTATTGTATTGTTCTTTGATCAGAACGGCAATTGCAAGCGGTATACGCGGTATACGGCATATTATTCGATGAGAACAACCGTGATTCGAAAATTCCCAAAACTAGTTCTAAAATCGTTCGCGGGTCGAAATAATTCCGAATCAGTTCATAACCGAGCATGCGTATTAAATCAATCCCGAATCAGTTATGAATTAGTTTTGAATCGGTTCAGAATCCTACCGCGAACAAAGCTGATATTATATTGTGTGACTGAATCAGAATGAAAATTACAAACTAGGTACTTAGATTTAATCGAATTGAAATGTATTATGTATCAAATTATATTTTTATAATTATAATTCGATATATAAATAATTATAATTGAAATCAATACATATTATACATAAGCTTTCATATAAAAATGATTAAGAAAATGAAAATTGACATATGATATGAGTCTAGAAGAAATGTTATTAGAAGTAACTGAAAGACACAAGCTTAAAACACAAGCTCGAATGAACATTCGGCTTTATTTTCAGATGTTCAAAACTACGCTCAGCAATTTTTTCAATTACAACGGCATACCCACTCATAAGTGTGCCTAGAAATATTCCCGAAAGTTTTTGGCTGGACTCGAGAGGACGCCTGAGAAGAATATATAAGGAACAAATGTGAATGATATAAATAAATGAAATAAAAGTCGAGAGTAAAAATATTCGTATCTTCAATAATATCCTCATGAAGCTTAATCTATATAATTCGATCTAAGTTACGAATTTTCCAAATGACCATAGCGACTCACTTCCGTGCAAACAGAGCATCATACGTTTTCACTGCAGAAAACCGAAGAGTCAGTAACAAAACAGAAAATGGTTTCGAAGTCGCGTGAATCTGTTACAAATGGATGTGAAACAAAAGCAATCATAAAATTTTCCGAAAACCCATGACGTCTTGCTTGCTTTTTTATGTTAATGTTATTTATGAAAGTTAGCCTTTCCTCAGTTTGAATTCAATTATACCGATAATGCATGTGTGTACTCATAGTCATTCATAATAATGAAGCAAAACCTTAGAACACTCTTTCAAAATTAACTTTTCCCTACAAGTTAATCATCGCCAAAATCATCGCCAAAATTACGAAAAAAATTATTTATGCAGATTGATAATAATTTTATAATTCGAAATGAAATGTTAAAAAATAAGCTGAAATTTGACATCACAACAATTTTTGCCTAATTAATGATAACAACGAAATCATTTTCTTGATGTTGTCTGTCATGCGGAAAATGGAGACAATCAGCAAATAACTTACTGAATATTTTTGTATCGAAAAAACTTCACTTTGGAGGAGAGACACAGAATATATATATATATATATATATATATATATATATATATATATATATATATATATACTTTTTTGTTATATAAAAATTATATCATACTATCTCTAAATGTGATTTTGCTATCGACACCCAACAGAAATTCTTGGAATAACTTTAGCCTTTAATAGAATGTTGATATACCCTGAATGTTTTTAGTCACCTTCGCTGGAGCTTTCAAAGTACCTTCGCTGGAGCTCTCAAAGTACCTACCTACTTGAGCCATATAAAGGACAAACTTTTGAATCCAACATCTATGAAGTTATATAGATAAGTTATTTTCTTTTATTTATTGTGAATACGAAGAAATCTAGTAAAATCATAAATTTTAACTTTGTTATTACTGTTAATCAGGCCGAATGTGTGACCCCTCGTTTTCAGCTAACCTGGGATATTCAAAGTTAAAACGAGGGTTATAAGTTATATTCATTAACGAAATAAGATACGCAGAGTCAAACACATTCGAATTAAAAATTAGATATATTAGACATCTTTATCACTTTCAACACATTATTTCTTGTCAACTTCATCGAATTGTCGGTATGCAGCAGGTGAAAATGTTTATGTGGAACAATTTTTTTCGTTATGGCAAAATATTCGCGTAGGATTTTCTCATCAAATTTGTATTCGCCCTTGCGTTAACCGTATTTTCAGTTTTCTTCTGAATGTCGATCGCCTCTAAAATTTGACGTTTTCTGGTATTACGTTCGTTCCTAAGAATATTTGTTTCAAATTGATGTTGTGACTCGATTATATGGTTAGTTAATGCCGTTTCATTATTTTATCGTATTTATGGATGTTGAGGCTGGACATTAGATATTGGCTGATTTGTCCTATAAACACTTCATCGCAATTAGAGCAAAGTATTTCGTAGATAATGTGGCTTTTCTTTTCTTGAAACATTTCTGCCTTCAGTGGGCTGAATAGTTATCTACCTAGATTGTGTCGCTTGTGACATACTTTCAGATGCTACTTTTTCAAGTTATTGTTATATTTCGAGAGAGTCCCGGTATATATGGAAGAGGAACATATTTTCTAATTGTTTTTTTCAAGATAGCTGTAGTCTTTGTTGTAGAATTTATGTAAACGTTTTTTGAAAACACTATCTAATAAAAGTGGAGGATTTTTTCTGTAATGCTTCTTTTGCTTTATTAATTGCATGTTCTCTGTATTCGAGGTCAGATAACCCGTTAAACGAAGTCTTAATAACTCAAGAAAATCAGTAGAGAAAAAATATATATAGGTACCAGTCAAAGAAATCAAGGAAACCTTCCTAAATCGAATAAATAAAGCATTGGTGGAAATATGCAGTCCTTCAATCACATAACAAACACTTATCGATGTGAAACAACCAGCTAAATGAAGTCATACATAGGAAAAAACAACATCTTTGTCAACAAAAAAAACGTACGAATATTCCTACTTCGATGTAAAGACGACAACCTTACTCCAAGCTTCTTAAACCTCTATATGACACAAATTGCCGTTCAATGTAAGTACATTGCAAATTTAATGAAGTTCTTATCAAGAAACCCAAGGTCAATATTATACAAATGATCATAATTGATAGTGTTAAAACTATTAGTTGACTGCGTAGAGAGGTGAATGAGATAAACACAAAACTCGAAACATTATTGCCTGATAACCTATCAATACTTTTCATTGAAACACAAGAAACTAATTATTAGACTTTTTTGATGAGGTGAAAAAAGACACAAAAACAAAATAGAAAAACTAATTACACTCTTTAATAATTGATGAGGCCGATACTTGATGGAAATCGATAAACATAATAAAACAATTGTTAAACTGATTTACACATATATTAAAAATAATACTGCATAACGTACGTTTCGATGAGATTCACCTTTTTCAAAAGCTACAGTCTGCACGTAGCATTTGAAAAAGGCGAATCTCATCGAAACGTACGTCATGCAGTATTATTTTTAATATATGTGTAAATCAGTTTAACAATTGTTTTATTATAATTACTCTCTCAAAATAAACACATGGTAGAAACTTCAAACTCAGTAGAAAATTTAACAAGTATCAGTATTTCTGACAACGCAACTGACGTTTTAAGCTTAGGCCCAAACTTTTTAATTCCGTTAGATAGGGGCGATGCTTTTTCTATACCCGACATCATAAGCAGTATTGAATGTTCAATAAATCATGTCGAAATAACTAGAAGAGACGAAATTGAGACGAAATGTAACAATCTTATCATAAATTTTGAGAACAGGCTCAAGAAAAACAAAATAATCAAACATAAAAAAATAGATTTATTACATTTAAAAGAACAAATCAATTTTGAAAAAAATCAAAAATATTGAAGTACTGATATCAGACAAATCAAAACTTTTGTAATGTATTAAAACGAATGCGACACGAAGATTAATAAAAGATAAATGACAAATCTACATACACAGAACTCAATAATGATCCTACCAATGTATACCAAAAACAGAAGAATGAAATTATCAAAGGATGGGAAATCGGAAATCAGAAATAAATATATATATATATATATATATATATATATATATATATATATGTTTGAACGTAAAGATTCACGGATGGAAAAATATAATGGTATATTGTTAATAGAAAAGGCACCTTTTCAATCACCAGACTCCGAGCAATCGATAACCATCATTTGAAGCATTGATAATGTCAAGTGAGACCTTGACGAAACGTCTGCCAGTTCCCAACAGGCACTCAACAAACCAACGGATGTATTCCCGGAACAATATACCATTATATATATATATATATATATATATATATATATATATATATATATATATATATAGGGAATTAAATTTTTTGTGCTTATGGCACTGAATGAAATATTCAAAAAAATGAACACTAGAACATTCTTTCGAAAAATTCAAATTAATCAAGAGAATGTTATAGTAGAGTTAGATATGTGAACGTGTACGATGTGATGTCTTCACTATCCTTCAAAAGGGATAAATGTTAAAGAAATATTGAGATCGATGCCACACCTGATGTAAGTGCGAGACATACATGTTTCGTTCTGCAAGGAACTCGTCAGTCGCACCACGTCCATCGAAGTGAGGCAACGATTTCAACCCCCAAGCATCTTCTTGTGACTTCAAGTGGAAGACCGTAGAGTTATGAATACTCCACATTTCCATTTATGGGATTAAGTAGAAAACACCTATCGGATTATAGGCACACCAAGCATCGAAATTTCACATATCTTCTATACCCATAGGTATCTTGTAAATTGCAATGTCTATTCGACAAATATCATCGAACGATGTTTTTAAATGTCAATAGAATGAATGTTCTAGTGTTCATTTTCTTGAATATTTCATTCAGTGCCATAAGCAAAAAAAACACAAAAAAAATTTCATTACGTTGAAAATATCGCCGAATAGGCCCCTGAAATATGAAAATAGACACGAGCGTACTACTAACGCAACCTATTGACATTTAAAAACATCGTTCGATGATATTTGTCAAATAGACATTGCAATTTAGTAGATACCTACGGATATAGAAGATATGTGAAATTTCGATTTTTTGTGTCTATAAATATGAGAGTTGTTTTTTACTGACTCCCATAGATTGAATTGTGGAGTATTCATAACACTAAGGTCTCCCACTTGGAGTCACAAGAAGATGCTTGGGGGTTGAAATCGTTGCCTCACTTCGATGGACGTGGTGCGACTGACGAGTTCCTTGCAGAACAAAACATATATGTTTCACACTTCCATCAGGTGTGGCATCGATTACAATATTTCTCTAACATTTATCCCGTGAAGGATAATGAAGACATCACATTATATACGTTCACATATCTAGGTCTACTATAAAATTCTCTTGATTAATTTGAATTTTTCGAATGAATGTTCTAGTGTTCATTTTCTAAATATATATATATATATATATATATATATATATATATATATATATATATATATATATATATATATATATATATATATATATATATATATATATGTGAAGGGTTATTCTGAGTGATACCTCATATTCTGATATCCTATTAACCCAAAAATCCACTCCAAATACACTAAATGAATTAATACTCTTTTCGTTAATGATAATACTTCGGCCAACGGTATGCAATTTAAGAAACGTGGTGCTTGAAAAACAAATATGGAACAATCCACTTGAAAAGGTGAATTGTGAAATACAATGAGTGTCTGTGCTTTCTCCAACTACTATACACGTGAAATCCCATAATATTCCAACCCAATGCTGTTTGGAATACTTATTTTTAAATTTCAAGAAACAAATATACTTTCGTACTAATTTCACAGTATTTGTTAGAAAAATTTTTAATAGTGTCCTGTTATATAAACTGTTGATATTGTACACTTTCAGCCCTGAAGAAGAACATTAACATTTTCGAAAGCTCGGAAAACACTAAAAAGGTGACTTATTTTCCTGTCCAGGACTGCAATCCCAATTAAACACTGGAAATTCATATCTACAGTCGTGAAAAATTCATCTTGATATTTATATATATATATATATATATATATATATATATATATATATATATATATATATATATATATATATATATATATATATATATATATATATATATATATTATATATATTTCATCTCTTTCTTTACTCATTCATTCCTGACCCCTAAAGAGCAAAATCTGCTGGTGTCAGAGTCTGAATATTCATAATAGGTTTCAAACAAACAATAATTCTCCGACAGCCCTATCATAAAAATTAAGAAACAGAAATGAAAGAAGATCACATTAATTCTAATAGTAACACCCAGAAATTATTGAAGTCTAAGAAGCTTTTTGAGATCATGGCACATTGTTCTGATATTTTTTTACAGACTATTTCAATCGGTGCAGAATTATGGACATCGACACTATGATACAATGGAGAATTTCGACAGACACATGTTCTAGCATATTTTTTTCTTGAATCATCCTTAATAATATCTGAAGAGAGAGTTGTTTGTGTTTTCAGCCAGTATATATAAATATATATATATATATATATATATATATATATATATATATATATATATATATATATATATATATATATATATATATATATATTATATATATATATTAAATTAATTTATTTCCGGTTTAAAGATAGATAGTTTCATGAATTACTATAGATATCAAAATGTCGAACTCATTTTTTCCAAAAATTAAATTGATGTTTTTGTATTTTCACATATTTATTTCCCGTATCAGAGGAATATTACTGGCTCACCATTCGCTTCGAAAGTTTTGGTCTTCTTCACTATAAGGAAACCTCTGAAAAACTCATGGTGGAAAAACATCTGGCTTACCATGAGTTTTTCAGACGTTTCCTCATGTTGAAGAGGACTAAAACATCCGAAGCTAATACTGAGCCAGTAATATTCCTCTGATACTAAATATCGATACGTAAAAATACAAAAAACCAATTCGATTTTTGTGAAAAATAAGTTTGACATTTTGATATCTATAGTTATTCATGAAATTCAATTAGTCATTAGTTTTGACTAAGTTGTGATATACAATGAAACTTCAACGAAAATAAAGTTTTTCACATCAAAATGAGACTGTTATTGCTAAATACATCAAGAATAAAATATCTATACTTTTATATCCACAATATATATATATATATATATATATATATATATATATATATATATATATATATATATATATATATATATATATATAAAATGAACACCAGAACATTCATTTGAAGAATTCAAATTAACCAAGAGAATGTTATAGTAGAGCTAGATATGTGAAAGTGTACGATGTGATGTCTCCATTATCCTTCAAGTGATAAATGTAAGAAAAATATTGAAATCGATGCCACACCTGAAGGAAGTGGGAGACATATATGTTTCGTTCTGCAAGGAACTCGTCTGTCGCACCACGTCCATCGAAGTGAGGCAAGGATTTCAACCTCCAAGCATCTTCTTGTGACTCCAAGTGGAAGATCGTAGAGTAATGAATACTCCATAATTCCATCTATAGGAGTCAGTAGAAAACACCTCTCAGATTACAGACACACCAAGCTTCGAAATTTCATATATATTCTAGACCCGTAGGTACCTACTGAATTGCAATGTCTATTCGAGAAATATCATCGAACGATGTTTTTAAATGTCAATAGGTTGCGTTAGTAGTAAGCTCACGTTTATTCCCGTATTTCAGGGGCCTATTCGGCGATATTTTTAAGGAAATGAAATTGTTTTTGTGCTTATGGAACTGAATGAAATATTAAGGAAAATGAACACTAAAACATTAATTTGAAAAATTCAAATTAACCAAGAGAATGTTGTAGTAGAGCTAGATATGTGAACGTGTACGATGTGATGTCTCCATTATCTTTCAAGGGATAAATGTTACAGAAATATTGAAATCGATGCTACACCTGTTAGAAGTGTGAGACATATATGTTTCTTTCTGCAAGGAACTTGTCAGTCGCACAAATTTCAATATTTTTCTAACATTTATCCCTTGATCTAACTCTACTATAACATTCTCTTGGTTAATTTGAAGTTTTCATATAAATGTTCTAGTGTGCATTTTTTTAAAAATTTCATTCAGTGCGATAAGCACAAAAAAATTTCATTTCCGTATATATATATATATATATATATATATATATATATATATATATATATATATATATATATATATATATATATATATATATATATATATATATATATATATATATATATATATATATATATATATATATATATATATATATATATATATATATATATATATATATATATATATATATATATATATATATCTTATAATATATATGTATATCTTATAATCAGTGTCGATAATTAATTGTAATACTGACAGGATTGAAATTCGTTCAAATGATCGAACTTGAAAGATGCAGCAGACCTGAAAACAATACTCTAATGCAGAGCCTGAATTTATTGCTATTTACATTAGGATCCCCTCGGCTGTACACATTGCATATTGCTCAGAAACAAGGACTAAAGTAAATTTACCTCAGCCAAACTGTGAATGGCGAAACTCTCATTTCGTACTCAAAGCAAGAAAGAGACCAAGAAACCTGAAAAACAATCAACTTGAAATCTGTGTATACCTTTTTCAATAAAGTTTCAATGTTTGAAGTTAAAGTCCTAATTATAGTTGAATTACATATCAAACTTCTATATAAATTGATGTAAATACAGGTGAAACTACATTATTATTAACAATAGTAAAATGGCGATGTACTCTTGAGATTATAATTATTGAACTGATCGACTATTGAATCGACTGAACTTTTAGCGTCCTCAAAATTCTGTCCATCTTTTAATTATGTAATATGAATATTTTTCCATGATTCAGTTTTAGTTTTGTATGTTGTAAGATGCTGGATATTTTGAAACGTCGAATTAAATAATATCGTGTTTATTCAATTTCAGGTGCTTATTGTAATATTCCATTTTTTCTGATTTCTTTTATGTTAGAATAAATTTTTCATGTCATTTGTAATTCACTCAATTTTCCGGTCGTTTGGCTCCTTTATGTTTTATGTGCTACACAAGTGAAATGATTGATTGTATTCAGCTTTCAATTTCTTTCGTTCTAGGAAAATTGAATTATTTTTCATCACATGTAATTTATCGAGAAATTTCGTTGGAAATATATTGTTGAACGCATTGAATTGAGTATTCCGTGGCTTAGTCGAGAGAACACCCGACTATGGTGCGGTAGAACTCGGGTTCGAGCCCCGATGAAGGCATGGGTATTGGAATTGGCCCTGCTTTGAGTAGTTTAAATAATGATAAGTGCTGGGCAATGTTCATTGATTACAAACCCAATTGCCATTCGGAACCGGCGTTGAACTGTAGGTCAACTGAATTGAAAAAAAAGTATTTCTGATGGTAAAATAATTTAAATTACTCATTGTAAAATATGTATCATCTATTGGATATTGAAAATTAGATAGATGTACCTTAGGATGACATCATCACAAGAATTCCTGACCAACTACCCATCCAATAATCGAAGAAAAAACATATTCTATTGTGAGAAATTTATCGAAATATTAGATGAAGTAATATTTTCAATTTATCTACGTTCATAAGGAACATATTCAATGAACTGATAGCCAAGAACTATATAAGCAATAATTGAACTTAAATAATTTTTTTTCAAGACAATTCGAACATCATTACAATTTCAACAGATTTAAGTTCATTATTCTATTAATTCTTGTATTGACTGCAAAATTATGAGTAATTAGTTGGAAGCAATTCTTATTTTGCTGATATAAATATATATATATATATATATATATATATATATATATATATATGGGTTCGTCATCTTTGGACATTAATTACCCATTTACATCATTTATTTGTAACCACTGAAACTCATTCACCTACAAAAATGTTCTTGTCTCACCCAGGATTCGAACCCATATGTCCCTAGTGAGATTTCACCACTCTGCCACTACGACTCAATTATTTTTGTTGTTCAGAAACAATTTTTATTTTTTGGAAGGATTATAGTGAGTGGTCATATTATGGCCCATTGATTATTGAAGTCGACAAACGTGACCATTTCTTCTCATTTTACGTTATCATTTTAATCTTCATCAAAATACTAAAATAATTGACAAACATATATATCCATGCCTTCACCGGGCTTCAAACCCGAATCCTACCGCATCATAGTCTTGTATTCTCCCGACTAAGCCGGCTAAGCCTCGAACAATTCTTTTAACGATGTACACGATAATAACTTACATGATAATATAATAACTTGATGAACGATAATACAACTAGAGAAGGAAAAAAATATGCTTATGAAATATTTTATGATGATTAATCTTATTTTCATATTTGACGAACATGAAAGAAGTCAACACTCGTATTGAAGATTATGAAAAAAATAATAGCACTGGTATTTATAAACATTGTGTTAGTCACAACCACAACGTGAATATAAGAACCAGCAAATCATAGCATCGAAGTATGAAGGCTGGAAGGGTAGATCTTTCGAAAACAGAAAAGATTCAACTCAATGCATCGAAAACTTGATTTTGATGAGATGTATGAAAAGTTTTTGAGATATACATATTGGATATATTGTTTATAGAAACTTAGTTCATAGGTAATCAACATTTGTAATTTGTGCTCCTCTATTATAGGACAGTTTTAAACTGTTGAGTGAGCCCTTGTATGTGAAAATAAAAAAATTTTAATAAAATAAATAAAAATATCAAGCTATTCTTCGGAGATGCCGCCCTCTACCAAAAATAATAGAGTAGAATTTATTTAACAGTCCTTATTAGTGTTGTTTCATAATTTATGTATTTCTATCAACTATGGCCCATTAATTCTAGTATGAGGAGTTGTAAACAATTCACTCAGTTCAATTTTTCGTCAATAGTCTTGATAATCAGGTGGCTACTACGAATAATACCCCAGAGAAACTGTTCAATATAGTGTAAGACTAAGCCTAGTTCGTTTTATAATTTATTGATTCATTATTTCATAAATTTTAATCATTGTTCAGTTTTAATAATTGTGGTAACTGAACCAAACCTACAAGTAATATCTGTCTGCAGAATGAACTCGAATTTGAATTAATCCAGTAAATGGATTATGCGTATTTGATTATTCTGAAACTAAAGTTTCTGATTATATATTCTCACTGCAAGGGATTCTGAAGTTGTCTGAAAACAAATTTCGTGATTCCAAACATAGTTCACAAAAAGACCTTGCCGAACGAAGTGATGAAAAGCCTTGTGGATATGAATAAATGTTCAGAAAATATGAGAACTGGAAAATTTCCCGCTCCTACAACGATAAAGTGGACAATAAAACGAATATAAATATCCCTTTTTTGCCACGTCTCGTGTATCTTTGTTTCACTGGTTTGCATATCCGCATCTTTGTCATGAGTCTAGACTCTTCATAAAAATTTCATTGCTGAATACAAAATGGAAATTTCATTTTCATTGTGAATCTAGTTTCGATTATTGCGAATGAATATTTTGATTTCCTATAATATCAATCAGTTTCCTACAATATTGAACAAAAATTTTGGAAAAATTTAGGAATAATCAGTGAAGTTACACTTCGAGAATATTGTTGAAGAAACCGGCGGATTATAGTTTTATCTTCAGAGTAAAAATATTTTTCAGTAATGCAACGGAATGCAAAGTCAACTCCCCATTGTTTTAATGATGTAAAACTATCAAGATGAAATACTTTTTACGATAATTCATAATGAAATATTCTATTCGTAATTCATTCATCAATTGAGATATTCACAGCAAGAAGGATAATATATATATATATATATATATATATATATATATATATATATATATATATATATATATATATATATATATATATATATATATATATATATATATATATATATATATATATATATATATATATATATATATATATATATATATATATATATATATATATATATATATATATATATATATATATATATATATATATATATATATATATATATATATATATATATATATATATATATATATATATATATATATATATATGTTACTTGAGTAATGTACAAAAAGAACATGCTTTACCCAACCAATCAATTGAGAATTGAGTTAACTGATGTGTGGGACCTAAGTCAGTTGCATTGCTACACGTTAATTGAACATACGTTGAACAACAAAAGTGATTCGAAACGAATTGAGCATGGTTTGAATACCAGATATAGTCACCTTTCTCTGGAGGTTCCTAAGTTTAAAAAATCAATTGGTCAACGTTCGTCAATCTATTTAGCGCCTAGAATTTTCAACAAATTGCCTATGTACTTGAAAGAGATGGTAAATAACGTGAAAATTAAGAAAGCCTTAAAGAAATGGATATCTCAGGTGGGGATGGTCTACTGTGATACTTTGATAGATGGAAGATTAGGTATATAGTTGAATGTATCAGATAATTGTAGAGATTAAGATTGAAATGTACAAAATGATATTTACTGTATGAATAATAATAAACAAAACAATAGTTACTGTATTAAAGAAAAACAAAATCTTTCACCACCTTTGTGAGGGTTAACAAAAATTTTTCTTGTATTTGTTCATATCTAGTTAATACAACCAGGAGAAGCATGTTAACTTTTTCTCTCAATTAAATGCAAATTTCTGTTGAAATTTAGAATTTGTACTATAAAGTGTATATGAATATGAATAAAGATTATAATTATTATATTATATATAAGGAGATGAAATTGTTCTGAACTGATGGCACTGAGTAAAATATTCAAGAAAATGAACACTAGAATATTCATTTGGAATATTCAAATTAATCAAGAGAATATTATAGTAGAGCTAGATATGTGAACGTGTACGATGTGATGTCTCCTTTATCCTTCAAGGGATAAATGTTAGAGAAATATTGATATCGATGCCACACCTGATGGAAGTGCGAGACATATATGTTTCCTTCTGCAAGGAACACGTCACCAATTAATAATAAATTAATATTAATCAACCATAAATAGACATTGCAATTTAGTAAATACCTACGGGTATAGAAGATATGTGAAATTTCCATGCTTGGTGTGTCTGTAATCTGCGAGGTGTTTTCTACTGATTCCTGTAGATGGAACTGTGGCTTATCAATAACTCTACGGTCTTCCACTTGGAGTCACGAAAAGATGTTTGGAGGTTGAAATCGGATTGTTGCCTCACTTCGATGGACGTGGTGCGAATGACGAGTTCCTTGCAGAAAGAAACATATAGGTCTCGCACATAATATTATCCTGATTAATTCGAATTTTTTTTCAAATGAATGCTCTAGTGTTTATTTTCTCGAATATTTCATTAAGTGCCATAAGCCAACCAAGAAAAATTTCGCCGACTAGGCCCCTGAATACGGGAATAAACGCGAGCGTACTACTAACGCAACCTATTGACATTTAGAAACATCGTATGATGATATTTGTCAAATAGACATTGCAATTTAGAAGATAACTACGGGTATAGAAGATATGTGAAATTTCGAAGCTTGGTGTGTCTATAATCTGAGAGGCGTTTCCTACTGATTTCCATAGATTGAATTGTGAAGTATTCATTACTCTACGATCTTCCACTTGAAGTCACAAGAAGATGCTTGGGGGTTGAAATCGTTGCCTCACTTCGATGGACGTGGTACGACTAACGAGTTCCTTGCAGAACGAAACATATATGTCTCGCACTTCCATCAGGTGTAGCATCGATTTCTATATTTCTCTAACATTTATCCCTTGAAGGATAGTGGAGACATCACATCGTACACGTTCACATATCTAGCTCTACTATAACATTCTCTTGATTAATTTGGATATTTCAAATGAATGTTTTGTGTTCATTTTCTGGACGTCATCATAATCTGCTAAATATTCAACTGAGTCATTCAGGTAAGGTACGAAAGAGCTAACACATGCCGCATCAGAAGAATACCTTACGCCTTCCTTCGAGACTTGAACAATCTGTGACCTGTCTGTCAGGTATGATTCAATCCATCTCAGTGGTACGCTTCGTATGCCTAAACATTCAAGTTAACTCAAAAGAACGGCAATACTGGCAGTATCATATGCCTTACTCAGATTGAAGAATACACTCATAGAATGTCTCCTATTTTCGAAGCTCTTCAGTATATTTTTTGTAGGGACAGAATGGCATCCTGAGTTCATATACGCTTTCGAAAACCATACTGACACGATGACAGAAGCAGAGAACGATCAATTAAAGAGGACTATCTCACCAAAAATATTTTCTCCAACACTTCGTAGAAAACCGACAATAAGGCGATAGGTCTGTAATTCTGAATAAACGATTTATCTCTTTTTTGTGTAATGGAGTTATTAACGCTGTTTCAAGCTTAGTTGGAAAGTAGCCTTTCTCAAATGATAAATTTATAAGGTCAGTAAGGGTACCACAATATATTCAGCTACTGTTCCCACCACCCTGCACGAAATCTCGTCAACCCCTTGTTGACACCGATGTTTGGTCCGTCACAAAGTATTCGAGGCGCAACATAATATGTTCACCCCTTTTTCTGTTCATTTCGTGGACGCAGAGCTAAATACTGATGATCGATCGACATTTAATTCTCGGTTCTTGTTTCAGCTTTGTTGTATTTTATAATTGAGTTGATATTGAATTCATCAAATGAATTGTTGTTTCAGTTTTGAAAGATTCATCGAAAGTCATTGACTATCAATTATAAAAGAAAAATAAGTAATTTATGAAAAATGAACTTTCGTCAAACAATAATGTCTGAAAACAAGAAATGTCCCGTTCTGGTTCACTAAAGAATTCAAGCAGAAAAAGCAGTTAATGGTGAGGCAACAGAACAGTCAGAAACTGAAAATGATTTGTTCATATGGAAGAGAAAAAACGTACCGATTTTGTGTGGCACTGCAGGAATTAAAACTACATCCAGAATTGTTAGCCATCACCAAAACAGGTAATACGTCAATCTCTGAGAAAACATGGGCAATTTCGAAATATTTCAGTTGAACTACCTAGAAAAATAGAAAGTCTATACCTAAATTCCTATACCTGAAAGATAATAGAGAATCCTGGCATTCCATCTGTAGATGTTCCAGAAATACTAAGAAAATTGGTGAAAAATTGGTTCTAGGTTTGATACTGCTGAGGAGATTTGATATATTAAGATTGTGTTCAGATCAAAATGCATAAAATTTGTATGTATCTCTCAGAATTAAATATGGTTTGGAAACGCCATGGGTTGTATTAAAGGACTCGTTTAGGATAACTTTTTCAGGTTGATGTTTGTCGTCATGGTTATGTTCAACGTTATGGCACGCTGTGTTCATGATTTTAGAGATATAAATGAATCGACGGTAGAATATGCTCTGAAAAAAAAAACAAGGTTGTTATCACGAGATCCTAAGATTCCCGAGGCAATTAGAATTGACTTGAATGTTATTCGTCTACTCCATTGAGCAAAAATTAGATAATGACATATAAAGTACAGAGCACCTCATCAGTGAAATAAGAAAATTCGGTAGAGAAATTTTTAATAGACCTGCCGTTTAAGTGGGGAATGTAGTTTCCAAAGAAAAGCTAGGAAAAAACATCATCCTGAATCTGAAAAGAAAGCTTGTGAGATTTGTAAGAAGTTGGATTTACCAAATAAATTCCACAAACAAGATATTTGCTGAAATAAATATAAAATAAAAAAGTTAATGATACAGAACATCGAAAAAACTTAGATGGTAGAATACCAGCTCCAAAAAACTTCGAATTATACGACTGATTAAACAGTAAGTGCTAGTTATTAACCAAGAATCAGCTCGAGATATATTTGATCCTGGTGCTGATATTACATTGATTAATTCAAGTTTTTTGAAAAAATTTGAACCAGAATCCACAGAATATAAGAGTATCTTCAGGAAAATCAGTGATACTGATTGAACAAATGATATTGTAATATTGAAATTCGACATATTTGATATTGAAAATTTCATTTACGTAGTTGATATTGTCAAAAATATGTTGAGATATGACGTGAGTTTTAGTCTCGACTGTATTATGAACTTTTGTTCCTCACACAAATGAGAACCTCACAATATTACACAAATAAATCAGAAATATTACTAGAAGTGATTTAGTTGATATAGCTAAAAACATACTGGATCCAGAAATAGGAGTTAATTTCAAGATTTCATAGATACGAGTACAAAATTTTTTCAGGCAAAAATGAACCACATTAATGGAGGATTGAACCAACTTTTTGTAAATCGATCAAAATTCAGGATCAACGTAATTGAAAAGAAAAAACCGTTGTCAAAAATAGCACGAGATTGTGTTGAAGAGTATCAGGACACTGTATATAGTGTTACAAAGTTTTTAACTTTATACTCTTTACATCCCCAATAGTTCCTAGAGAACTTCAACCGTACTATAATCTGGGCGAAGACAGAAAAATTGCTTTCAAAAACTCATAATAGTAGTAAAATAGGAACCGATGCAAATAGGAAACATAATGGCTTTGAAGTTGGTGACTGAGTGTATGTTGAAAATGGAAACAAACTTAACAGAAAGAAGCTGAATGAACTGAGAGTTGGTCCGGTTCGGATATTGAAAAGAATATCTAATTCGATTTTTGAGATAGAATGTGGGTATAAGAAGACAGAATCGAACATGTTTCATATTAGTAGTTTGCGGCCATATATTTCTATCGAAGAACAGAGTTCTGGATCTAACACAAAATAACTCCCGGATGAAATGGATGGAAGGGATTAGTCCATGATCCATCTAGTGGACTATGAACTAATGTGAGAGTATTTTAGTGTATTATGTGACGGTAAAGACCACATCAGAAGTTCCGTGATCCTACTATCATTATTTGACCTGTCTTACATTATTCAAGGTGTAATGTAATATCTCAACCTCCTTTTCTGTTTGTTTATTTTATGGACGCAGAGCTCAAAATTAATATTCAATCCGTTTTTAATTTTTGATTCTTGTTTCAGGTAATATGGTATTTCATAATTCGGTTGGTATTGTATTTATTGCATTAATTCTTGTTTCAGCTTTGAAACATTCATAGAAGCTGAGAAGTCAAGATTATATTCAATCCATTTCGAAAATTATCGATTGCATTCATCGAAAAAATTGAGATTCGATTATGTTCCTACCACGCCGAAGCACTGTCCCTTCACAAGATGAAACTAATTGAGTTTTGATGCTCAAGTGCCTCCCCCTGTCTATGAAACAAGATCAACTCTTCTAATCGTGCTGTAACAAACTTTGCACTTTATGAAAAAGTTGCTTCCCAAAAACATCATTATGTCTTGAGCAATTGAAGTACTTGTCTGAATATGTGTAATTTATTCTAACATATTTGATCCATCCTATATATATATATATATATATATATATATATATATATATATATATATATATATATATATATATATATATATATATATATATATATATATATATATATATATATATATATATATATATATATATATATATATATATATATATATATATATATATATATATATATACATAGTAAAATTTAGGTAAAGGAAATAATCGGTCTTGTGAAGTGTTTGAAAACTCATTTATTCATTGAAATTCTCTATATTTCGACACTTATTTGTGTCTTCTTCAGGAGAAAAACAAGCTGCAAAGTAATGACTACAGTGATAAATTTCAATATGTATAAAATAAAATTACTTACAATTAGAGTTAATGCCGTGAAGATAAACTAACTAACATTTTTTTTTCATAATAAACGTTTCTTATTTTGTTGCCACTTATTCGCTACATGTTGCTAAACTGAATGTTCAAAAGTTTCAACACCCTAGAAGGCTGAAGGCCAGGGTATTGTGTATAATGAGTTGACCGTAAATTTTTCGAACCATTGACGTAGAAAAATGTTTTTTTTTCTTTCTATTCTAAAATATTATTATAAATGATGCTTAATTTTTCAATATCTGATCTTGAGTTGATCGTCGATTGTTTATAAAATGATCGTAGAATATTTTTGGAAATGGCACATATACATAACACAGATTTACGATCAATTTATATATATATCATATTATATATATATATATATATATATATATATATATATATATATATATATATATATATATATATATATACATGTTACCAAAAATACAATTATCGCAATGTTATAAACTGGGCATTATTAATAAGGGCCGGCCATTATTAATAATGCCCGAAGGCTTGTAGTCCATGTAATAAGTCATTGTTTGAGAAAGCTTGAATTTATCACTTGGACCGGGCAGTATGAATAATTCCCCTTCTTGTAGCCGGGCAATGACCGCGGCCGTTGGCGAGGGGACAATATTTGGAGCTTCATGTATCTCGCACAGTGATAATGGCAGGGAGTTCGTGAATAAAAATATTGTGGAACTATGCCAAATGTGGGAAGAAGTAAAAATTGTACAAGGCAACCACGTCATTGCCAATCTCACGGTTCAGTAGAAAGAGCAAATCAGGACATAGAAAAGTTGGCATTTACATGTTTAGAGACAAATGATACCACAAAATGGCCGAAAGGTTTGATATTCGATCAGGTCATGAAAAATGAGAGAAAAAATAAAAATAAAAGCATATTTCTCCGGTATTGATCGCAGTCCTTGCGAAGCTGCAAACCGAAAGTAGGTTTAAAATGAGTCTTGCCATCATTTGACGGATTAACGGAGATAGTAAGTGAAGATGACCTTGAGGCAGTGTTAAAAGCTGGTGAATCCGGTAAAGATTAAACCGTAATTGTAAACAGAGCGGATGATGCCGTAAACGAAGTCAGCGATAACATAGATGAAAATTCTGCTGCTCCTATTGGTTCTATTGGTGTTACGATTGAACCTGAACCCCGTTCTAAACTGGAACAACAATCTGCCCATATTCAACTAGAAAATCAGCAACTAACTGTGGACATAATAAACTAAAATCCTCGACCAGACGTTTGACAGCCTTTTATCGAAAATTCTGATAATGAAAAGACTGCATATTTACTCAACGCAAAATAATACGAAAGTCGAAAGGCTCGTAACGCAGCTAAGATATCACTTTTTAAGCAAGTCGAAAAAATGATGACCCGTTCAAATGCAAAATTTTCTATTGCAAAAATAGTCCAAAGCGTTCGAGTAAGGATACCAGATGTAGATCAAGCCAAGACAGATAGTCGTAATATAATTGCTATTATTATGTCTGTCGAAAAAGAAAAACTTTACAAACTTGGAACTCAACACGATATTTCAAACCAACTGTACTCCAGAAATGAATTTACTGGTTTAAAAGAAGTGCATTTCGATCGACGATGTTCCAAAAGTTGATATTACTCTTCGAGAATGTGCTCGAAGAGACTCTCGCTTTGATGGACAAGGCTTCCATTACTTTGCAATTCCAAATGTTACAAAGGCTCATCCTGCAAGAAAAAATAATTCTGAACTTGATAACTTTCTTACACAGTCCTTCATTATTAGATATTTCTGTTGATGTTTCACAGTTTACTTATTTTTAAAATTTTATTCTTAAGTAATATTTCATTAAAATAGAAGTAGGTAACTATTATGTTGTTACATTTTCAAATGTTTATTTTTTAACTACTATGATCAATAGCTTATTTTTTGTTGACTTTTCATTAAAATTTTGAGAGTTTTATCTCGTTTAATAAACAAAAACTCTACAGTTCACCTATTTCATTACTTTGCTCTAGATAGGGTGGGCATTATTCATAATGACCGGAAAAAGTGGTTAATCATACTGTTTTAATCACATTGTCCAATTGATTCCGGCATTTTGAATACTGACCAGCCCTTATTAATAGTGCCCGGACTTATCAAATTGCCCATATTATACATATATATATATATATATATATATATATATATATATATATATATATATATATATATATATATATATATATATATATATATATATATATATATATATATATATATATATATATATATATATATATATATATATATATATATATATATATATATATATATATATATATATATATATATATATATATATATATATATATATATATATATATATATATATATATATATATATATATATATATATATATATATATATATATATATATATATATATATATATATATATATATATATATATATATATATAATATATATATATATATATATATATGCATATGCTTCATAACAATATACGTATATGATTCACTTATGTTCATGTATATACACATAGAACTTTTGAAATGTATACTGAAACGATGGTCCAGGTATTGCCCAAAGTAAGGAAACTTTTATTAATATTATTTTTATAAATTGCAATTATACTCGAGAATAGAAATTTGTGATCCTTTGAAAAGAACAAAGAATTGGGTCCGTAACATTCTTCTGTAGACTCATCATATCTGGCTGACGACTGGAAGGTTTAATTCGGGTAACTCAGCAAAACTTTCCTGATTATCGTTTGCTTCAGTTGGGCAAAAATCTTTACTCTTTATATCGACCGAAAAGTTATCAACTTTCGTAATTAATTTTCAATCATTAAACGTCAGATTTTTAATTAATTCTGGTAGATAAAAGTTCGAATTCACAATCGTAGAATTGAAAAAGTAGAGAGTAAAAATGTCACGGATATTATTTTGTCGGTGAAATTTATGTCACTTCAATAAAAATGGTCAACTCAGTTAGCTTTTTGTCCGCTTATGCATACTATCGAACGAACAGTTTTTAAATGAGGCTAAATGAAAAAGAAATCGATTTGGAGTAGTTAAACTATTGACTTCAGAAAAAAAACACAATGTTGTTGATGTGGCCGCAGTGTTGAGTTCTTGTTTCTCTTCACTAAGAAACTCCTCGACTATTATGAGTGATCCATATTATTGTTGGTTGAAAGATATTTTATTTATTGCATTTCATTTTGCATACATTGTTTTCCTATATAATTCTTGAAGAAACAGGAAAAACTGATACTGAATACAATACAAAAAGTACAAAGGAAACAAGAGGGAGTTTCTGTGAAAAAATACAAAAAGGTATTATCTGTATCAGAATTTTAAGCAATATATATATATAAATCTCATAGGTTCTTCTGATTAATGGCTCATATTCGGATATCCTATTCACCGAAAAATCCATTCTGAATATATAAAAAAAAATTCGTCGTGTCGAATTTTCAAATTCATTCTCTTTTCGTTAGTCATAAAACTTCGGCCAACGTTATGCATTTTAAGAAACGCCCTTAAAAACATCTGGGAACACTCTACTTGAAAAGCCAAATTGAGAAATACGGTCATTGTCGTGGCTTCCTTCAACTATCCAGCACGTAGAATGCAGTAACATTCCAACCCAATGCATTTGGGAACACTTGTACTTATTTTCAAAATTCAAAAAACTAATGTACTTTCGGACTAACTTCACAGTAATTGTAAGAAAAAACTTTTTATAGTGCCTTGCTATATAAACTGTTAATTTTTGTACTATTTTAGCCCTGAAGAAGAAAATAAACATTTTCGAAAGCTTGGAAAATACTAAAGAGGTAACTGATTTTCCTGTCCTAGACTGCAATCCCAATTAAACACTGAAAATACATATCTACAGTCGTTAAACATTCAACTATATATATATATATATATATATATATATATATATATATATATATATATATATATATATAATTAAAAACAAGGTTTGTCAGGCAGAAAGTGAGGTTAAGAGTTTACGGTATTTACCTGAGATTTACTCAAAAATGTAAACGGCTGTTACAAATAAACAAACAACGTAAATCTCAGGTAATATATATATATATATATATATATATATATATATATATATATATATATATATATATATATATATATATATATATAAGGAAATGAAATTTTTTGTGCTTATGGCACTGAATGAAATATTTAAGAAAATGAACACTAGAACATTCATTTGAAAATTGAAATTAATCAAGAGAATGTTATAGTAGAGCTAGATATGTGAACGTGTACGATGTGATGTCTCCATTATCCTTCAAGGGATAAATGTTAGAGAAATATTAAAATCGATGCCACACCTGATGGAAGTGCGAGACATATATGTTTCGTTCTGCAAGGAACTCGTCAGTCGCACCACGTCCATCGAAGTGAGGCAACGATTTTAATCTCCAAGATTGAAATCGTTGCGATTAATTAATTTAATTAATCAAATTAATTAAATTGGTGCGACTGACGAGTTCCTTGCAGAACGAAACATGTATGTCTCGCACTTCCATCAGGTGTGGCATCGATTTCAATATTTCTCTAACATTTATCCCTTGAAGGATAATGGAGACATCACATCGTACACGTTCACATATCTAGCTCTACTATAACATTCTCTTGATTAATTTCAATTTTTCAAATGAATGTTCTAGTGTTCATTTTCTTATATATATATATATATATATATATATATATATATATATATATATATATATATTTATATATATAATTATATATAAATGTAATATATTATTCACATATTGAATAATATATTACAATTTCAATTAGACATAGTATATAATTCAGAAGCAGAAGATCTAGAAGCAGATTGCCTAACTAGGAATCTTGAACTAGAACCAAGACGTGAATCTGATGAAAATTCAATAATAAAAACAACAAATTTTTTACAATTAGGAGATATTAAAAATAACCCTAGAAGTGTACATCTAGATGACAAATGCAATATTAAAAATGATATCTATAGGTATATATAAAAGAAGGTCGTGTTAGTTACACTATTCATACCTCAAGAACGGCTGTACCAATTTAGCTGAAATTTGGTGGGGAGGTTGCTAGGAGCCAGGTAACGGATATAGAATACTGTTTATCCCGTTCGATAGCGTTCCCGTGTGACTTGACATAAAATGGCAGTCACTATAAAACGTGGTCTAAGTCGGTTGGATTTGTACTTTTCAGCTTGAAATAGCAAGCATCGGTGGTTCAGTGGTAGAATGCTCGCCTGCCACGCGGGCGGCCCGGGTTCGATTCCCGGCCGATGCAAGTTGAGCTCTTTTACTTCAATGAGTTTTCGAAAAGTTTTCACTAATTTCATTCAATAGTCACATATAATACATATGGATTGAAGCAGTGTATATAAAAATCATTATAAAGCACTCGAATTTTCATATAAAGAACAATAAGTTATAGAACAATAATGATATTCTTTCAAAATATATTCAATTAATTGTTGAATTTAGGTTAATAATACTTCTGAGGCTGTTCTTTGAAAATTTTCGCAAATTTTATCATTTAAATTCGTGTCAGTACAAGAAATCCCGACCTTCAGATGAATGATTAGATATATAATCGGGCTTTGATATTGATTGAAGACAAGTGTGAGCTCATGTTCGATAATTTATTAGTCAGGTTAGGAATGACAGCGCAATATCGTGGAATGAATGACGAATTTAATCGAGAATTTGAACGGGAAAGTGAATATGATCCCCAGGAATTAGATTTAATAGTTCAAACGAATGTACCCCTGTTGAATCACCAACATAGGAAGTTTATGAAACACTGATGAAGGCAATTGATGATGGAAATGGTGGTTTATATTTCCTGGATGCCCCTGGTGGAACGCTAAGACGATCCTCATGTCAGTAGTTTTAGCCACTGTTCGTGTGAGATCTGATATTCCCGTTGCAGTGGCTACTTCTGGAAAAGCAGTCACATTACATTGTTAGAAGGATGCCGTTAAGCTCACTCAGCATTAAAATAGCCGTTAAATCCCCAAAACTATTGAAAAACCAACATGCAATATTGCGAAACACTCCGCAATGGCCAAAGTTTTTACCGCATCGAAAATCATCATTTGGGATGAATGCACAAAAGCACATAAACGTGTATCGGAAGCACTTCACCGGACATTAAAAGATCTACACAATGACTCGATATGTTTTGGAGGCGCAATGATTTTACTGTCTAGAGATTTCTGCCAAACACTGCCAGTTATTTCAAGATCATCTGCTGAAGACGAAATAAACGCTTGCCCCAAATCATCGAATCTATGGCGCTATGTGAAGAAACTTCAGCTGACAACAAACATGAGAGTTTCATTGCTGAAAGATACATCTGCTGAAGATTTCTCGATTTTACTCGACTATGGGTAATGGTAGAGTACCTGTCGACGAACCGAGAGGATTGATTTCATTTCCTCAGAATTTCTATAACTGTGTCACATCAACAGACGAACTCATCAACAAAGTATTCCCAAACATCATAACTAACCACAAATATAATGAATGGTTGAGTGAGCGAACAATTTTGGCGGCTAAGAATAAAGATGTAGATGACTTAAACTCCATAATCCAGGTGGAGATCATTGGTACACTGCCAGAACCAAAACCGTGCAATGGAACGCGTTTGATGGAAACGAAATTGATGAACAATGTGATTTACGCGACGAAATTCAAAGGAAAATTCGAAGCTGAGGAAGTTCTCATTCCAAGGATTCTGATGATTTCAACCGACATGCCATTTGTGTGTAAACGACTTCAATTTTTTATCCAACTTGTATTCGTCAAGACATTAAACAAATCACACGGCCAATGCTTAAAAGTTTGTGGTCCGAATTTAGAAAATCCCTGTTTTTCTCATGGTCAATTACGAGTGTATGTGGCATGTTCACGGGTCGTAAGACCATCTGCGTTATTTGTTCTTGCACCTTTTAATAAAACGAAAAATGTCGTTCATCACAAGAAGCTTCACTGAAGAGTTGTACCCATGCACTAAAATACACGACCAATAAAGAATCATTAAAATACTTGCCTTAATAATTAACATTAATTATCCAAATAAAAAATTGACCTTAATAAAATCAAAACCCTGCTCATTTATTGCCTCTAAGGTGGAACAAAGTTCGCCGGGTCAGCTAGTTATATATAAAAATCTAGATAACAAAGAATAAATATGGTTAACAGAAGACTTTGGAAAATCTATGGTAAAAAAGGTACTTGAAAAACAAGGACATATTGAACACAAACAACGATGAAATGTTATACATTGTACGTTAAAAACATGTATAAACATATAAAGTTGACATGTAGTTCTTGTGAAGTTGTAAAAAAAATAAAACCTGGTTGGGTTGTTTCAAAGCACCTTTGTCTCAATTAGGTCCGTCAAAGGAACCTTCGAAATAGTCTCATTGGATACCATAGAAGGCTTAAAGGGAAAAAGCACTAAAAAATATATGCATTTGAAAGTTGATCATTTTACGATATTCGCTTTCATAAGCACATCAAAAACTCAAGTTGCTAACGATTTTATGAATTTGATTGAAAACGTATAACTACATGAGAAAATTAAAACAATACTAACAGACCAAAGCAGTGGGATAAACTCTACACAATTTGAGAATTATGTTAATGATCAAAAAATAAAATCAATTTTTACAGCAAGAGACTCTGCATTTTCTAACGGTCTAAATGAAAAATCAAACCAGAAGTTAGTTAATAGAATGAGATGCAAGATATTCGAAGATAAATCGTGGCCACTAGTAGCAGCAGAATGTATACAAGATTATAATAACATAACCCAAAGTTCTACCGGTTATACTTCAATTTACTTGTTGACCGGAAAAGAAAGTTCTATTATACCTGAGCCTTTAGAAATAAAAAATAAATAGAAGTGAGAAATTAATAAGAAAATAGGGTTTGAAAATTCTGAGAAAATTCATGCACGAAACAAAAAAGTTTATCATGAGAATACAAGGCAAATAGAATATAAAGTATGGGATTTGGTATATGTTCAGAAACAAAAACAAGCTGAACAGAGATAAACTAGATACTATCAGAATAGGACAATTCAGTATAAAAGAAAAAATTTCAGATGTAATATATGATACTGCTGGTAGATCTAGAAAAAGTGGTAGCTTCTTTCATGCAAGTAAGTTGGTCCCATACACGTATTGTGGGACTCCTTTGCTAAGAGAGGGAATGTGAGTTTGAACGTCGCACCCAACTGTGTGTTGGTATTATTCTATTTCTATGACTCGGTGACTTCATCTATGAGATAGTCAGAGGTGAACAAATGTCAGATGGCCAAAAGGGCTGGTGTAATTATCAACCCTTGTTGATAAAATTGAGGCTATCGACAATTGTATTGAATCAGGTTAGTTGATTAATTATAAACCCTGGTGAATATGTAAATAAGAATGATGTTTTGTTCATTACAGCTATTTCACTGCATCAATTTGTGTCTGATTATAACCTTCAATTTCAACTCTTTTGTATCTGATTCCGAGAGTTACACACACACACACACACATATATATAATATATATATATATATATATATATATATATATATATATATATATATATATATATATATATATATATATATATATATATATATATATATATATTTATATCTCTTATATATTTGATAGTAGTCAATGACTCTCGATTAATGGTTTGAAACTGAAACAAGAATTTATTTTATAAATAGAATATCAACGTTATTATAAAATACAACACAACTGAAACGAAAATCGGTAATTGAATGTCAATTGAACATAAATATAGAGCTCTGCATCGACAAAATAAAAGAACAGAAAAAGAGGTTAAAATATTGTGTTGCGCCTTGAATACTTTCGGACGGCTCACAGAATAGTACACTAGATGGCGTTACGTATATATATATATATATATATATATATATATATATATATATATATATATTCTAACGATGTTATGGGTACTTCAACGAATTCGATTTAATTCATTAACAGTGAGCAACTATAAACACTTTATAACGGTGGTGATTTTCTATTCTATGAGTGGAAGTATTAAACGACACTAGTATTTAGAATTATGTTTATCATTATTTGCAAAGAGCGAACTATTCAACACGTGTTTGTTGTTGATTTGTCAGCAAAGAGAGAGTGACAGATCGCTGAACATAGAAATTATTGTCCGAAAAGAGCTCTCTGGTCGTGCCTACGACGGTTTTCAACAGTCTCATCATTTGTCGAAACGTCCATAAACCAAAGAGGCGGCTTCAGGACAAATCGAACAGAATATATATATATATATATATATATATATATATATATATATATATATATATATATATATATATATATATATATATATATATATATATATATATATATATATATATATATATATATATATATATATATATATATATATATATATATATATATATATATATATATATATATATATATATATATTTATATATATATATGTATATATAAATAATATTGCAATATATGTAGGTATATGCATATATATTGCAATATTATCCTGTGCTTATGTAACTGTGGATGTTTGATTCGGAGAATCGAGGAAAATTATTGCAATTTCATTGCAGTTAGAATTGTTTAGTTCTTTCAGAATACAGCAATATAATGAATATGATATACTCAATTGAAGAAATAGAAATAAAAAATGTTGAACGAAATCCACAAACAAAATTAAGAAGAGAAAAATCACAATTAATACTCAAAATGTCGTCCATTTTGATTTATACATTTCGTTGTTAATTTTGAAATATTTCCAACAAATTCTAATAACATTGGAATCGTTTTCCATTGTAATGCAATCTCATTTCATTCCTCAAGGAAATCCTGAATATTTATTTGAAAATAATCTCATTGTGTTAGTACAATTTTGCTGTCAGATATCATAAAGCTGTCATAAAACTATCGCAAATGTTTTATTACTTGCTAGCTTCTGTTCAGAAAATCGTCTGTAATATTTCCATCTTGCAGCCATTCTAATGCATTGAAGAAGCCATAAATTCATATCATATCACATATATTATTGATATTAGCATATTCTTCGTTTGAAACTCCAAGAGGCTTTTTTGATGAATTAAGAGACAAGAGCTTATAAAACTGATGAGAAACTGAGGAGACATAAACAATGATCATCTCTTGAAGTCACCGATAGCTAGATTCACAATTGGGTAATGGAATTCACATTGGATACAAATGTTTGAAGTATATAGGAATATTACACAACCAGATTACTAATGAGAAGCCTGCGGTTAAAATAGTAGTCAAGATTCAATTGAATAATCATTTTGAAATTTTCTAACTCAGTGTCTTGTTTAGTTGAATTTCGATTTAATATTCCTCAATTTTCATTATTGAGCAACTGGAAGGCCTTCAAGAACTATTTTCTTCTTATGGTTGTTCAAAGACCTATTCAATTTCGATTGTACTCAGAGCTCAACCCCGATTCTGAATGGCCAAGGACACGATGGAAATCGAACACAACAGCGCCTGTAATCCGAAAGCGTTAAAAAAAGCCACCATATCTTTGGGATGTTGACCTCAATCATTATAAAAAGGTTGTTTTTTTTTTAGAGGTATTGAACTTTAGGATGGCATTACTGTTGAAGATGGCGACTGATTCAACAGCTGAGAAGTGATTTATTCTATTATTGGTTTGACAATTTATCATGAATAGACTCACGATCATCAAGCAAGGCGTAGATTCGTCGGATGGACCCAAAACGAGATTGCCGTTGTTTCCGATTTTTATAAGCGAATTTTGTCTAGCGATGAAGCGCTTCTTCTACACTTCTGGTTGAATAGCTACGTCAACAAACAAAACTGCCGCATTTGGAGTGAAGATAATCCTCAAATGTATCTCAAAACACCGTTACATCCAGAAAAACTGACTGTTTGGTGCTCTTTTTGGGCTGGTGGAATCACTGGTCCGTACTTCTTCAAAAACGATGATGGCCAGAACGTTACAGTCAATGTGGATCGGTATAAAGCGATGATTACTTACTTTTTCATTCCTAAATTGAACAACCATGATGTCCAGGAGCTGTGCTTTCAACAAGACGGCACAACATGTCACACAGCTCGTGCCACAATCGATTTATTGAAAGACACGTTTGGTGGCCGCCTAATTTCACGTTTTGGACCTGTGAATTAGCCTCCAAGATCTTGTTATTCAACACTGCTAGCCTACTTTCTGTGGGGCTATGTAAAGTCTTTGGTCTACGCGGATAAGCCACAAACGCTTGACCATTTGGAAGACAATATTCGCCGTGTTATTGCCGATATACAGCCACAAATGTTGGGAAAAGTCATCGAAAATTGAACGTCCAGATTGGACTACATACGAGCCAGCAATGGCGGTCATATGCCAGAAATCATATTCAAAATGTAATGCTACAAGATTATCTTTCGAATAATCAAAAACTCTTGTCAATCGAATGATCCAACGTTGTGTCATTGCAATTTGAATTTCTATACATCTAAAGAAAACACCCCTCATAATCAAAATCACCTATTCACAAATCACAATAACAAACCTGTAAAATACACACTGGATCGCTATATAACTGTGCTATAGTTACTATAGAAATAATTTTAATACAGTAATAAATAAGTTTGAAAATTATTCATTACTGTAACTCATTTATACTTATTCATATTTTTTATAACTGTTCACAAAAAGAAGCATTGAACTTCGAAGCATTAAATTCAGTATGGATATAAGCGATTATTGAGGTTCCCAACTTGTTCATATTACATCAACGTCATTCAATGTAAAGAGCTTTTGCTGAATGTCGGTTGAATGTTGTATGTGAGGAGCCTCAAAAGTGTAAAACACTTCTCCTCATAATGCGCCATCGATTTCAGCTTTGTCGTTGCCACTAAAAATCAAAAGCAGAGGACTTAATATCTTGAAGGATGGAAAATATGCGACGGAACAAACCTATTCAGAAACAAGGAAATTCCATTTTCAATCTTGAAGCATATTGAGGATTTTCTCTATGCTGAATTTCCTTTTATTTCGTATATTTCGAAATCTAACTGCAGGATAGAGTAAATAGAATGGTATATTCCAGAAGAGGATTGGCATCGATAAACTTATTTGGAAGAGCCAGAATTTTTTTTTATTCGTGAGAAGAGTGTGCAATAAATTTCTTTACTGGTTGAAATATATAATGAAATTTCAAGTTTGCTCCATTCACTTCGAAATATTTTCGAGTATTATTTTTGCTGAACATTCTATTAGTTGTGCATTTGTTTGTCTGTTGGCTATCCTCTTAGCTCAGGTGCAATAAGTTTTTGGTTTTTTATTATCCTCAATACATCTAAATCTTCCATAGTATTGCCAATAAAATCTTATATATGCGAATTCAACGTTCTTTATGATAGGTACTCATGGAGAATTATCTCAAATTACTTTTAATACGACTGAAAAATTTTGAGTGAACGAAAAACTAAACGTGTTTTCAAGAAGACAGTATTTTTTTTTTAAAAATGAAAAATAAATGTACAAATTAGTATACTGATATATTATACGAGTATATTGATCTAACTTCGAATTGTTCTACTTTTAACACATGTGAGAGATGTAATGCCCGGAAATATACGTATGTTGATGAAGAATATAAAAATATAATAGAAAAAAGTGTTGAGTATACCTCGGAAAATAGTCAGTGCTTGAAAATCTTCTCATGAGTTGAGTAGTTTTTCTGCTTTTGCGTTATTTGGCATTTTATAGAAGGAGTATGAAATCTCATAGGAAACAAATATAGGGTATTCACTGAACTAATCAGCGGCTTTAATTTGTAGGTGGATTTTTTTCATCACTTGCAATCAGTCATTAAGGAAGTTATCAATTTATATCACTTATCGTCCACTGACATTTCGAAATTATGTATTCAAAATGACTATATTTCATCACAGATTCAAACACAGATGCTCCCCGCAATTAAATAGTTTCAGATCCGATCCACGAAAACCAACCGATTGACCTCTTCGCTTCAATTCAATGAATGAAAAGCTCACTTGTCCTTGATGTAAGTCAAGTGTTGCGAAGTCTTCTGTAACTCTGTCTTCTGTAATTTCAACCAATTCTTCATACATTGGAAACTCTATGTTTCAAGTTGGAATGAAAATGAATAGGGATTTGAATATACCAAGTGATTCTTGAAGGTGGTTCGATCTTTATCCACACATGTGCACTTAGACATATACAAACTTACTTCATATATACAACTAATAAATTCAATGGACGATGAATCAACTCTGTGATAGTTCATATTCAAATGAGAGGTAATAAGAAATACTTGTCTAAAAATCACCGAGTCAACAATTTTTTTGCGACTAGTTTCGCCTTTTACGTCATTATCAAGAATGATTTACGTCATTTTTTATAATGCCGTAAAAGGCGAAACTAGTCGAATAAAGAATTGTTCAGTCAGTGATTTTTACATTGTTCCATACATGTTCCATTCATTGTTTCATACATGTGAAACAATGATGATTAGGGTCTGGGACTGCGAGAAATCGCAACTAAGATATTATGGTCGACGTTATTTTTGTTATTTGTCCTAACTTCTTTGGTGATGACTGTTTCTAAAGCTGAACTGGGGCAGTTCTGAAATAGCTGGCTATAAATTTCGATATATTTTATAATATAATAGGATATATGTTTGTCCCTAAACAAACAATGTGTCCTCATAATATAAACTTCTTATACATAAAGAACTCTGTATATTGGATTTGAGAGGAATTGTACGATTGTTCTTTATTATAGTGGCAATACAAATAATTCTTCGGTTCCTCAATGTTTTGGACATGGAGTAGATGTCAAAATATTGCCCATCGTCAGTAATATTCTCCTCTTGAATTTTCTTAGTCATGCTTCCAAACATGATGATTTTTTTATCGATTCAAAAAATGAAATGGAGTAATGACATCAACTCAATCATATTTGTAGACATAATTCTACGATTTTTCATCTTATTTCACATTCTGTGAAAATTCTACAGGAGCTTTTAACTACACGAAATTCACTCCAACGAGAAAAGAGATTGAATTAAAGGAAGTTCGGTGGAAGAGGAGTCTACTATATGAAGGTGAAGTGAAGGAACGAATTGAATTTCTGGTGAATTGAAAAGTTTCTCATGACATGCGATAATATTTTCTGAAGTTTATTTCATAGGTTTCATTGAAATGTTGAGGACAATTACATTAGTTTTTAAATGTTTGAGGCTGCATAACATCATGCTGTATGATTTCTAGCATTCAATTATAATTATTATTGAAATTTAATTTCAATATTAATTTTGAAATTTTGGTGAAATCCATGAGAGTGACAAGTCGATTTATTGTTTTTTTAACTTCAAACCACCGCAAATCAAATTTTGCTCTTCATAGTTTTTACACACTAAATATATTTAAATCGAACATATATTTATATTGTGGAAATACTTTCCGATGAATAAGGAAATATCCTGATGCACTACTAAATCGTGATATTTTGATATTGTAATATTTGATATTTTGTTTCGTTGTGCCTCTTCTGGTATAGGTTCTTAGAATTAGGAATGAGATTCTTTTCCTAACGAGGCTTGTGCAGTGGATGTAGAGTATAACAATTTTCAGTACCCGAGATCAATACGTGATTCACTGAACTGAAAATATGACTCTAAAGAAATGATATTTCCTTTCGTTTTCAAGGAAATCATTTGAGTGAACAGTTACTCATTACATGGAATTTATTTTCGTTGCTTTCGACAAGTGGTGTTTTTCTTTTTCGGTAAAAAAAGGAATATAAAATGGAAATGAGTGGACCTTGTGCCATGTATTCAACAATGTCATTCCAATATTTCATGCAGGATATTCTAAAGGAATGGATTTTCGAATTTAAGATCCGGTTTCCACTCTAGGCAGAGTTTTTGAATGCAGAGGAAGGTGAAATAATCAAGCGAATGAACTAATTTAATTTACCATTTCAATTTGAGATGAAATGGAATGTTTCAGCGTAAGATTCTAATGTAAGATTTGGGTGATATTCAAAAATAAACATAAGCCTTGATCATATTGAGATGTTGTGGCTTTCACGTCCTAATTTTGTATCAGTTGTTTTAGATCAGGGGTCTCCAAACTTTTCAGACTTAGGGCCATACTAATTACTCCAAGTAACTTCCGAGGGCCAAAACCATATTATCATTGTTGGCGGTGGTGAGAAATGAAATAGTCCACTGATGAAAAATAAAGTCCGAAAGAGTAGGTACGCAACGTTTAGAAAAGGCTGCAAATCGGCTGAAGTCCGCAAAACGGCAACACTGCATATTATTAATTTTCCTGTCATAACTGTCATTTCTAGATTAGTCGTAGAGTCCGAGCCATGAGGAGTAACGTGACGCGACATCTGGTGGACACAAGCGGAAATAGGTAGTACCTTCTATCGCTAACAGATGGCGCTAATAGCACGTACAGAATAATCTCGTTGGTTCGAGAAAGTTCTGGTGTCTTTCCACTCACTTCTAGACGGCATTAATAAGAATATATGAGAAGCCTAGTGGCTCAACCACAAGCCAGTACCTATGACACTGTTGTGAAATAAAGTAGTGCGTACCTCCTTAAAACATGTTTGTGCGTGTTTAAGTTTAAGACATCTTTTTAACAGTATTTTGATTTGAATTGTTGCTTTTGTGTGTGATTTAGTAGTATGGAAAAGAAGCGAAAAATTGATGGTGAATCCAGAAAATTCGAAGATCAGTGGAACATTCAGTATTTCGTAATTGAGTCCAGTAACAAGGCGCTATGTTTGATTTGCAATGAAAGCATAGCCGTTCTCGAATGTAACATTAAACGTCATTATGAAGCAAAACATCTTCAAAATTACTCAAAATATACAGAAAGTTTGCGGATAGAAAAATTCGAAGCTATGAAGCGCGGGTTGAAATCGCAGCAATCTTCATTTACAAAACTCAAAACTGAACAAGAGGCAGCAACTCGCACTAGCTTTCGTGTGGCTATTGAAATTGCCATTCACCGATTGGAAAAATGATCAAACAATGCATAACTGCAATATCCGAAGAAATGTACCCTGAAAAGGTAAATTTTTTAAAAACTTTGAGTATGTCAGCAAACACTGTGGCTCGAAGGGTAGAAAACATCGCGGAAAATATATCCTCTCAACTGTTCGACAAAAATGGACATGTTGAGTGCTTTTCTTTGGCCTTGGATGAGTCAACGGATGTCTCAGATACTGCTCAGGTGTTGATTTATATTCGAGGATTAGATAAAAGCTATGAAGTGCACGAAGATCTTCTTGATATGTATAGTATTCATGGCACAACTACTGGTACAGATATTTTCAAATGATTGATAATTGATGAGGCCGATACTTTGAGAAAATTGATATCCATAATAAAACAATATTTAATGAGATTGAATTCTCGCTTAACTCTTGGTGAAACATAATTGAATATTAAAATAAATTAAACTCTTGGCTTATGACGACGTTTCGAGATACTATTGCTTATCTTTAATTAATGAGAGTGTCTTTATCAAATATAAATACGCATGACGACGTTTCGAAGTACTTCTTTATCGAAAGAAGTAGTACTTCATAGTATTAATCCAGCATTTGATGAAGAAGTAGTACTTCGAAACGTCGTCATGCGTATTTATATTAAATTATGAGAAAATTCTATATATTTTTAAAGGAGTTGAAATGGTCATTAATCAAAAGAACCATCGATAAAAAAACTCGAAATGAATTACAACTGATGGAGGCAAAAACATGAGTGGAAGAGATGAAGGAGTGGTTGCTCTTGTGTCAAAGGCTGTAGAAAATGACGGTGGTTCAAAACCATTGGTTTTCCATTGTATCATTCATCAACAGTCTTTGTGCGGAAAATGTTTGGATATGTCGGACGTTCTGAAACCAGTCATATCAACTGTTAATTTAATCAGATCCTTGAGGCTGAATCACCGACAATTCCGACAATTTATTGAAGAGATTGGAGAAAATGACTAACCTTATCATACTGGCGTATGCTGGCTTAGTTGTGGGAAAGTCCTTCAGCGCTTGGCTTGAACTACTGACATTGAAACCCAGCCCCGAAACTTCAAATGGAAACGATTAACCTACAGTGCAGTGATATAATTAAGAACAAATATCAAAACTCATCTTTGTTGAAATTTTATAGGAGTCTTCCACTGACACAATTTGATATTTTGCATAAATTTGCTAGTGGGCTTCTCTGTTTTTGGTACTACTTCAAAGTACCAAGTTTTGAAGAACGAAAGACTTTCTCCAAAATGAAGTACACAAGAAATGTTTAAAGATATTAATTAACTGATGAGCATCTTGAATCTCTTTCAACAATTGGTACAAGTAAAATTCAGTCCACAACTAAAAACTATTGTCAGGGAAAATCTCAATTGCATAAATGTCATCAGTATTTCATATGTCATCATGTTTGTTATAAGTTATGATTTTATTTGAAATTTATAAAATTTTAGTTGGATCCATTTCAATGATTTGTTTGTTATTATATACTGAAGTTAGCTTTTCTGCATATTAAACATGTCTTTACCTCTGTTTCATCAATTTTGTTAAAATTACTTGGCTATTGTAAGACTTCTAAGAGAAGGTTGAATTGACTCAGTTGCTTCAAGTATTTTTTGCTTTTTGAGAAAACTCAACTCTTCAGTTTTTCAACTTTTCTGTCATTTCAGAAACCAGGTTAAGTCTGTACGAAGTGTATGTCCGGATTTGGTAACAAAATGAAAGGAGCCAAAAATTTCGAAATAACTGAGGCTCAGAAAATACTGTAACTGAATTAACTGTATTGATAATGTATTTAATCCCATGAATTGTTGAGAAACAATATTGAAATATAATATGTGATTATTGAATTAATATAATAATAATAATAATAATAATAATAATAATAATAATAATAATAATAATAATAATAATAATAATAATAATAATAATAATAATAATAATAATAATAATAATAATAATAATAATAATAATAATAATAATAATAATAATAATAATAATAATAATAATAATAATAATAATAATAATAATAATAATAATAATAATAATAATAATATAATAATAATAATAATGATAAAAATAATAATAATAATAATTATGTTAAAAATGGGGTCCTGCATGGAAGGCTTGTTCGGGATCTTGAAAGGCCGAATGCCGATAAAACGAAGTATAACGCTTGGCACAAGATTGGTGATCTAATTCCAGAAACTGCAGGATTCATGCGAGCTATCCAGGATCAGGTGATTAATACCAACACATACAAGAAATAAGTTATAAAAAAATCAACTGTAGTTGACGACAATTGCAGAAAATGCCAGGAAAAGAATGAAAACATGCAACACATCACTGGACGCTGCACATCTCACGCTCAAAACGACTACACCCATAGGCACAACCAAGTAGCTTGCATAGTCCATCAAGCACTAACTGTGAAGACCAGACTGTTGACGAAAGATATAACACTTTACTATAAATACAAACCACAGCCGGTGCTAGAGAGCAGGAATTACAAAATATATTATCATCGAACTATCATTACAGACCGTACAATACATAATAATAGATCAGACATAGTTCTTTTCAAAAATCAACAAGAAACCCCACCTGATAGACATAGCGGTACCCGGTAACACTCACAACGTGATGAACACCATTCCAGAAAAAATCAGGAAATATACGGACCTGAAATGTGAGATACTCAGTATGTGGGATATAGATGCGGCGCACATAAGACCACTTGCAATATCAACAACCGGTGTAGTTCCGAAAGTGCTAAACGAACACCTTACGAAGCTGATCTTAGACTCGATGCTGTATATAAAGATGCAAAAAGCTGTGGTGCTGAACACATGTCACATAGTAAGGAAATTCCTACAAGGATAAAGTAACCGACAGATTGTTGAGTTGCTTAGGTTTAGACCCGCAATTCAACTTTGAAACCAAGGCCGTAGCTGAGAATAACTGGAGAATAATAATAATAATAATGATGATAAAAATAATCATAATAAGGACTTTATTCACTTACAACACTAAGAGCCTAAGTTTAGCATAGCTATTCTTACTCAACCTCTTGAAACAACAAAAAAAACAGGGAAAAAATGACAACCTTTGTCAAATTAATAACCTCATATAATGAAAAAATGAGGAAAAAAAACAAAACAAAAAAAAGTTGCAGAGTTTGTTAAATGAAGTCTGTGAAATGAATTCATTCAGTTTCACTGGGCAGATAAAAGCTGGTATTTGTTTTTTTTTCTAAATCCGGACAGAGAACGATATTTGGTGTCACTATTTAATGTACTCGTATTTTAAATTGAGGCCGCATTATATGTGAAAATCTTTTAAAAATATTTCGACGAAACCGAAGTAAATGAAGGCTATCAACATGTCTAATGTTAACCGAATGTGCATGTCGTCTAAAATTTAGTCTACGATGGAGGTAAATGGGCATTCCGGATGAAAATGCGATGTACGAATGAAATCATATGAAAACGAAATAGTTGGTCAATTTTAAACCACCCTAGTTGAACGATTCTAGCAGATACTCTTTCGTATTCAGGTATTTTGAAAACAAACTTACAACATGAATTTTGAAAGCGTTGAATTCTGTTTTAGAGCATTGATCCAAACAAGGATGAGTAAGAATCAAACCATAATGCGATATAGGCAAAACCATCATTTCTATGAGTTTTTTGAGTAATTTGAAATTTAGGATAACTACATTTATATACAAAGTCTTAAGAGCCTGTAGCATTATATTACTATAAGTAGCAAATGATCATGAAAGCGAAATTTATCATCCATAAATTCAGACATATCATTCAATATCAGACATATATTCTGATCTTGAAAAATCTGAAAAGATCAGTCATATTTGCCCAAATATTAGGTACCCACCTAAACAAAATTAAAATTAGGCACATTGTAGGATCTTAATGTCTCGGGATTCCTTTTCGTCAGAAATGTGGGCAAATTTTCATTTCGTGTGTTTTTTACTGATTCGAGTTCTAAGAATATTTGCGTAAATTAGCACTTTATTTTTGTTTCGAAAAATCAGTAACCAATCGCTTTATGAACTAATTTCATATCAGATACAGGGTGTGAGAGTTTTTCAGAGTGAAAATTCAACTTAACATTGATTGAATAGTGTTGGATATTATAGTGGCGTTTACTCGGTGTAAATCCATTATAATTTAATATAAGGAGTATATCAAAATATGAATATAAGAGTATTCTGGTAGCATCTGATGAAGTCTCGTTTGTAACGACGAAACGCGTCATGCTATGTTGTCAATAAAAGTGTAAAATTGAAGTTTTTGAATTTTACCTGATATTCAATCAACATTGTTATTGTTTTAGCTGCCAAATTGAAATTTGTTACCACAGAAAATATCTGAAAATTGTGAATTATTCAATGGTTTCTCTGAAGAATTACATAATTTTTCACAGACATGCAATTCACGAAAGTAACTCAATCTCAGTCTAGATATTTGAAAGTGTAATCCGACGGCAGCAGAAAAGGATTTCAGCTGAAATCCTGGATTCCTTCAACTCGTTAACTATGTTTACCGCAGACGTTATAGCCGAAAAGATGTGGCCAAATATTTTCTGTATAAACAAGAAAAGTTCTATTAAGAAAGTTGCCCAAAGAAGTTTTCTGAAGTCTTAATGTCGAACAGACAACGCGCTTCATCAACGGCAAAGCTCATTTTGCTAGAATCCGAGCCTTCATATTCTTCATTACGGTCTGTTTCCGCTGACATTGGTCATTAGTCCCAACCCTCAGAACGAAATAGATGATTCTACACAAATAAAGTAGTTCAGTGTAGTTAGCTTTTCACCTCGGAGTCTATCAATGGGAAATGAATTTCTGTGAAATTGTTCCGTTGAATTTCAGAACATTAATGTACATTTCAATAAATATTCAGAATCTAGGAATGTATTTAGTGAAATAGTTGTTTTTGGCCCCTGCTTAATATATCGTAGAGCTCGATTGAATAGCAATTTTCTCAATTGAATTGAATATTCAAATCGGCATAATATACTCAATATCTACTGATATAGAGATCCTAAAATAAATGGAAAATTAATCATTCACGTACAATTGTTTGATGTTATGAAATTGTTGTATAGTTTTCCAAGGGCTTGCCTGAGGAAGTGAAAAAGCTGCTGTTGGAATCATATCGAATGTTCCTTCCATTATTTGTCCGTTCAAAGCTTGAGAGAAATACCTCTGTTCAAAAAAACATTAGCTTTCATTTTATGTAGAATAACATTGAATAAAGAAACGAGGTAACAGATATTTTTTTTAGTGATTGTAGCAACGTAAAATATAAGCGTAGCGATATAGAGGATGAAATCCTGACATGTTTTTTTCGACTGCCATTCTGTGAATGTTTGAATGCAGGTATTATGGTTCCATATTCAGTTGCACCTTTGTGCCCTTTTTAAGTCATTATAGTCTATATAAATATATATATATATATATATATATATATATATATATATATATATATATATATATATATATATATATATATATATATATATATATATATATATATATATATATATATATAAAACATACAACACAGATTTTTCCATTAATTACAAATTACTACATATAGAAAATAACCCTTATATACTTAATAGCCTGGAATCTTTAGAAATTTGTAGGTTGCATATATATCATTGTTTGTTTGGCTTATTTTCTTGGAGTAATTATAGATGTCGCTAATGTTAAAATTATTATTTTATTTTAGATTAGTTTCTGTGATTTGTTAACCTGAAAACAAAAATATTTGACTACAAATTGTTAATTTATTGGACTTGACTTTTTTGTTTTTATAATGCTGTTCTGAAACAGCGAAACCGGTTGTAATAATATTTTGAGAATACATTTTAAAGAGACCGTTTATATACACAATGGGTTATAATGGGACTACAGATTAAACCACCACATCTCTAAAAAAAAAGGAACAGCCATCAGTTATATAGACCGAGCATTGAAATTGACGTCGCCGGAACGAAGACCACAAACACTAAAAAGAATAATTGAACAACTACAAAACAACAACTATCCCCAAAACTTGATGAAAGGACTCATAAAACAGAGAGTAGGCCGATTGTATAACGGAACAACCACGAGAAAGGAAACCACGAAAGGAAAATGGAAAGATCAGGAAACACGAATCTCAATACCATATATCAAGGGATTATCTCACAGAATAAAGAACATACTAGCTCCACACCAACTACAAATCGTGCACGAACCGAAACATCAAGTGAAGAACATATACAGCAGATTAAAAGCAATGACCCCTAAAACTAAAAAATCAAACGTAGTATACAGCAAACCATGCGGAATCTGTGGCAAAGAATACATAGGCAAGACGACACAAAGACTGCATGACAGAATAAACGTACATAAATACACGAATAATGCAAAAACTGCACTGAACAAATACCAGATAACAACAAAACACACATTTAACTATGGTCAGACTAAAATTTCAAGGATGGAACCAGGACAGAAAAGATTAGAATTTTGAGAGATGATACACATACAACGGAACTTGGAAAACACCGTAAATGACCGACAAGACGTGAAACAGCTAAGTCAACTGTACCTACTACTGCGACGCGACCAAAGACCGTACACAAGGAACGTGACACAAACCGGAACAATGACATATGAAAGATCAACAAACGAAAGAATGAAGACAAGAATATTGGAGGATCATCGGATTCAAACTATTGATGTTGTTTTGAAGACGATTTAACAGTGTTAACAAGACCAGAAATAAATAAAGGTATTAGACCATTCGATACTGTATTGCATAGTATTTTTACACATGTTTATATTTGTATTACAGAGAAAATAGAAATTAAAATTCTGAATTTTAAATTGAAATTGAAGAAGGAGAGAACACCTCCGAAACGTATATAAAGGTAGAAATATCGTTTTTATTTGAAAAAACCTGTACCACCAAACATCCACTCAAATTGGAGATATATATATATATATATATATATATATATATATATATATATATATATATATATATATATATATATATTTAAGAAAATATTTATATTTATATATTTAATTTTTCTACAGGTATTCTATCCATTACTCTTAGCCGGAGTTATATTATTGAAAGTGTCAAGCTGAGAGCTTTCATTGGACCTACCTAATTGTTATGTAAAGATCTAAATTTCAACAATATTGAGATGTAATAATTCTAGGAATTTGAGTTTGTGACATTTATCTTCTCGAATCAATATTTTGAACGCTCAACTTTATATAGAATTCTGTTGAGTTTCACTGCGTTTAGATATTTATACTCAGTTAAACTTAACCAGAGTGTTTGAAATTTAGTTTATTACTTATCAGTTGTTTCATCAACTGATAAGCAAAACGTCCAGGTCATTTACATAATTTCCATCTATTAAATGATTGGCATAGTGAGGACCAGTTTTTTTTGTTTTCAAAATACTTCATTCCTAATCAGGTTTTCCTTTTTTTTGTAATTCTCCAAAGTTGTTCTATTCAAAATTTATTGTAGCTATCTTAGTTCATTTTGTACATTTTGGATAAATTTGATTATTATAAAGTGACATGAATGATAGTTCGAGTTTCATATTCGACGAACCAATTAAGGTAAACAAGCAAGAATATACTTGAGAGATATTGGAAATAGGTTTTTGATGTTTGGTTCAAATCCATTGGTCATAACGATTTTCTCAGCCCGAAATGAAGCTTTGAGAGCGGTACGTTGACATATCCATAAAAAATACCATCGAATGACGCCATTTTGTATTGTTTGCGGTGAGCAGCATTATAATGTATTATGGTATCAGTATGGAAAGGTTTGTTGCGGATAATAATGTAACTAATGACAATCTTTTTTTAGCATATAGCTAGCAATGGATAAATTCAAGAATTTAAGAGATTAATGCTTAAATCTATATCACACTTAAACTTATATATTATGTCTACTGTACATATACATACAAAAAAACAGAAATTACATAAATACATAACAGCAATACATAAATACATCACAGAAATACATAAATTTAATATTTGCCTTAATTCACATCTTGAATTCATTTTTGAAACTAGAAAGATTACCACAGAATTTGACAATACTGAGCAACTCATTATATATTATAATAATAATAAATAATAATAAATGCCTTTATTGAACGTTCAATTAGTACAATAATTTTCCCGAGCGGAGTCGAGCTTACGCTACTCTTACATAACCATATGAATATATATGTATATAAAAATATGAGAACTACAGCATAAAAACAGGAAAGAAAAAGGATATACAATTATACATCAAAAAAACAACCAACCGGATTGATACTCATTCCCTGGCTCTGAAGCAAGGCGCTCCCTACATTCCCTCCAATTTGATGATTTGATCCATTCTGATTTTATCTCATTATAATATCTTACCGCATTATGAGTGATCGAACGCGTAAATGAATTCAATCGAAACCTTGGACAATTCAGAAGTTTTACCTGCCTTATAGCCACATCATGCAAGTTTCCTCTGTATATCAACTTTACGAGGACATAAGCCAACAAGCAAGAAAGTATGTACCAACGAACAGATACGTAGTTTATAGAAATTCTCAATCTTTAGCCATCTGCTGAATTCTATTCGAAACTCTATCATACTTCCTCAAGTGGAATACAAACCTGCAACACGCGTTTTGATTCCTCTAAAGCCGCATTCGAGCATAATGGTCCAGGCAAGGATAGATTATTGGTAAACCATAGTTCAAAATTGACAACACTTACGTTTCAACCAGTTTTTTTCGAATCTTGAAGTTCAATATGGTTATGTTGACATATAGGACTTTCAGGGTTGCAAGAGTTTTTTTGACCAACTGCATTACATAGTTACGAAAGCGCAAATCCTTATCAAAAGTCAGTCCCAAGTTTCTTGCGCTGTCATTTACTGGTATTCACCTCTCAACACAATATCGAGGTTACCCGTGATATCTGCCCTTCTTGACTCTGATGCATCTAACAGAAGTTTACACTTTCATATATATATTATTCTATATTTATTCAAATGAAAATTACCTTCTGGATCAGGTATTATAATCACGAATATCACTAGCAAATCTACATTTATTGATGTGATAATAATAATGATAATAAAAATCTTTATTAATCAGAATACATTGACAGGTCATAAAACTAAACAAAATCGAAGGAATACAATTCTGTGAATGATATAATGAAATAAAATGATTAATTCATGTTTCTAGCTATGAGATGAATCAGTAGTGATCAGATTGAACTTTTTAACGATTTTTCGCAGAAAGTCCAAGTGACCTAACTGTAAAAGGTAGATGGTTGATAATAAAGTGAATACTCAAACTTGGATAGCCTTTTATTCCCTCACTTCTGGTGTAGTAACAATGTATTCAGAACAAAACATTTAGAATACGATCAAAAACAAAGACCTGTTTGCATGTTTCCATTGGTTTCAGATTGAACATTATTCGCAAGACACGTTTTTGTAAAACAAAAACTCTGATTGAGTCAGTAGAGTTACCCCATAGCAAACTGTTGTAGCCAATATGACTATAAAATAAACCATAATATATACATTTACAACATCATTTATAGGCAAAGAATCCCTAATCCTGCCTATAGCGTAACAGGCTTTATTAAGTTTCTGACATAGTGAGTCAATATGCTTACACCATCTTAATTCACTATCCATTTGGATACCCAAGAATTGGATGGTGTCTTGGCATACGATGGTAATTCCATCATGTTGAAACCTCAGGTTATCACCCATATCAGCACGTGTATTGAAGAAGATACACTCAGTTTTATTCACATTCAAAATAAGAGCATTCCTACGGCACCATTCGGTGAAACATGACATCAATTTTGCACATTTCCTAGACAGGTCAAACGACGTGTTTGCCGAAATCGCGAAAGAGGTATCATCTGCAAAAATAGTGATTCTACCTACCACAACGTACTCCGGCAAATCGTTTATAAATAATAAAAACAGTAGAGATCCCAGCATAGACCCTGAGATACCCCTAATTTAACACTATAGCTCTCCGACTAATTCTCCTGTATTTTGACGACCATGTAATGATCCGTTATGAAGGAACGTAACCATTCCAAAACCATACCTCTAAGTTTAACAAATGCTCTAGACAGGTCGAAAAACAAACCTGAAACGCAATAATCTTCATCCAAATATTTTTGAATGTACTCTACAAACGAGAGTGCAGCAGTCTGTGTTGAACGACCCGATCGAAACCCAAGTTGGCATTCAGTTATAATATTAAATTTTGTTAGAAATTTGATAATACGATTAAATATTAACCTTTCCATAACTTTGGAAAAACACTCAATATAGAAATTGGTCTATAATTACTTATGATTTTTGGGTCATTTTTTTTGAAAACCGGAATAATCGTTAATATTTTCAATATACTAGGAAACTCACCATTTAGGACAGAAACGTTTATTATGTGGGCAAAATGTTCCTATATAGGTTGCGCAATTGATTTCAAAATTTTGGATGTTACTAAGTCAACACCTGAACTGCCCTTATTTTTCAATGACTTAAATGAATTGAGAAAAAAAAGGTATTGTTTTGGATGTTAGAGGATGAACAGCTTTGTGATAGCTGGTCACAATAATTCTCAATGAGGCTCCTCTCACTGATTCTAGAGAAATAATCTCCAAAAGCAGAAACCAGTCTCATTCTGGATGAGAAATACTTTCTGCATCCATAATGAGAGTGATTTCTTTTACTGACTTGTACCCTCTACCAGTCACTTCATTCACAATGTTCCACACAGTTTTGTTTACATTTGTGGATGTGTGTAATTTTTCATTGTTACCTAAATTTGTTTCCCTCAACAGTTCTCTATATTTAACTTTACTTAATCTATAGTTTTCTTGGCTCTCATAGGATTGCATATTTTTATTAGGCCAGTGAATTTGCTTCAATTGTTGACAAGCTGCTATTATTCCGTATGTTATCCAGCTCTTGTTTCTCACAGTTGAAATATAAGGTTTAAGTGGGCAGCTTTCTCCGATTGAAGTTACTATAACATCAATGAAAGATCGAAAACAATAATCAACATTATAGGAATCATATATTTGACTGAAATCTCTTTTTGAGAACACTTCTACTAGACTCTCAAGTCTATGCACAGAGCAATATCTGAAGAACTTATGATCCGAATTCTGAACAAAATTTATTGATTCATTCAAATGAAAAATGAGTGAAAATGCGCTATGGTCACTAATATGAGGCTCAAATACTCGCGTTTCACAAAAGTTCGAGTCAACATTTGTCAGAATATAATCTAGTTTGGATGTTGAAGTATGTCCGTTTTTACTGGTGAAGATCCTTGTTGGTTGGATCGATGATACTATTAAAACTTGTCATTAGATCTACAAAAAGTTTCTTAAAAGTATAGTCAGTTTTCAAATAATCGATATTCAGATCACCACGCATAAAAATAGAGTGAGAAATCTTAAGACAACGTTGAAGTATACAAGTTAATTCATATAAAAAAACTTCAAAACTACCACTAGGTGATCTATATACACTCATTACACATAACGAGCTTCTATTGAGGGTCAATTTTATAGCACATAGTTCACAATGCATTTGAGTGTTCAGTGATGAGAAATCTAATTTCTTGAATTTTAAGCCATTTTTTGCATATATCACAGTCCCTCCATGAATTCTGGTTGAACGACAGAAATGGGTTGCCTGTGTATACCCCGAAAGAGTAGCCATTGAAACTTCATCACTAAAACACCAGTGCTCCGCGACACTCAGTACATCCGGCAGTTCATATTTCAGAAGAACTTCTAAACTGTTCAACTTATTCGATATGCACTGTTAGTTCAGTTGTTAGAGTTTCAATTTAACGAACTTGTTGGTAAAAATAGCAGGGACAGTTGATTCAGAAGAAATTAATTCGGGGACTGGTTCATTTTTCTTATTCGAAAAAACCGGCGCACACTCACTTTATTAGGCCAGTTCTTTCCATTCAGTGCTTTTTCATATTCACTATTTGGAATGAAAACCTTAAAGGACGAATAACTGTCAAGATATCTTGATTTCAGTATTTCACTTTTAGCGTCTAAAAACTTATTCACAAGAAAAGCCTGCAAATCCTCGGGTATAGTACCTGGTTTCGCATTGGAAACGTGAAGAGCTTTATACCCTTCTACACCCATGACCTTGAAGGTACCTATGAAACATCCTATTGTTAATGGTTTGCGTATTTTTTTTCTTGGTATATACATATTCTCATGCATCATTAGATTTATCCGGAACATTTCGTTCGTTATTCTCTATTCCTGAGTCGGAATGAATTTCAACTTTTGAAATGCTTTTTTGAGTTTTTTCCACGGCTGAATTAAGTTGCGTTAGAGTAAAATTATTTTTGTTCCTTGTCCGGTCTGAAACGCTGCTCCCTCAAACTGAAACGTTATATAATTTCACGTGATTACCAGATGCTGCTTCCCTATATGACTCCGCTGACACAGGTTTAATTCCATCAATCTGATTCACCGTCGTATCTATAATCTCATTCTTATCGCAATCGATAACATTATTTACAGATTCAATTTTTTGTTCAGTAAAATAATATCTCTTAAATAGAAATCTTTGTGTCAAAAGTTATAGTTTTTTTAAAATCATAACTTTTACAATAATTTTTATAATAGTAATACAAGATATTACCTAAGTATCATCCGACATTTTATTTTTACTGCATCTTAAAATAAAACAGTGATTCACTTAGTTTCTTCTGTAGGTTGTCAATTTCATAAATGTTGAAAAAAAATAATTACATAAGCAGAAATGGAAATGTGCTGCTTTAATTATTTTATATATTGTCAATTTGTCCTAATGAGTTCAAATTATTCGAAACTCCTCTTAAAACATCAGATTTCTCAGCAATTCTATTCGTGATATATTAACAGTGTTCAGACAAGGTTAGATTTGCATCCATTACACAAACCGTAAATATTTGAACTGCTCCACTGTTCCAATATTTCCATTATTAATTTTTCAATTGATATTGGGTGATAGAAATTAATTATATTTTATTCCAATAATCATCATTTGGTTTTATTGGTATATAGTTGCATGCAGTTATTAGTAAGCCATTCAATTCAATTTTTGAGCTCTTGCTTCAGAATATTTGCTATCTCATCTACTATATTACCTGTGACATATGTACATATGTCATCCGCAAATAGCTGTATTAATCCGGGAGGCAGTGTTGCTAAAACAAAAATCATAATAAGCCGGCTGATAAACACCGTCGTTGATGGAACAGTAAAGATACAGATTATTTATTATAATATATTTTTAGATTTTTTTCAAAACGTGTTTATTTTGTTATTACGTCTAGTAATATTTTCTGTAACTGGGTATTTCAAGACATTACCATTATTTGTAAAAAGAAAACTGAGTCTCAGTATTCGCTAGTATGAATGATTCATGAATCTTGAAACTTTTTTCAGCTATCCTTGAGCATAACAAATCGTCTGAAGGGGCGTGATCTCAGGTTCAGCGATTCTGGCAATAAAGCTATAACACTCCATATGAAATTATAAGTACCAAATAATCTTTACACATTCAAATGCCCAAATCAGATTTCTTTCGTGGTGTTCGAATGAAATGTCCACCTGATTGATTGACTAATCACCTACGTGTGTACGCACCGTCAATGATGTCAGATGCAATATATAGAGTTTTTCAGTGTTTAATCTAGTAACTAAAATACTAGTAAAAACTGAGGGCTAGTAGTTTCATTCGTCTTTTCTGACGGGGCGTCGATTAGGCAAGGACCATTCTCACGTGAATTTTCGACGAAATGTCCACAAAGTCTCAATAATGATGTCATGCGTAGAATTGATTTATTCGTCTTTTCTTCGATTCAAATTTTCACAAATTGTTGTTCCCCTCATTCGGATCTGTGACCTATTATCAAGTTCTGAAATCGATTACTTTTCAACAATCACGAAAGTGATAGGTTCGTTCTCGTAGACAACATTTGTATAGTGACTCCCTGAGAGTTTTATTTGAAATATTTCAATATTGCGATTAAGAATTTTTTCATATTAAAAAGTGGAGCAAGGAACTTACTCACTAACGAAGGCACTGTAATACTTCCTGTGTTTCAAATCCGTCGAATTATCAAAACATTTCTATATTAACACGTTTGATGTATTGAAAGTGATTGACCTGTCCTTTCTATAGTTGAACGGCATGTTTCTAATTTCGTATCAAGTACTTGTCCCATTTATCTAATCATTCATTATATGAGATATTTGCGGGATATAAGTCAAAGAATGTTCTGAATTTAGTCCATTCCCGGAAACCAGTGGCTCTGGTGGCTGTACCAATAGCGTCTATTTGAATTGAATCTTCGCACAATATTTTGTCACATCATTGGTAGTATTTTCTTATGAATAACAATCAAACTTTGGCTTGCAATATTGACACGCAACGTTAATTGGTCCAATAGCACCGATTTGCTGTGAAGTGCAATCGGTTTCAACGTTATAATTGAATGCAGGTCGATAGGAGTTAAACGCAACCTTTTCCTTTAACTTCCTTTATTCTTACCACTATTCAATTTGCTGTTCTGCGTCATGGGTTCGTACATCTAATAGCTATCATTTTCAAAAACGAAATTTCAACTGTAAATTGAAGAAAATTATGTATTCTTCTTTATAAGCAAATATATCACGTGCTATGTTAGTAACGCGTAACATAGCTATGTAAGTCTATTCAAACTTACCAAAATTTTATATTAAATTGAAGTTTTAATATTCGTCGTGATAGCTCTGAACTAACCGTGATGTGTGATAAGATATTAAGTTTATTTACATCCCCGTTTTGAGAATTAATAATTATTTCTTACTTATATCACTAAGTATTCATAAATTTCCTAATTTTATACGAAATTTTTAAAATTGTTTCCCTGACAATAATAAACACAACAAAAAACTTTGTGCCATCGGTCCAGCCGTTGACTCTACATTTGGTAGAGCTAGTTTAGTAGAGCTAGATATGTAACGTTCACATATCTAGCTCTACTATAACATTCTCTTGATTAATTTGAATTTTTCGAATGAATATTCTAGTGTTCATTTCCTTAAATATTTCATTCAGTGCCATAAGCCCAAAAAATTTAATTTCCTTATTTATATATATATATATAAGGAAATTAAATGTTTTCATCGATATTTTTAATCAATTTTTATAGCATATTTTTCCATACTGAGGGCAATGAGAATTATTCAAAATTTTGAATAACATATGCTGAAAGAATTTTCATCAATTATTTTCATCTTCGATTACCAATAGTTGAATAAGATTTTCAATCGATTTATTCATGGTGTTAAGAAAATATTTAATTAAAAGCTAGAAGGTAAACTCCTGAAATATCTTTGAATAAGGAATCTGTAAATATAATATGTAAGCACGTTCTGTACACGTGCTACCATTTCTGCTTCGTAAAAGGAAACACAAATAATGTTATTCGATTTATAACGTCGAGAAATTGAAAATCGTCTTTGGGAAACTAGACCTCAATCTGCCTTCATACTGCTTTCATTTCACGTGCAATATTGAACATCAGGAAATGACTTACTTCTTCGGTTCTGAGAAATCAAGTTTGTCGTGGAAATAACGTATCAACTGAATTGATAGATTTATTCATTCCAAAATAGTAATTTAACTAAAAAGTCCTACTCCATTGGTTTCATTTGATGACATGACTTTATGCAAAGCAGAAAATCAATAAACCCACTGTACTGGCTTCAATACTGCTTCCTCCTATATTTTGGGGACATATCCGAATGAAATTTAAATCAAGTAGAAATATTTAGAACCTTTTTCAAAAGCAAATAATTCACTTCAAAATTCAACAAACTAATATTGTTGTCTCTGCATCCTATAGGTTACGATGCAGTCCTGCCCTGCATGAAATCTGGGTTCGAACCCGGATAGAACATGAAACTATGTATATGAGATTCAGTTATAAATTTGGGATTATCCAATGGGTAATGTCCAGAGATTACGAGCCCAAAAATTGGAATTAAAAGAAAATTCAATTCAAACGACATTCATCGAAATGTGTGATAATTGCAATTTCTGTGAATAAAGTATTTCATTGATTGGTATAATCCTTTCCTCATTTGTGCAATTTCGTCAAATGGTATATTCATTTTCGTCAAAGAGCTTATGAAAATTTGATCTACAAGTGCTTGTGCGAAAGTTTTACTCACATTCTTTGGCTGGTTTTTACTGATATACTATGCTGTTCGAATTAATTGGGACAAACAATTTTTTCTTCGTTTGAGTTACTGTAGTAAGTATGTGAGTACCGAGGTGACCCAAACAACGTCACATCTGCTAGTTTGTCTACCTGAAGTGACGTTAGGGTTTGACATTGATCATCATTTACATTCTGGCCGGTTTAACCTCGCCAGCAATTCAGTTGTGAGCCTACCGGTGCGCCAATTGGTGGTTTCAATTTTGATACGTGCTGTATTGTCCTGTCCAGAGTTGGATATCACTCTGAGGAACTGTAAGAGATATAGTTGAAGCTGTTAGCTTCAAATTTTAAAAGCATTTGAGAAAAGTGGCTTATCGTCTCAAAAAAGAAAAGGAAACGCAAAACTACTCCAAGAACACGCAAATTGTTGATAAGAAATAGCAAAATTAATCCGAGAAAGACAAGTACTGATCTTCGAAGGAATTTAATGGTTTCTGGTGTGGAGGTCAGCTCCTCAACTGTGCGAAAACGACTGTTGGAGGTTGGCCGTAAGGCAAGAAGACCAAGAAGAAAGCAACTGCTTACCCAGAAAATGATGAGAAACGTTTGTTATGGGCCAAAAAGTACCGTGCGTGGACTGTGGACGACTGAAAGAAGGTGGTTTTTAGTAATGAGACACATTTATTTTTTCAAGGGTACGAATCAAGTGTTGTTAGACGAAATGATGGGGAAACTTCGTGGCCTGATCACATCCAGCAAACAGTAAAACATCATTCGAAACAAATGTTTTGGGGTTTTTTCACAACCAATGGCACTGGATAATTGGCTCCTATAACATGATGATGAATTCAGTGAAATATATGGAAATATTGCGCACCAGAATTGTCCCATCTATGAAAACGTTCGATGGAACATTTCAGCACGACCTGACTCCCTGCCACAATTCCAAACAAGTGCAGTCCTTTATGCGTGAGAATGAAATAAAAGTACTCGATTGGACGGGGAATTTACCTGATCTCAATCCCATTGGGAATTTATGGAATATTTTAAAGAAACGACTAGCAAGCATCATCTATATTGCTGCCCTTAATGTACGTACATTAAAAGAAGATGAAAACCTCATAGAACTGACCCATGCTTTAGAACATATCAAATGGGACGTTGTAGGTCTGTTGAAGGAGGCCTTTGCCGATTGGCAAACAGATCTGCAGAAGATAAAGAAATCTCAAATAGTAGAATTAGATTAAATATTGGTGTAAGAGTGTTTTGATGTAAGATCTGAATGAACGACTTTATTAATAATAATTATTTATTTATTATAATAATTCACTTTATTATAATAATAATTATTATTATTATCATTATTATTAATTGTCAATCTTTTTTTTTCATAGGTATTCCACAGAATAAAATTTCAACTTGTCACCAGTTCTTCAACTTCATTATTACCATACACTTTTCTATCACGATGATTTTTACGCCTAACGCACATTCTCATTTCTTAGCATCACGAAAGCAGAGAGACAATGTTACTTATAATTCATCTATATATAATGTAAACTGAATCCTCTCATTATTCATGTAAAAAATGTCTAATCAACTACTAGAAGGCTAATTTCCATTATTTAGTACTTTCTGATTCTTTTCATTTCTAGATTTCCAAACGTTACATATATATCACTTTGTTTCAATTAAAAGTGTATGATTTCATCTCTCAAATGAAAGAAAATCACATTTTCCCAATCAAGTCAGTTAATCAATGAATCTAGATATCCTGAAACTCTATCTCACTGTATGAGTGACTGGTTGTTTCTATGCTTAGGGCGTTATAGGGATTAAATTGCCACGACGTTAACTCCCTAGAGCTTTTGGCTCGAGGGATGAATTCCAGCAACTTTAATCCAGTAACTCCTGTTTTTCGTGAAAAATTTAATTTTTCAAGAAAAATTAATTTTCATCAACGGAAAGTTCTGACGCCTAATTCGGACTCACGTTATTCGATATTTCACAAGCGTTCTTAATACTTTGAGTTGATAAATAACTTAGCCTCAAGAAATTTTGTTAATTACAATTCATTGTGTAATCGAGATATAAAATCGTTGAACAACCAAACTTTACTAATTTTCAACTTAGTTTCGTAATGTATACACTGTATTCTTTTATGGTTCTCAAATCTAAGGCTTTGAATTTGTAGCAATTCGTAAAACACTGTAACATGGTAACAAGTAGTATGCAATATATATGCATACCACTTAATAGTATATTTGTGTTATGATCGATAGGGGGATATTTGCGGATTCAAATCGTTGCCTTTCATTTGTTGAAGGTGGCGTAAGTGATGAGTAACTTGTAGAACCAAATAGTAAACTCTTCACGTTCCCAATAAATCTGGGCACCGATTTCAATATTATCTTTTGAAAATTGATTCATCTCTCACATAGCCATTACTGCCGTGAAATTATTCTGAAAAATTTATCAAAAAACAGTTATGGAATATATATATATATTATATATATATATATATATATATATATATATATATATATATATATATATATATATATATATATATATATATATATATATATATATATATATATATATATATATATATATATATATATATTAAACCTCTGAAAAACTCATGGTAAGCCAGGTGATTCTAATAAGTGTGATTCATATTTTTGTTATTCATATATTGTTGGTTTATGTGTGTGAAAATCAAGGTAGATGTGGAAAAAATTAGTGTTGTGTGTTTATTTCACGAGTGTTATTTGTGAGGTTTATTAAGTTGTTGTAAATCGAATTAAGATGTTCAATGTCTGTTCTTTCATTTACTGTGTTTTCTGAATTTTTACGAATGTGTAACATTTCTAAAATTTCTCTATTTTGTTTGTTCCTTTCAGTTGCCAAAATTTTCGTATTTTTGTAATCAAAATCATGTTTTTCTGTTATTTTATGTTTATGTAAGTCTGTGATTTTAGTTATTGTGTATTTATGCGCTTTGATTCACTCTTCGAGATTTTGTGCTGTTTGTCCGATATAGCTTTTCTTGCAATTGTTACACGGAAAATTGTTACAAAAATACGAAAATTTTGGCTACTGACAGTGACAAAAAAAATAGAGAAATTTCAGAAATGTAACACATTCGTTAAAATTTAGAAAACACAGAACACGAAAGAACAGACATTAAACATCTTAATTCGATTTACAACAACTTAATAAACCTCACAAATAACACTCGTAAAATAAACACACAACAATCACCAAATATCACATCTCAATAACACTCATTTTTTCCAGATCTACCTTCAGTTTCACACACATAAACCAAAAATATACATATTCTGGATAAGTATTCAAAAAACTATATGTAATTATAAAATGTAAATATGAATCACACTTATTAGAATCACCTGGCTTACCATGAGTTTTTCAAAGGTTTCCTCATGGCGAAGAAGACTCAAACTTCCGAAGCGAATGCTAAGCCAGAAATATTTCCTCTGATAATGAAAATCAATGAGTGAAGATACAAAAAAACTAATTTAATTTTTCTAAAAAATAAGTTTGACATTTATAGTAACTCATAAATTCAATTATTCATTAGTTTTGACAAAGTTGTAATATAACAACGAAACGTCAACAAAAATAAACTTTTTCATATCAAAAAAAGCCTGTTATTGCTAAAAACTTTCGAAATAAAATATCTTAAACAGGCAATAAATCAATTTCAAGATATATAATAATAATAATAATAATAATAATAATATTTATTTTCAATAATTATTGCTACACATATCAATGTTGAAGGTGGAACAATGAAAATGAAAAAAGTCAAAATTCGTTTACAAAACCATTAAAAAATCATCCTGGAGTTTGATCCTATACTACATTAATTCTACGAAAAAATTCAAATTCTTCTATACTATATGGTTCGCATTTCAAAATCAAATTGTAAACAGATTTCCTGAAGAGTCGGTGGTTCTCGATCTTTTGAATCGGCTTTGGCAATCTGTTGAATAATTTTATACCCGCATATTGTGCCCCCTTCTCTCTCAATGCAGAGCAGTGAATCGGATATAAATACGGAGAAATTTGTCTGGTTTTATTTGTGTTCCTGCATTCTTCAAAGTACTGACTATGCTTATGGAGAAATATGAGCAGTCTATAGATATATAGGCCATATATAGTCAGGATGTTATTATGCCTAGAATAGGTTCGACATGAGTCCCTGTATCCTATTCCTAAAATTGTGCAAAATGCCCATTTCTGGACGACAAAAATTTTCTCTACATATGCTGAACCACCCCAAAAAATGATGCAATACGAAACCACAGATTGAAAATTAGCATAGTAAATGACCTTTAATGCATCCTTTTCGACTTGCTTTTTCAATATTTTCAGTGAATATATCACAGAGCAAAGTTTCCTTTTCAGTTGGTCGATATGAGGATACCACTTCAATGCACTGTCTATTTGAGCCCCAAGAAATCTTGCTTGTTTGCCAACAGATATTCTCCGATCCTCATAATGCAAAACATCCGGTGGAATCCAGCACTGTCTTTCTGTTTTGAAAAATACGCATTCCGTTTTCTGCACATTCAATACTAGTTTATTATCGAAGCACCATTCCTCAACATTACACAGAACGGACTGCAATGCCAAAGTTGAAGAAGAGATGTTTGAAGCTCGGACCAAAAGGTTTGTGTCATCAGCATATATAACTGTTTGGCAGATTTCTTTTGGTAAATATTTCGTTAAATCATTTATATATATAATAAATAGAAGGGGTCCTAAAATATTTCCTTGCGGTACTCCCATAGGTGACACTAGTTCATCTGAAGTATAATTCACTCCCTTCACAGTGATCGAAACCTTCTGTTTTCGATTGGTAAGGTAACTTTTCATAAGATTCAGTTGTTTGTCTCTAATTCCACATAGTTCCATTTTTGTGAGCAGTATTTCATGAATCACGCAGTCGAAAGCCTTGGATAGGTCCAAAAACAAAGCTGCTGGAATTTCACCCCTTTCTAATGCCAACAAAATAGCATGAGTTAATTCAAAGATGGCAGTTTTAACATTTTTGTTGCTCATATAACCATGTTGACTATTCTGAATAACATTAAACTTCTTGAAAAATTTTAGAATTCTAACTGATATTATTTTCTCAAAGATTTTAGAAAATGAACTCAGTAAACTGATAGGTCGGTAGTTCCCTAATTCAGCAGAGTCTCCACTCTTATATATCGGTCTGATAACTGCAATTTTGAGTGCATCTGGAAAAATACCTTCTTTGAAAGATAAATTCATGATATAAGTAAGAGTGGGAGCTACTATGTGAATAGATTTTTTCACAATACTCATGGGAACTCCGTCATAACCGCTTGAGCATTTGTTCTTGCAACTGTTGCAACTACTTCAGATTCCTCAATATCGAACACATAAAAAGATTTTTGAAGTCGTGTGAAATTTGGTTTGAAAGGACTTCTTGGTGGCAAGTTGCTAACTAAAGAAGGCGCTATATCGACAAAAAACTTGTTGAAATCATTAACAAGCATGTATGGATTCTCATATGTCATATTATCTAAACTAGATTTTGGGCTCTTTTTGGTGAGTTTATTAACTATCTGCCAAGTAGCCTTCGATTTATTTTGCGCATTTCTTATTGTTGTACTGTAATATACTTTTTTAATCTTTGCTATAGACAAGTCATATTCTTTCTTGTACGATTTATAAACTATTTTAAATTCTTGTCTTATCTGTGATAGTGTAAAAAGTTTATCCAGTGTATTTTTCATACTTTTAATTTGCGAGCTGTTTTTGAAGGAGTTTTCATGATTCCTAATAACTATACATTTTAGAGGAAAACTATCTTCAAAGATTTTCTTGAAACGATCTGAAAAGTAATTCCACATTCCATTAATGTTTTCCTTGTCAAAACTGTGAATTTCGTCCCAACTTGTCTGTGACAAGCTGAGTAGAAAATCTTCTATAGTTTTTTCATTCATTTCTCTGATCCAAATTTTATCTGACTTGGTATCCCTAAGTGTTAAAAAATTTTGAGCTTCTTTTGTATCAAGAAGCGTATCAATATTAAAATCTCCTCCAATTATGTATTTAGCCTTTTCCTCAATACAAATTTCTAGGATCAGTCTAAGCTTTTCAAGAAAAATTTCTACATCGCAGAGTGGTTGTGTATTAGGCCTATAAATACAAATCAAAAAAACCTTCAAATTTTCAAAGCTTACTTGACATGCACAACACTCTACAACATGAGGTTGACTCAAAGAATTTATATCATCCCTTCTGATAAACATGTATGGAGTCTTACAAAAACTTGCACTTCCACCATGTCCACCATTTTGTCGACAGAAACTAGTTACTAAATTAAAACCTTGCAATATATTTGCATCAAGTTCCTCCCTGGCCTTCCAGTGTTCCGTAACCATTAATATATCCAATTCGTGTCCGTGTGAAAAAAGTTCTAGAGCATTCAGACAGTTCCCAATGGATTGAATATTCCGCCAGTTTGGGTTTAATAGCTTTCAGGGGGCGACTAAAGTCTGCCTGCGCTTCACAAAAAAACGTTTTATGGCAACACCGTCTGGCCAAAACGTCGGACTCATTACTTGATCCAGTGCATCTAATGGTAGTGTTACCTTAAAAGACGAGTATATCTGAGGTCTTCGAGAATTCAGCTTTTCACACGTAGCGTTGGGTATGCTTTGACTAATATAATTTTCCAGCTCTAACGTTTCCGTAGTTGGGCTAAGTCTCGGAACATGTAAAAGAGCGAGGGACTGCTTAGGCGCAGCGACCAGAATATCTGATTTCGTTGTACCAATTATAGGCTTCAGAGATTTTCCTGAACTTTTTGTGATTTATCTGAGGAATATTTAAGATTTTCCTTAGTATCACGGGCAACTGAGGAATATGTATCTGACTTTTTTTTTCGACGTAACAACTGTCCAATCATTCTCTTTTCTTGATGGATTTGTATTGGCGTTAACATTAGGATGTGTGTCACTCTCAATCCGTATTAGGTCATCCATAATTTTCCGTTGAACTATATCAATAGGAGGATGATCAACTGATGATACTCTGCCTGTAGAATTGGAAGTTCTTATTTTGTCATTTTTTACATCGACAGGTGGTTCCGTCTTGGATTTCCCATCACATGTATACATTTTAAAGTTGTTTTTATCGCCTTTAATTTCATTCAATTCCGTTTGCAATTTTCTAATTATATCGCTTTGTTCGGCTAATAATTGTTTCAATTCCACCATTTCAGCAACAAATGAAGTAGTAATTTCCTTTACGATTTCTTGCTTCAAATTAATCATATATTTTTGAGTAATAGGTTCTCCATCAATATTATCCAGTTTCTGAACAACTGACACATTAGATTCATCTGCTGTAGAATTTTCAATACATATCCCACAAAACCATTGATTTATCTTATTTTGACCACGTAATTTTAAGAAATCTTCCATAGATGGAAAAACACATTTACTATGGAATTCATTTTTACAATTTGCACATATTATTGAGTCTTCGTATCTATCGATTTTTAAATCACAACGAGAGCACTGTATACCGCGTCCGCGCGCCATGATTATCTATGTATTATTAATACATAGATAATCAACTATATATTATACTATATATATATATATATATATATATATATATATATATATATATATATATATATATATATATATATATATATATATATATATATATATATATATATATGTATATGTATATCTAAAAACTTCACCTTTGTATTAATTCATTTTGGATGCTCAATTTTGACGATTCCACCTGATTATGAGACGATTCACTCGATTGAGACGACACTACCTGATATGAGACAGTATCCACATATTTAGACTAAACACCTGTTGCGACCTTCCAAGATTGATAATTATAAGTGCTGAAATATAATAATAATGATAGTTCTAGACAAACAACTTTGGGAAATAAATTAATTCAATTTAGTTAAATATCGCCTACAGACTTCATTCAAGTCTCTGCGATTATGTTAATTCGAAAATGTTAGGTGATGATATGATATATATGAGGTTAGGATATGAAGGATTTTGTTAATTTTGTTTGAATTTGTTTGATGCGAATAAACTTATTATAAACTTATAATATTATATATCGAATAAAACACTCAATAATTTTTCATGCATCTTTTGAAACTCCAATGTTCAATTGTGTCCAATTTTCTTATAATTTTCGTTTTTGTTTCACCGAGTCTTTGACAGTTTTTTTCTCGATTATACAAAGTTACTAGTACTCAGCAATTACTAAATGCTGAGTATTCTTGTATTCTTGAAGATTTTTTATGCTTCCCTTTGAAGAATATCAGATAGAGAAAAGCATAGTAATTTTCTGAAATGACGACCGTTGTTTCCGCACAAACATTTCGAAATACTGTTCGTATTGTCGCTGATGTATTTGTGGCCCTTATTATCTAACGTATTCGTCTCATCGATACTGAAGACGTCAAATTTTAATGTCATGTGTCTTGAAATTCAATTTTGACAATACAAAAAGCTAGTAAATGTCTAAGAGCCCATGAGGCTGGACCTCCATCCATCGGATAAACAGATGTGATCTTTTTTATGATATGTTATTGATTTATAAACACTCCTACAATAGCTTGCCTATCGAAAAGTATTCATGGCTCTTTTGAATTCAATTATCTTCAGTCAGTTTTCTTTCATCGCCTACACTTGGTTAATCCAGATAATTTATCCAGTTTGATAATCAATAAAAAGTGCCATAATAAAATGGATAATTTAATTACCAAAATGAAAATATAGTCTTGTCAGCAAAAAAACTTCGTACAGCATTCTTGCCATGCTTTAAAGTTCTCAAAGATCGAAGATGCAGCTGCTGTGTTGCATCCTGTTCTATCGCACGGTCCGATATATAGGTACGATACCTATGTGCGATCGTCTTTAATCGCTTCTATTTCGAAACTTGAAATCATGACAAGAAAACTCTACGAAGTGTTTTCTGTTAGCAAGCATATACTGTATTCTGGTAATTGAATTATCTTTCTTGTGATTGCAATTTTGTTTGGTTATTATATGACGAAGTTCTATGAATTGACTTAACGAAGGCGATGAAAAAAAATTGATTGAAAATTATTCAATCAAACATGGCCTAAAACTCTTTTCGATAAGTACGCGAAGGTGTGTTTATACATCAATAATATTTTATCAAAAAAGAAATTCATCCGATTGTCAGATCAAAATCTAATCAAGTTTTATACCATTGCTGTTTGAAAACCTAGTTATATATTATTTCGAAAAATCTTCGCTACCTACTCTTTCAGAATATTTGATAATCAGATTTTATGAACAGCTCATTCGTGAAGCGCATGAAAATTTACAAAATTTTTTTAATTACATTAAATAATATTAGACACATATGTTATAAGTAGTTTAAACAAAAAAATAATAATCTTTAAGTAATTAAAAAATATTAGCAGGTAGTATGAAAATGGCAATGAGATATTGCTAATATTTTGTCACATTTCCTTTAGCCTGAATGAGTGCTTCGATCCGCCTTGGCATGCTTTCTATGCACTGTTTGACACTCTTCTCTATTTTAGGGTTGTGGTGCCACACATTTATTAATTTCTCGATCAGTTTTACCTTGGGGGTTATCATTTCCTTGGCAATTTCCGCCTTGGTAATTTTCCATAAGTTTTCGATGGGGTTCATGTCTGGAGAATTGCCAGACCAAGGTAAAACTGGTTTATTGTGGTCTGCTAAAAATTTCGTCACACTCCTTGCTTTATGGCATGGTGCTGAGTCATGCATAAACATGAATTCCTCCCCCTCTGGGAACCATTCCTGGAGTTGCGTCAACAAGCGAGTGTCTAGGACCTGCTTGTATTGGTCCTGTCTCATGGTTCCCTGGACAATGTAGAGACGCCCAACCCAAATTGCTCTTATCGGCTAGAATCTCAAAAGTTGATTCGTCTGAGAAACACACCTGAAAAAAAAGTATTTATAACTTTTATGAAAATGTTTTCAATTAATATATCACAACATTAATATGAAATATAAATTGACATAAAAACTGACCTTCCTCGAGTCTTCAACACTCATCAGACGGTGTTCACAAGCCCAAGCAAGTCGTTTCTTCTTCATCGCCTCTGTCAGTCGCGGTTTTTCAGCTGGACGATGACCGGTCAGGCCTTCCTCTGCCAACCTTCGCTGTACAGTTCTATTAGAAACTTGTATTCCAGACTCCTGTACCATCTGTGTAAACAATCCAACACTTTTCTTCCTGTTTTGCAAACAGATATCCCGGATTTTCCTATCGGACCGTGGTGTTGCAATCCGTTTTCTTCCGCATTTGCCTTTTCCTTTGGGCGAAAGTGGCTGATCTTGATCCAGATTTATTTTTATTTTATTTACTACAGACTTAGAAACACCAGCCAGTTCTGCTATCTTCCTCTGGAAATGACTTGTGTGCAAAAGAAGGGTTTTAACCTCAGACTCAGAGATAAATCTACCCCTCGACCCTTAGTAAAAGCTGTAAGAATAAAAAATAAATTATTTTCATCCTAAAATCAGCCTCATAATATTTTAAATTTGATAACAATAGAGTAATACTTACTTCAGTCAATAATTATGTCACTAAATCACAAAATAACTTTTAAAAATAATTATTTACGTATTTCACTTTTACACGTGTGAAGGACTGTGCGTCTCTCCTGATAATAAAATATTTTTACAAAATGAACAAATCCCATAACACTTGAAATTTACTTTCAAGTTGATTTGTAGAGGTCCTGTTAACGTAAAAATACATTCCAGGACCACTTACGCTACTTGAAATAGCAGTCAAACGCGTCTAAAGAAAAAATATGATAAAAAATGTGACTGTCCCTATTAATTTGGCAACCCACTGTATATACACACATATATATATATATATATATATATATATATATATATATATATATATATATATAAATATATATATATATAAATATATATATATATATATATATATATATATATATATATATATATATATATATATATATATATATATATATATATATATATATATATATATAATATATATATATATATATATATATATATATATATATATATTTATGGCGTTACATATATATGTAACGCCATCTAGTGCACTATGGTTAGGGTGCACTGACGTTAGGGTATTTTAGTGTATTATGTTACGGTAGATACCATAACACACATTCTGTAATCCTTATACCTTTTACTGGTATCATTCTGTGATTTTGATATCATTCTGTGAACTGTCTGACAGTATTTAAGTTGCGACATATTATTTAAATGTCCAACTCTGTTTGTATGTTTTGTGGTAGTAGAGCTCAAGATTAATATTCAATCGATATTTCATTCTCGATTCTTGTTTCAGGTTTGTTATATTTAAGAATTAAGTAAATATTGTATTTATTGAATGAATTCTTGTTTCAGTTACAAACATTCATCGAGAGCCATTGACTATAAATAAAATACCAAAATAACTAAATTATAAATCGAGAATTTTCGTTGAGTACTTAATGATGTCTCAAAACAAATTATCCGGTCTGGTACACTTAAAAATTCAAGCTGAAGTGGCAGTTGATGGTAAATCAATAATTCAGAAATTAAAAACTATTCGTCCAGATTGAAGAGAGAAAATGTACCTTTTTCCTGTGGAACTTCAGGAATTGAAACTACATCCAGAATTGTTAGCCATCAACAAAATAAAGAAGATTTGTAGATCTATAAAGAAATGTGGTGAGTTTCGAAATATTTCAGTAGAACTACCTAGAGAAATAGCCTATCTCTACCTGGATTCAGATTTTGATCCTGTTTAGCAGGATTATTATTTAGAAGAAGTTGTAGAAGAAGTAAATAAGATACCTGAATTTCCATCTTCAGATATTCCAGGAATAATGAGAAAAATAGTGGACACAATTAGTTCAATCGAGGCACAGTTAAACTTTAATGACATTACTAAGAATTTCATTCTGGATAATTATAATTAGGAATGATAATGCTGAGTTATGGTTAGAAAATTTTGAAAATGAAAGTATAAGGTTTGAAATTGCAGAGGAGAAAAGATTTGAAAATATTAAGATTGTTTTTAGATGGTAATGAGAAAGATTAGTATACGTGTGCTAGAATCAAATATGGTTTGGAAACACCATGGGTGGTATTTATGGACTCTTCCAGGAAAACTTTCTCAGAAAAAGGTTGGTCAAATGCACGTCATGTTTATAATTTTAGACATAAAAGTGGATCAATGGTACAATATGGTAATATATATATATATATATATATATATATATATATATATATATATATATATATATATATATATATATATATATATTTATATATATATATATATATATATATATATATATATATATATATATATATAGAAATATATATATATATATATATATATATATATATATATATATATATATATATATATATATATATATATATATATATATATATATATATATATATATATATATATATATATATATATATATATATATATATATATATATATATATATATATATATATATATATATATATATATAAATATTTAAGAAAATGAACACTAGAACATTCATTTGAAAAATTGAAATTAATCAAGAGAATGTTATAGCAGAGCTAGATATGTGAACGTGTACGATGTGATGTCTCCATTATCCTTCAAGGGATAAATGTTAGAGAAATATTGAAATCGATGCCACACCTGATTGAAGTGCGAGACATATATGTTTCGTTCTGCAAGGAACTCGTCAGTCGCACCACGTCCATCGAAGTGAGGCAACGATTTCAACCTCCAAGCATCTTCTTGTGACTTCAAGAGGAAGATCGGAGAGTAATGAATACTCTACAATTCCATCTATAGAAATCAGTAGAAAACACCTCTCTCAGATTACAGAGTCACCAAGCATCGAAATTTCACATATCTTCTATACCCGTAGATATCTACTAAATTGCAATGTCTATTTGACAAATATCATCGAACGATGTTTTTAAATGTCAATAGATTGCGTTAGTAGTACGCTCGCGTTTATTTCCGTATTTCAGGGGCCAATTCGGCGATATTTTTAAGGAAATGAAATTTTTTGTGCTTATGGCATAAAAAATTTTAATTTAAAAGAAAATTAAAATAAGAACGAAACATATATGTCTCGCACTTCCATCAGGTGTGGCATCGATTTCAATATTTCTCTAACATCTATCCCTTGAAGGATAATGGAGACATCACATCGTACACGTTCACATATCTAGCTCTGCTATAACATTCTCTTGATTAATTTCAATTTTTCGAATGAATGTTCTAGTGTTCATTTTCTTAAATATTTCATTCAGTGCCATAAGCACAAAAAATTTCATTTCCTTAAAAATATCGCCGAATTGGCCCCTGAAATACGGGAATAAACGCGAGCGTACTACTAACGCAATCTATTGACATTTAAAAACATCGTTCGATGATATTTGTCAAATAGATATTGCAATTTAGTAGATACCTACGGGTATAGAAGATATGTGAAATTTCGATGCTTGGTGACTCTGTAATCTGAGAGAGGTGTTTTCTACTGATTTCTATAGATGGAATTGTAGAGTATTCATTACTCTACGATCTTCCTCTTGAAGTCACAAGAAGATGCTTGGAGGTTGAAATCGTTGCCTCACTTCGATGGACGTGGTGCGACTGACGAGTTCCTTGCAGAACGAAACATATATGTCTCGCACTTCAATCAGGTGTGGCATCGATTTCAATATTTCTCTAACATTTATCCCTTGAAGGATAATGGAGACATCACATCGTACACGTTCACATATCTAGCTCTGCTATAACATTCTCTTGATTAATTTCAATTTTTCAAATGAATGTTCTAGTGTTCATTTTCTTAAATATTTCATTCAGTGCCATAAGCACAAAAAATTTCATTTCCTTATATATATATATATATATATATATATATATATATATATATATATATATATATATTTAAAATTCACTCATTGCATGTTTAAGTTAGTTTATTCACAATGTTTTCAGCAATGGCAGGCTTGTTTTAATGTGAAAAACTTTCATCTATTCATATGATAATTCAGAGTTGATTACGCATATTGAATATGACCAAAAAAAACATGATGAGCTGCAGAATACTTTTAGCAGATCAGTGATTAAAGTGTTATAATAAGTGTTTTAAATGAGGCGTTTGTGGTATAAGGCAGAAGTTATGGCATTATCTGCTAGGTGTCAGCCTATAAAAGTAACCAGAGCAATTTGGCTGTTATATAAGAGATTGTCTCAAAAGCTATTATGTTGAAACTCAAGTTTTCTTCAGATCCATTGTATAAACAATTCCAAATATTCACACTCACATAATTCTAATTCAAAAATATACTGACATATTCTATCCCTATTATCCTATTCAATAATTACAAATATTAATCAGAAAATAGGTACAAGAGCAAAAATAAATTGAGAATTACATATACAGCTTTTAAAATTCCATGAAACTCAAAGAAATTACAATTAGTTTGCTTCCAAAATTTTCAATATATTGTCGAAAGGCTTGAAGAGATAAAAATATAAAAATCCGAATGATTTATGTTCGTGGATGAACGACAATACCAAAATGATAATAGAAGTAAATGGAGAAACTGTTTGAGGAGGAAAATACAAGATCGATGTCGAAGACATGTAACTCCACTTCCTTGAAGATCTCGAAATTAATAGATACAAGAGCAGCGGTTCAGCTCTCAACAAAAAAATGGAGTTATCAAGTCAGCACTACTAAACCTATGTTTATTTACAGTATATAAATACAATTAATTGATTTTTGTGTCCAGTTTCAATCCACTGATGGAACTATTATACATAATATACCTAAACGCTATCGTAGTGGACAATGTATGTACCTAATATTTTTGAAATTCTTGAAATGTGTTTAAATCATTGATCCTTACAATTAACTGAATTCCTTTGAAAATGAGATAATTCCTTGAAAATTGTATTATAACAACTTAGATCGCATAGTTACAAAAAAAATATTTTCGAAGATAATGAACAATATGTTATTGGCGTAGTTTTAAATGATTAACACTCGGCCTCTGTGTGCACACACAGACTTTTTAGGCCTTTGTACATGTATAGCGATGGTTGATCGAAAATAGCTATAAAGTCTGAAATGTATAAATATATATATATATATATATATATATATATATATATATATATATATATATATATAATAATAATAAGTACATCGCAACAAACAAATTCAAACAAAATTAATAGGATCATTCAAATCCTAACATTCGCGATATATATATATATATGTATGTATATAGGTGTTTAGTCTTAATATGTGGATACTGTCTCATATCAGGTAGCGTCGTCTCAAATGAGTAAATCGTCTCATAACCAGGTAATCGTCATATATCCGGAATATATATATATATATATATATATATATATATATATATATATATATATATATATATATATATATATATATTTATATATATATTGTGTCAAGTCATCAGAAAAAAATTTAAAATGTTAGTTCTCCAACGAAATTTCAAAATCAACTATTACGTAAGGAGGATTTTGAAGTAAATAATTCTTCAGTTTTATTTTGATAGCTTTTTTGTCTAATTCTCTCCAGTTCCTAGGTAATTTATTGTACAATACAACTCCTAATGATCTTCTAGAAGTGACTTGTAACCTTGAGTTCATAATATTCATGTTGCCTTCTGTCCTGGTGCTATATGGTATGGTTTGGGATCTTGTAGTATACAAATCTGAATGCTTCACCACTTCCATTACCAGTTTTATAATAAGTTCAGCTGTTAATGTGAGGACTCGATTTTTGATGAACAGGGGTTTACAGTGCGTTATAGAGTTCACACCTTCCAAGGCTCTGATGGCTCTCTTCTGTACTAGAAGCACCTCCTGCAGATAACAGGAAATGCCCCACAATTCTAGACCATATAACAATCTCAAGTGGAATAAGGCATGATAAGTCAGCAAAGCTGCACTGTGACTGATTATTTTCCGAACTCTTCACATTGCATATATGGCACTATGTAATTTATTTGTCAATAGGGAACAGTGATTTTTACACAAAAGTCTACTGTCAATATGCATTCCTAGAAACTTTGCACAGCCAGAAGGCATTCTTCTAGATGTCGCAAAAATAACTGTGCGAGATTTCTCCCCACTCAAATAAAGTTTATTGGCACTGAACCATCTAACTGTCTCCTTCTCCATCTGCGCTGCTCTCATTTCCAACTTGCTCAGGTCTTTATCTCTTATTGCTAGACTGTCTCTTAACTATCTCTTAAGACTGTATGGCACTGTGCGTTTGCAGGTAGGTCGTTCATAAACACAACGAACAAAAGCGGACCAAGTATAGAACCCTGTGGTACTCCTTGTTTGATTTTAGTCATGGAGCTTACCTGTCCAATATGAACTACCACCTGCTTTGTACGATAAGTCAGATAAGTAGGACTCAAACAGGCCCATCGCAACACCTCTAACTCCATAATATTCTAACTTTTCTAGGCGTAGGTTATGATACATACAGTCAAAGGCTTTGAATAGGTCACAAAATTTAAATGATATTAACTGGCGGTCTTCGAAGCCATCTAAAATAAAATCAAACAGGGACTTGATCCCCTGGATAGTGCTTCTATGTTTCCTAAACATAGAAGCACTATCATAAACATAGAAGCACAACAATTATATATATATATATATATAATTGTTGTGGGTTATAGGCCAAAATGAGAGGCCACTATGAATAGATTTTATCCAATTTGTCTGCCTAGTCTATATTTCGACTGTGTTTACAGTTTTCATCAGGACTCTGAAATAGATGTTTATACAATTCCACTGATGAAAATTATGATTTACAACTTACGGCTAACTAGGAATCAAAGGTATGGCCAAAAACCATCAAACAGAAATGTCTCTTTTTTAAAAATTAAGCTTTATTAAATTCTAGATGTAAAAATATTCTTATGTACTAACTAAAAACAATGATAGGTGAAAATTAGAATAGAAATGACAGGAGCACAGAGAAGTCACTGACACTGAAAACCGGACACAGAGGCGAGAGAGTAAAATCACCGTAGTAACATATGTCATATTGCACACGTAATACATAAAAGTCTATTAAAGTTATAAGATGTCTGCGAAGTTGCAAAGGTTGCCTGAAATGACTAGAGAGAAAATAACTGTAAATGTAACTAAGTCTGGAAACGTCCGTCTTCTTATTGATACTGTTGGAGTTGTTATTGATGTGGACCATTTCCAAAAAAATCCTTTTCTGGTAACTAACAGCTACATCCATTATTCCTACATTGTCAAAGTCAAAACGATGTCCCTGTTGTGTGGAATGTAGTGCCAAGGCACATCTGTCAGGGCAAAGTCTAACATCGCTCTTATGAAGAATAATTCTTCTTTTAATGGTCTGAGAAGTTTGACCTATATAAACTCCTGCAGAATCTAAGCAAGGAACACTGCAAATGCAGTCTGATGTTGAAGATGGCGGTGTTTTATCTTTAAGTCTTGTGAAAGTGTTCTTTGAGCCAGTGATGAAGACGTGTTTGGCAACTTTTAGTTCATCTATTTCAACGAAAATGTAACATAGTTTTGCTGTGAGCGAAAGAAAATAAGGCAAAAATCTGTATCTAACTAGTGGAGCTTGTGTGTCCATGTTAGGGTCTATATCAGGGTCTGTTGTAGAGGTTAGAGCCGGTGGTCTAATGACTGAATTACATAGAAACTTTCTCACAAGTGTTCTCGGATATCCATTGTCGACCAAGATGACCTCCAGACGTGACAGTAGGCTCTGACAGTAATCCCTGTGTACAATGTTTAAAATTCTGTTTTTTAGTTGATTGATGATGTTAAGCTTCATGTTTACATTGCATGCAGATATCTACCAGAGGAAGACGGTTTCTGATACCAAACCAACTTGATGATATTGTCCTCTGACCTAACGACTCTGTTATCCAAAACCGGTACAGATCCATCTGTCTCCATTTTTACAGTGAATTACATGTGCTCATCATAAGAGTCAAAAACATCAACAATTTCTTCTATTTCATCTTGGGGTAGACAAAGGATGAGGTCATCTACATATTGATACAAGAAATGTAAATCAAACGTCGAATTCGGAACACACGTATTCAGCAGAGAATACATCACCATAGAAGCCATAATGGGACTGGGACAGCCACCCATGGGACAGCCAAAGAGCTGGGAGTAAAATACCAGCTTCATCCAGTATTCCTACATTGTCGAAGTCAAAACGATGTGTTGTGAGGAATGTAGTGCTAAGGCACATCTGTCAGGGCGAAGTCTAACATCACTCTTATGAAGAGTTATTCTTTTTTCAATGGTCTGAGACGTTTGACCTATATATACTCCTTCACAATCTAAGCAAGGAACACTGTAGATGCAGTCTGATGTTAGAGATGGAGGTATTTTATCTTTAAGTCTTGTGAAAACACTTTTGCCAGTGATGAATTTGTATTTGGCAACTTTCAGCTCATCTATTTCACTAAAGATGTGACATACTTTTGCCGTGAGAGAATGAAAATAAGGCAAAGATCTGTATCTAACTATTGGACCTTGTGTGTCCATGTTAGGGTCTATATCAAGATCTGTTGTAGAGATGAGAGCTAGTGGTCTAATGACTGAATTACACAGATATCTCCTCACGAGTGTTCTTGGATATCCATTGTCGACTAGGACGGTCTCCAAACGTGACAGTGAGCTCTGACAGTAATCCTTGTGAACAATGTTAATAATTCTGTTTTTTAGTTGACTGATGATGTTAAGCTTCATGTTTACATTGTGGTGAGATCGGAAGTGCAGATATCTACCAGAGGAAGACGGCTTCTGATACCAATCCAACTTGATGATACTGTCCTCGGACCTAACTACTCTGGTATCCAAAAACGGTACAGATTTATCTGTCTCCATCTCTACAGTGAACTTAATGTACTCATCATAAGAGTCAAAAACATTCACAATTTCTTCTATTCCATCTTGGGGTAGACAAAGGATGAGGTCATCTACATATTGATATAGAAAATGTAAATCAAACGACAAATATGGAACACACGTATTCAGCAGAGAAGACATCACCAGCGAAGCATTAATGGGACTGAGACAGCCACCCATGGGACAGCCAAAGAGCAAGGAGTAAAATTCATTTTTATAGGAGAAATAAGTTGTCTCAAAAATCAAGTTAATGATGGAAATGAACTGATCCTCAGGAATGTTAGTGTGGGGAGAAATTATGTGCCACTCTTGGTGGATGATCGTGATTATCAGCTTTTTTGATATGTTTGAAAATAGGTTCGTCACATCTAAAGATATCATCACATATTGTAGAGGAACATCCAATCCATTTACCTTTTTTGAAAAAGTGAAAACGTCCCTGACTGAGTACCTATGATAATCTGCAAAAAAAAATTTTAAATCTATTCATAGTGGCCTCTCATTTTTGCCTATAACCCATATATATATATATATATATATATATATATATATATATATATATGTATATATATATATATATATATATATAAATATATATAAAGGTATATATAAGAAAAAGAATTGTGTAGTTCACGTGCTATATTAGCGCACTTCTAGATATTCGATATCAAAAGTATAATATAACTTTCTTTCGATAATTTTTTGAAAAATTATTCAGAAAGCAATATAGCAGAGCTGGCTATGTCAAACATGAACAATGCTATGTCTCCATTATCCTACTAGCAAAATATGTTAGAGATATATCTCAAAGGAACTATAACATATTTTTTCATCAGGACTGCCGTATTTCAAATACTTAAATAGCAATTGATTGAATCAATTGAATTTGTTCTATGCGAAGATAAATTACTTGGTGCATCTCAAGATCTTCTTGGTTTCTGAGGATAACTTGTTTCAGTTTTCAAGTGTTGAATCATAGCCCACAAATTTGAATATAATGAAGTCACCTTCGATTTGTGCCAGGAACTATGTAGCCGAATGAACATTAGACGATAAGCTTTATAATAAAGAAAATAGGAGGAATTGGAAGGATGAAAGACCGTTTTTTCAGATTGGAAAATTTCAGAATACATTCATAAGTACAGAAGCAAACACAGTAGATGAACTGACTCATACGCTATGCGAATAACATGTCGAAAAATACCTTAATACTCATCCCAACGAGAGACAAAAAATGCGAAAATATTGCATAGTCGAAGGAGAATATTATGGCAGATGACCGGCTACTGATATGCTTCAAAATCATCAATGTTAGCATATTGATGAAACAACATGAGCCTGGTCCTAAGACTATGCTAAGGATTAAGTGAAACGCAAATTATTCCTCATGCCCTCCAATTGTCTAAAGTTCGTTTTTTATCTGAAGCAGTAGAAAACAAATTTTCTGGTGTGGTCTAAAAAATTGTGTACTCGTATTCTCATCAAGTTTCGATTGGCGCTCAAGAATATGACTTCACTAGGACGGGCTCAGAAGGATGTAGCATAATTTTTTTGTCCACAAACTATCTTCAAATCAGCCACAAGAAGGATTTATTTCATTCTTTTTTTTATATTTGTTACCAAATATATAATACTGCAATATTTCGCAACTGCAAATGTTTTCAATTATGAAAATATGATTACAAGTCTAACTAGCATAGTGTCTAAAGCCATTTGACTGCAGTGAGACTAACAATCAACCACTTTCAACACAGATAAAAGTGATGGATATACCTACTGAGTAAAATGATAGTTATCGCCTGAATGACACTTCCTATGACAAAAGGATATGCCTTTCCACTAGAGATTTCGGTTCGCATATATAAAATGGAAATGTTCGTATATACAACCTCTGTAATTGTAACCTCTTGTACCTCTGAAATATATTCGTTGTACTCGCGAACTTGATGAATGCCTAATTCAATGTGTTTAATAGAGAGTCCCGCTAATGTGAAAGTCCACACAATTAAAAACAGATCTACATACCTAATATTTTCATTATTCTCTTCAAAATTCATTGACAAGTATGCCTTACAGGTTGAATAAACCCGATCACAAGGTATAATTGAATATATGTGAAAAATGTTAAGGCTATGAGTCATGATAGAAATGATAAATATCATGGAAACAAAAGAAATACTCAAATATTCAAGCAAATTTGATACAAAATGCAATATATAACAAGCGTCAGATGAAATACATCGAAACGTTGAACTGATCGATATCCACTTCCCCGTTTCACATATTACGTACCGAAAATTGTATCACAAAGGTTATGTACCAAAAGAAAATTTGAGAAGTTTGTGCTTGATGTCTTGCAGATTGAAAGAAAAGAGAAAGGAAGAAAATATTTATTTATCCATTTAGACAGTATACATCTGTATTGGACAAGTCAAGACAACTTGACGTAATGTATATTATCCTCATAATTTAAAACATTTTTGATAATTTAGAAAAAGGCAAGAGAAAGAAAAATATTTAATTATTTATAGAGAAAGAAAAAATTTTGAAGATGAATCATAACCTTCATTCAGAATATATGAGCACCAATTATGTCTTCCATATACTCTGAAATACTATAATAGGCTCTGACCAATAACAATTTCTTGACAGATCTTCTAAAGAGTGACCTCTATAAGAAGAAGTTAAGTTTACTCAGCAAGTTCGGACAATCAATGAGAAAATTCACGAGTTTTAAATCAGGGAATGAGAGTATGAGTACACAGATGCACTAATGAATGGAATCATATCTTGAATTTGAATGAAACACCTTGATTTGGATAGGAGTCATTTGTCACATATCTAAGGTATTTCAATAATTTGCGCTGAATTCTCTTCATGTTGTTGATGTGTACACTGTATTTGAAAGCTCATATCAAGAATGAAATGGTTGTTCAATGAATTCAATAACTAATTCATACTCATGTACTTTTTTTACTACATATGACTTAGTAATATATTATATTTCAATTTTAGTTTATTGCATTTCGTAACTGTATATTACTATTGCAATTTATATTTATTTCATCTTCGTTGACTTCATCGACTATATTTCCGTAACTTCGTTTCTCTACGTGTCACTTTGTAATAGATAATGTTTTATTTTCAGTTTGTTCTATTTGTTTATTGTTAATAACTCTTTCAATTTATCAAAATTTCATTTTCGTTACACCTTTCGCTTATACTCTATTTTTTCTCATTTTTCCTTGTTCATTATTACTTCTATTCAAGTTTCTATATTGTTTCTGTAAATGGATGTATATCTGTTGGAAATAATTGTCTTATTATTGTTATTGTATGTTCTTCGAAAATATTAAAACATTATTAACTGAAATTATATTTTTTCCTGATGAAGAAGTATTACCAAAGTACTTCTTTCAACTCCTTTTGTTTCCCTTATCAACAAAACTAAATTTCATAACTCAATAAATGATTTTTGTTTTGAACTGGGAGACGTGTCCATTTTATCATCACTAATCATGTGAGGTTTCAAAACTTCTTATCGTATTTTCACTATCCTGCTCTATTTCTTGTCGAAATGCGACCTAGGGCAAAAGAAGTCTCACGATGTCGAGATGCAACCCGAACCGGCGCCGTAGTTTCGCTCGAGTTTAATACGAAAGGGCGTCGGTTGGCGTCGTCTCTACGATGTTATTCGAAAGCGTCCTCAGTAGTCGCATGACGCTACTCTCGATATATCTCGCGTGCCATGCAAATTGTGAATCACGACAGACAAATTAGTTTATTTTGTGTGTATTAAACTGTTGCGGCGTGAATTGTTGTTTATCTCTCTTAAATTGGACCACGCACAACAGAAAGTTATTTGTGGCACATGGTGTTTTTTGATTGTTCTCCAAAAATTTACATAATTGGATTACCGGTGAGTATCTGTATTTGAGAGCAAATAAGTTTTCACATACACTAAAAGAGTGAAAGGTTTTAATATCCACTTGCTGAATAAGTGATACTCTTTTTGACAACTTCTCAGTTAATTATGTTGATCATACAATCGGTACAAGGGATGATTCTTATCGAGAATTAAATCTACACTACACACATTACAGTGCAACACGAAGAAGTGTGAATTACTCCGATCTGAATATTTTGAATTTATTACTGTTAGAACTTTTGAAAACCGAAAATGTAGTTTTTGGAAAAATATATTTTCGTTATAAGAAAAATATATCATTAACGCTACCAAAATTATAGAACTCAAAGATGGAGGATGATAAGTTGTAAAAATCGGGATATTAAGCAGTAAAGGATTGAGTACATATATAAGATTATTATAAGTTGAAACATCCTCAGCAAGTAAGTCGGGTAAGTTGTAGATATAAATCAGTAATAGCCGACCAATAAATTCACACACAGGCTTTAATCCCATTTTACGTGCACTAGCACGGCTTATTTATCTGTCAAAAAATTAGTCGTAAATGAATGAATGAATAAATAAATCAAAAATGTATATATTGGTACATATTAGGTATATATCTGTATATATGGTACAATTGGTCAGTTATAGAAGTACACTTCTTATATTATTGTGTAAAGGTGATTGTTTGCATCGTAGATATTTTGTTAATTTGTGTGCAAATTCAGAATTTTGATGAAAAAATTTTGAGTAAAACGTTCAACACAAATTGTTCCTCAGTTCGTCTTCAGAAATATCCTGTTCGGTTGTAACTATCAGAGAAACATTAAGAAGGCGATGTACGAGTACATGATCCGTCGGGTAATTTCTCAATTTCATTCATCAAGATTATTTAATGTTATTGGATAAATTTTACTAGCACTCTCAACTCTCCCACCAGTCCTCTAATTTCTGTTCAAATCAAATGCACAATCGGAAAATGAAACTGCATTCAATAAAAAGTCGACGTGCTCGTCACCTGAAAAAGTATTCACAATGGAAGACAGAAATTAATACTCAAGAATTCAAATATGATCATGAGATATTCGAATTGTGAAGCGTATAGTATAATTACGAGGGCAGGCGATATTGGGATGGGTTCTCTTGATGTGTTCAAGGTCAACTCATAGATGAAAAATAAATAATTCAAATTTCTTCAATTCGGCATTTAATCACATTACTCTCAATATATTAGAATTAATATTATCGAAATATAAGATATTTAAAACAGTTCACACATTCATTACTTGGCCAGATGACCGAAGAATTCCGAACGCCCTAGATTAATGAACGCAACAGTCAACGATTGGAGTGACACCTTTTTGAAAAATATATTTATGCTTTGAATTGCCGCAACACAATGTTTCGATCAAATCACTAGTATGGATAACAATCCTTCCATTTGAATATGTGGATATAAATCGAAGAAGAAAAGAACACTGGACTCACCCTGCCTCCATTGTCAGTAACGAGTAATAGCTCCACTCTCATTTTCAGGGCACTAAGCAGAAAAATAATTGATAGATTTAACAATTAGTCGACTTGATTTTTCAAATTGGCATATTCTTTATAGACAGATTGGCATTAAGCAAACACTAAATATTAAGTGAAACTTATCACGATATATTTGTAAGGACATCCTTCGAATCGGTTGAGCGATTTCTGATGTAAGGGTGCTCAAACGCACCGACAAACAAACCAACCAACTAACAAACAGATTAAAAACAAACAGAAATTCTAACAATCATTCTTTTAGGTGCTTCTGCCTTGATGAAGTTCCGAACGATATTTTTTCTCATAGATCTTCTAGGCGCAGACAGTGATGCGATATATTTTTATCATACTCGTCAGTAAAGATAAAGTGATGCGTCCGCCGGCGCGTCACTGTCTTCTTCCAATCGAAAGTTTCAGTGTTGAAATTATCTAATTCTTTATTACGCACCAAGTTAATAGCAATACAAACTGAATATCGCTCAATTGTCCCGTGACGATTCCGTCATGTTCATTCTGTTCTTTTAGTTAATTCCTACAAACTCCATTTGCGTCAAAGTGCATTTTTGCAAAAAACTCGAAGTGCATTTTCGAAATAAAAATTCCTAATTACTACGAAATAAAATATTAGCATGGCTGAAGTAAAGCTTAGTAGAGCATAGAAGCGATTGTCGTATGAAAAAGAAATCATGTGTTGAGGTCGAACCATATTGAAAGAACAGGTCATAATTCCCATTTTTGTGACCCCAAAATGTTAAAATATTCGTTTACGTAGAGCTGTCTCAAATGTATTTGTTATTCAAAGTTAGCCGTGACTGACTAAGTCTGAGCTTTTGTTAGTTGAGTATATTTTCATCTGTTGTTTTCATCATTTCATATTTTGTTGAACTGTTTTCTAGCATATTAGTTTCGAAATATCCTGAACTGTTAAGAGTTTTTTCGACAAAAATCGGAACCGATTAATTCAGTGGACTACAGTTTAACGCTGGTTCCGAACAACAATTGGGCTTGTAAATTCAATGGACGATGAACCTACTCTGTGATAGTTCATATTTAAATGAGAGGTAATAATGAAAACTTGTCTAAAAATCACTGACTGAACAATTCTTTATTCGACTAGTTTCGCCTCTTACGGCATTATCAAAAGGAAGCATTCTTGATAATGCCGTAAGAGGCGAAACTAGTCGAATAAAGAATTGTTCAGTCAGTGATTTTTAGACAAGTTTTTATTATTACCTCTCATTTAATTGGGCTTGTAATCAATGATACCAAACCCAGCATATATCATCTTCGAACTACTTTACTTCATAGACAAACACATACACCCACGCCATTCACCGGGGCTCGAACCCCAGTTCTACGGCACCATAGTCGGATGTTCTCCCGACTACGGAAACCGGCCTTTAGTTTATTATATTCTTCCATGAAAAACATATCATATGGAATACACCTAGATACCCAGATACACAGATAGAGAAGAATATGATAGAATAGGATATATTTATTATGATATAATATATATATATATATATATATATATATATATATATATATATATATATATATATATAAAATATAATATATATATATATATATATATATATATATATATATATATATATATATATATATATATATATATATATATATATATATATATATATATATATATTGATGTTCGCAGACGATTTGCAAACTATATCATGAAGTTAGATCGCAGGACAACTGTGTTCAACTTTAGCTCGCGCTGGACCATGTTGCTAGTTGGTGTGAGGACAATTATTTGAGTTTGAATGTGTCAAAGTGTAATGTTGTTTCTTTCACAAGGAAAAGAAACCGAATTGACTGTGATAATAGCGTCGGTGGTCAGGTTCATTATCGTTCAGTTAAGGCGAGAGATCTTGGTGTAGTCTTCGACCAGAAGCTTTACTTTGGCCCACATATCACCCAACTTATTTCATCTGCTGCAAAAATATATGGATTCGGTATACGTAATGGCAAATATTTTAATAATTCCTCAACATTCATAGGACAATTGAATACCCCAATCCGTAGCAAGTTGGAGTATTGCAGCACGATCTAGCGTTCCATTTACACTTGCCATTAACGTCATTTGAGGTTATTCATAGAAGATTCTCGAAATTCTTAGTTTGGAGGGAGGATAAAGTTCATCCACAGAGAGGAGTCAATCATAACGAATTATTTTGTCAAATTAGTTTAATCTCATTACAGAGCAGGAGAGAAATTTTTGTACAAATTACTGCACAATAGTATTGATTGTCCTGCTTTGTTGTCCGCTTTGAAATTTCGTGTTCCTAGGCAAAACTCTCGTAATACAGGATTATTCTACATAGAAACTCCGAGGACCAACTCCCTCATACAATATATATCCCATTTATAAATATCCCATTTGGTTTACGGAGTCTACATTCAATAGAGTTGCCAATAATTGTGACATTCACTTTGACTCCATAGAATTTATTATAAGGATTTATGTGAAAGACGACAATTGACTGAAATTAATTGATTTATATTGAGTTATTTGTGGTATTTCATTAAATGCATCAATGTTACTATTACTATAAGTTACTATTTTTTCTTAGATTAGATTGAGCTATTTCTGAATCTTTCTTTCAATTATTTAGTTTTGTATTAAACATAGTTATTTTTTTCTGTATTTGGGTCTTATACCTGTTGAGAATGAAGAGCTTATTATATATATATATATATATATATATATATATATATATATATATATATATATATATATATATATATATATATATATATATATATATATATATATATATATATCATGATATAAAATACATCACTTTCAATATTGAACGCGTCATATGGCGATGTCGTTCATGAGACATAACACTACACATTTCGTAACATTTTAGAACTAGGTGGTACTAAATTCTTGCTTGTCAAGATAACTGAAACATTTTTCAATCATGCACCTTCCATACTAACACCATTTATATGAAACGCCACCTGCTTTCCCTAGTGACAGTTATATACGGAGTTACTCTTAAAGGAATTATCATCGGACATTTGAAAAACAACTACTGAGGCAAATCATTATTATTACATATGTTAACATTATATATCATCATTACAATTTTATTTTGAATTATGTCTCCTAAAGTTCTACACATAATGTAGAATATGGACCTTACTGAATGAAAAGTTTCTTCAAACCATGTAAACAAAATAGGCTAACTTCATTGTGTTTTATATATATGATGGTCAAATACAGGGCATAATGATGAATTTACTGCATAAGTAAAAGACGAGGAAAATATTACCAACCTCAACAATTCGTTAACAGAATTCTTTGTGCCAAAATCGCTCATCGATTAAAAAATCTTCGTTTCATGGACCTAGAAATTTCAAGTCGATATTTTATAGAAGGTGACATGAATGTAAGTATTACATGTTATAGTTTGGTTTTCTCGAGTTTGTAAGTGTCCTTTCCAAGCATGAAAATAGTTTTCAACAATTTTTCAATTTGGGGCATATTGAAATTGAGAAACTTGAGCGTAATTTTCAATATGTTCAGATATTTCCATTGGTGCTCTTTTTGGAGGAATCAGTGAGCAGTAACTATTAATCAGGATTCATTTTATGGATATACAAAAATGGTATAGTTCAAAATGCTTAGCTGAATTTTTGAGAAATTGTATGATTAACTGAACTTTTGAACTTTAATTGCTTTTATGTAACATGTAAAGCGCCTTATGTAGAGAAATAAATAATGAAAGCAACACTCAGGATGCTAACCCAATGTCTAAAGTATGAGCAAATGGAACTTCAAAATATATGTCAAATTCATTTTATGAAAAAACTTCGATCAAGTTTCAATTAACCTTGTTGAGAAACGTTTTTCTGACAATTTGTTTCATCTGTTTTCTTTGGTTTCCATATGTATATTGTATCGTGATGTATGGAGGAAGATGTTGAGAAATATCGATTTTCACGTGCAAAATAATCATCAGAAAATGCATCTCAGAACCGAGATTAACAATAAAAAATATTTCTCTCTTCTCCTTGAAAACCGAGAACAGCTTCTTTCTTTTACAGCAAAGACTGATATTTGACCAAAATATCAATTACCTCACAGCTTCCACAATCTTGCAATGAAATATAATTCGAGGAATCTCCTGATCCTTATATTGTCTATGAAAAACGCTCGAATTCCATGGTATATTTATTCAAAGACAGAGTAAACAAACTGTTTTAAATACTGTTGTAAATTTAGATCAACAAAATCCCAGAATTGATGAAAACACATTCAATTCACCCATACCTAATTTGATGACATCCTCAAAAAATAGAATAGTTGTCAACTAATGTTTTATTACGGCTGATGTGGAGTAGAAACCAGTCGTCACAAAAGTTTACCACCTGAACGAACCATATCATTTGCGACATCGGAAATATCATACAGGCTCATTTCGCAAGAAGCAATGAAATCGTCTGTTTTCACTCACTTTTAATATTAGTTTTCATATTAGGTCTTCTGAATTTTATCATGACATCTAGATGTCGCTACCATTCCGAAAAAAAGCCTTCTTCAATAATATTACCCTGAGATACTCAGTCACAGTAATTCATCGAGGGCTCTGTCACGAAAACATTATCAGATTAATAAACAACCATCTCAATCTGCAGCATTATATGATATAATGGGATTTGCACTATCTGTAAATTTACCATACATATCGTCTTCCATTTTCATTGCAAGGAATGCGGTATGAAACATTGGGTGATAACTCACATTTATCTCACAGTTTACTGAACAAACAAATGAAGTATGGCAACTGTGTTTTGGTTAACCTCAAGTTCATAAAATCCTTGAATAATTTGGAAAGGAAATAGGCGACACCTTTGATATACGGAATATTGAGAATATGCGGGTAAGGGTGAGGAACAATATGTTCGGTATGCGAGGCATATATTGACAAACAGCAAATTTGTATAGTCAAAATAGTAAACTAATTTTCATATATCCTCTGAGAATATCAGAGGACCAAATATCACTTTATCAAATCACGCAATTTTGGTTCACTGTATTCCCGTTTGTTTTCACCTATTTTGACTTCAATACTTGTGTGAAGAAATAAATACTCTACAGAAATAATACAAGAGGAATATTAAATTTCGAGACTGAAAGTTTCTATTTGTGTTCGTTCTGACATCATACCTCGCTATGTCATCCGTATTGTTTCTGATGAGTGGAATTAGATGGATGAAATAGTCAGAGATTCTACGAAAACCATATTGAGCCTATAAAAGTCGAATGAATTCTTCATGGAAATACTAATGTATATGATATCAATCCAATACAATTCTTGGGTATCCAATATATACCGGCCGTGACAAGCACCTTGATATGCAGATCATACTTCCTCACAAAGCATAATAACAATAAGAAAGAAATGAAGAAGCTCAAGAAATGTAACAAGAATTTCACGCCATAACAACTTGCCTGGCATACCCCATGGGAATAACAGATAAAATTGGACGAAGTCATCGTGAACACAACGTCAAGCTTGTGTCTAAACCATGCAAAAGTATTGCAAAAAGACTTGGAAATAGTATATGAAAAATTTCATACGGGACAGCCGAACAGAAGAATAGCTGCCAGAGTAGAAGAACACAAACTCGGTATAAGAACGGAACATCTGTTCAACACGACCTGAAGACTGCTCAGAACATCAACTTCAAAGGCATAACATCTCTAAGAAGATAAAAAAAACACATTTTTCGAAAGGAAATAGCGAAAGACAAACAGGAAGAATGGAACAAAAGTGACGATGCAACGGGAATACAGAAGGTTTGGAAATATTCGATGAAACGAACAAGAAATTATTAGGAAGCACAAGAAAACACAACCCTGAAGTCGCATAACTACTTCCGCAATTGCCACTCAAACACACCCTGGTCATTGAGATTAGAGATCTCAAAAGACCTGGAATCGAACAGTATTTCGATGTGTTGCGTCTTCAAATCAAAAAGTATGAACAACAAATAAAAATTAACTCACTTGGCTTACGTTTCACTAACTATATTTAAAACTCTACATATAGTCTACAATGGGTGGTTAACCCATTATCAAGAGTATACAATGTTACTCTTGAGTAACCATGGTATTCGCTTGATAATGGGTTAACCACCCATTGTATGCCATAATATGTATGTGATATTATTATGGTAGAACGTCGTGAAAATTGGAATTATCTTCCATGAAAAAACGATTTGAAATATGAAATATATATAATGATAATAATAATTATATAATAAAATGATATAAATATATGAGGAAAGGAAATTTTTTGTGCTTATGGCACTGAATGAAATATTTAAGAAAATGAATTCTATAACATTCATTGGAAAAATTCAAATTAATCAAGAGAATGTTATAGTAGAGCTAGATATGTGAACATATACGATGTGATGTCTCCATCATCCTTCAAGGGATAAATGTTAGAGAAATATTGAAATCGATGCCACACCTAATGGAAGTGCGTGACATATATGTTTCGTTCTGCAAGGAACTCGTCAGTCGCAACACGTCCATCGAAGTGAGGCAACGATTTCAACCCCCAAGCATCTTCTTAGAAGATGCTTGTTACGAAGTTCGGTAACTCATAGAAAAACTCATACCGTTTATAATATAAGAATGAAATAAAAAATAAATTTATTGACAAACATTCTTTACATTGTAGAACTACATTCATTTCAATTGATACAATAATTACAACTAGGAAGATTGCTCTGAAAAGGACTGAATTCAGTTTTTAGTCTGATCTTCCATTCAGCCCTCGAGCAAAAATATTGCTTCAAACAAAAATATTGGTTGAATTTATATTTACAATAATATACAATTCTATTTGAAAAGAAAAGAATTACCTGAGATATATCGAATATTTGAGACAGTTTCACATGGTGAAGAACATTTGTGTTAAAAAAAATATAAAAACATATAATACAAAAAATTGATTCATACATTATTGCATACATTCGAATCATCGAAATACTCTACCACACTATAGTATGCCTTTGTTAAGAGCAGATATTCAACTCTCCTCTTAAACAAATGAGCTTTCAGTTCTTTCATATTCGATGGTAAATGGTTGAAAATTTTAATACTCTGATAATAGAGAGAGTGCTCAAATTTAGCTGTATTATGCATAGGAATAAGCAGTACATCCCTGTTTCTTGTTGAATACCCATGATTACTATTCATTTTAATGAAGCTATCTTAATTTTATCTAACATATAACAAACATCTGTAAATATATGAACACGGTAAAGTGAGTATGTGATTATTAATGAAGATGGGTTTACAAGATGTTCGTTGATTAATATTGAATATCAATCGAAGTATTCGCTTCTCTAGAGATTGCAAAAAATGGGTTACTCAATTTTTTACATAAGTTTTGTCAACGTTCACCATCAGATTTGACATCAGTTCATTCGAAACAAACCCACAATGCATTCACATGCCTCCAGAAGTTCTTCTAGATTCCTGCCAGAAACGACAACTGATGAATCATCGACATATAGTGTCACCAAAAATCGGGACAACTTCGCAGGCAGATCGTTTATAAACAAGTTGAATAGAAGAGGTCCGAGCACAGAGCCTTGCGGCACCCCATGAGCAATGTCATGTCTTTGGGAGTAACTCTCGCCTATTTTCACTACCATTGTTCTTTCTTCAAGATAAGTACGTAACCAATTCAGAAAAACACATCTAAAACCTAAATTGTAGCAATTATCAAGTATAAATTCAAAGGATAGTGAATCAAATGCCGAAGATATATCAAAAAATAACCCCGCCACAAACAAGTGTTCATCCAAATACTCCTAGACCGATTCGAAAAACTCAACTGCTGCTGATTGAGTTGAGTGGCCGCTTCTGAATCCATGTTGCGCGGAGTCAATTATTTTGAATCTATTGAGATAACTCATTATTCTGGCGGAAACAACTTCCTCTATTACCTTGGAAAAGACGCTTAAAACGGATATTGGGCGATTATTAGTAATTTCACTTACGGTTCCATTCTTGAATACTGGAGTTACTATGGGTTGCTTAAGGATATTGGGGAACTTCGCAGTAGTGATGGAAGCATCGATGAGATATGCAAAGTGCTCGCCAATAATTCCACTAATTCCCTTCAAAACTTTTGCCGATATGGAATCAACACCGACGTTTCTTTCATTTTTCAAAGCTCTAATGGTATCATCAACTTCAATTTTATTGACAGGGTAGAAGCAAAAATTGGTGTCCACCATGGGTGATAATGTGCAAATCCGAGAAAGATTATTGCCATATCGAGATGTTAATTTGGTACCAGCCATTTTGGAAACATATTCGGCGAAAACATCAGCTATTTGATTCGGAGCGTCAAACACCTTCTCCTCAAAGTTTGACGTCACATCACTTCGCCTACTGCCATTTTTTCCAGAAAGATCGTTAACAATATTCCAAATTGTTTCATTTCTGTTCGGTGAACTATCAATAGCTGAACTATAAAACGTATATTTCGTATATTTTTCATGAGCACATTGTGTTGATTTTTGTCATTTTTGTAGTTTTGTACAGTACATAACGACCGGTTATTTTTATGTAGTCGATGAAGGCAAGATAGGTTACGTTTACTTTGAAATATCTCAGTTGTTACACATCTTTTTCTTCAATTTGCAGAAGTACTTTACGTATAGGACAGCATTGTTCAAAATGGTATCGAATAACATTAATGAATGAATTTAAACATGTATCAGCATCAAAATTATAAAACCGATCAGAAAAATTGTATTCAGATGAAGAAAACAAAAAACTATTCATATTATGCTGACTAATATTTCTGAACGAGTAAGGTAAATATACCTTGCAATAATGGTAAGCGCTATATAGATCAAACATCGCCAAATATTGAAGAAAGAAATAGAGCACAAAACCCAAATCACAGTCCTAGATAATAATAAAATAACTGAAAATCACGATTTTGATTACAACAACACTAAAATTTCTGCAATTATTCAATTCACAACATACCTACATTGAACAACTATCCCAAAACTAATTCTCTCCTGCTCTACAATCAATTTCAAACACATAAATTGAAAATAAATACTCAAAAAAAATTTTCTAGATGAGTATATGAAATTTCAACTATGATAATTGAAATTTCAATAAATATATCACATTCAAATGAATCACCTATGTAGCTTACCATGAGTTGTTAAGGGGTTTTCTCATGATGAAGAAGACTAATAATCATCTAAAGCGAATGCTGAGCCAGAAGTATTCCTCTGAAATACTGAAGGTGCAAAAAATCCGAGTCAATTATTAATGAAAAAATAATTTTGACGTTTTAATATTCATCTTTTGATGACATGCAACTGTTCATAAGTTTTAACAGAGTTGTGTTGTTAACGTAACGTCTTAAAAACAAAGATTTTGCTTTACATATCCTGTTATTGCTGAAAATATTGAAAACCTTAACATATTATATATATATATATATATATATATATATATATATATATATATATATATATATATATATATATATATATATATTTATATATCAGTTTTCAGAGTCACAAATCCTTCATAACTATAACTTCATCCCAGGAAGCTGTATTCACAACATCACAACTAATCATTCTCGAGAGTAAATATCTAGTGCTCTCCGAAAATCATCGAACTTGTTGAATGGAAATACCATACGATTTATTTCATAGTTATTGGAAATCTTTAGTGCCAGGAAACCAAACCATCAAGTTCCGATGATTTTTCAAACGCACCTTCAAAATGAATATAATGAAATAAAACTATCTCTAAAATGATGCGAACATTCATTCGTGATAGACGAAAATTATTCTATTAGACGAAACAAACGAGACAAATTCTATCGAGCATTCCAAATCGCTTCCTCCTGACAAGATAAGTGTATACGTAGAGGCTTCGTTGACGTTTCATAACAACTCTGAACTTTTTCTGTAGAAATGATGCCATGCTGTCTCTCTCCGGTTTACACTCTAGCGGGAAATTCGTTAACTAGTTTCTAGATTCACGAATCCTCCATAGTTAATTATCACTGAGATTCTTGATGGAAATGTTGAAATGTCTCAAACATTTCAGAGAGAGGTAGGGATAGGGACCATACGGAGTAACTGCACAGGAAAGTCTCTTAGATTCAGCGAGATTTGTATGGAAAATCCGCTTTTACAGCTTTTTCAACTAGTACCAGTTTTTATCAAAACTGAAAATTAATCCAACGAATAATATTTTCAAAATAACTTAAAGAGTGTTAATTGAGTTTATAGGAGACAAAATGAAATACTGAGTTAACACATCTTTAGCAAATTGAGAAAATGCACCTCTTCGTAAAAAATACAATTCAGATGAGGTTTCCGAACCAAAATGGGTTTTTACATTTTTGCGGAATATTTATTTCCCGTATATTTTGCACCGATAGAAAATATATATAAATGTCTGATCATATTAGAATTAGTTTTTATTTAATTATCAATGTTTCAGCAATCTGAAAAATTGGAAAATATTTTTTAGTATAGAGGAATGCAAAAAATTTCTGACGAAATTTAGCTAGTGACACTCTGCAGAAGGGTTTTGAGGAATGAGATTCTCATTTTGAATATTCCAAAACAAATCAAATCAAAGTTAAACAGTCAAGGGTGAATGTTTTATAAATTCGTTTTAACCTTGAAAATTGAGAATAAATCATCATTCATCTATCTCAAATTTCTCCCTGAAAAATTTGAAGAATCAGGTTTATTTTGGAAATTTCGAAAACCGTACGAGTTGGAGAGCTGAAAATTTTCATTGAGTACCAAAATAATCCATCAAGTACAAGAGTCTAATGCCACTGGATCATATTTCACATAGTAATTAAATGTTACCTTTGTTTTATTTTTTGTCTTCGATTTCTGTAAGGGAGCTTGAAAGCCAACTCTTATTGCTTGAAAATAATAATTCGAAGAATTCATGCATCACCAAACTGGCGTCTTGTTGACTTTATTATCTCCTTGGTTCATTTCACGATAACAAACATTCAAGATTCAAAACGTAAAAACTAATTTTTTTCGATGTATATTCAAAACATATGCAGTCTGTTTCATAGTTCTGCCAGTTCTCGCGAAGATTCCTAAGCAAGCGGTCGCGATAAACATCTGTGTTATTAGGTTTTTATGGCAAATTTCTTAGTGTGGAATGTCGGATGAAGAGATGAAATGGAATTATTCCCAAAAGCATTGCATTACCAAACGACCCGGAAGGAATGGATATGGATAAGTACCACTTTTTATTATCACAAATTATCGTTATACCTAATGTATGAACCTATATCTAATTAACGATGAATATATTGAAAATGGCGATTTCAACAAGTATGACGATTTCTCAACATGTATATTATCTGACCAATTCTTAAAATTCTTAATATATGTCCAGGAGTCATATTATTACTTCATACGAATTAACAGCACTAGGTTGATTTGAATATTTATTGAGAGTAAAACGCTAACATCTCTTCATTACATGCAATGAGTATAGGGCAATGATACACAAATTCCATAAAATTGTAAGTGATTGTTAGTATGGAATATAAACGTAAATTCAAACACTTGAACTTATGATTTACACTTTATTGAATACATATCATGACGCGTTTCGTCGTTACAAACGACTTCTTCAGATGCTTACAGAATAATAACAACATTTTAAAAAATACAGGTATATATATCAGGGAATTTTGGTGACCTATGGTTTTGGTTTTACCTAAGATATTCCATTCTGAGAAATAATATCTATTACCTGAAAAGGTTTAACAAGGGTGAATTGTTCAATTCTATCTGTTCATTGAGCAAGTTTCCAGAATTTTCAAGCCGATTTATTTCCAATACTTCCCAATAATCTAATTGACTACTTCTCTCTATATTGTGTAGAATTTTGAAATTCGTATCAAAAGTATGGTTTTCTGTATTAACATAAAACATATTAACAGAAAACCATACTTTTGATACGAATTTCAAAATTCTACACAATATAGAGAGAAGTAGTCAATTAGATTATTGGGAAGTATTGGAAATAAATCGGCTTAAAAATTCTGGAAACTTGCTCAATGAACAGATAGAATTGAACAATTCACCCTTGTTAAACTTTTTCAGGTAATAGAAATTATTTCTCAGAATGGAATATCCTAGGTAAAACCAAAACCATAGAACACCAAAATTCCCTGATATATACCTGTATTTTTCAAAATGTTGTTATTATTCTGTAAGCATCTGAAGAAGTCGTTTGTAACGACGAAACGCGTCATGGTATGTAGTCAATAAAGTGTAAATCATAAGTTCAAGTGTTTGAATTTAAGTTTATATTCAATTATAACGGATATACATCAAGTCAACACCAGCACTATTAAATATTTAAAGATTGTTACTATTTCCAAATGAGTTAGAAATGGTGTTTGTGTCGAAACTCAAACAGCACTAAGCGCTTAAAAGATTATATAAAATCAATTAAGGTTGATGAAATATACGCTAATTCCTTGCTAAAACATACATTTAATATGTCGAATAAAAAACACCTGATTGATTGGGGAAAAAGATAGGAACTGGTTGATATTCTTTGTTAAACGATTGATGAATTATACACCTTTCGGTAATCTCAGGTGTTCGTTCTCCTGCTTAAGGTATTCTTTAACAAACGAAGTGTGCAATGGAAAATATATACAAGGTGTTGCATTGAAGACCAGAAAACCTTGAAGGGGGAATGGTCATCACAGCGCTTCAAGAAATACCCTGTTTATTGAGACTGACAATCTGAGTCGCTGATATCTAGGGTATTTTACTACTTCTGCTGATTTAATCCTGTGGACATAAAGCCATACCAACGCGTGAATATTTACAATATTTCTGGCTAATATGTTTTATACAGCGCCCAATTGAGCCACTATATATTTAATCACAGAAAAATACAGGTCCGCAATAACCAAAATATTGAAAATGAGCGAAAGTATATTGATATTTTCAAGATCAGTTTGCATATTTGGTACGAACTCAAAATTTCAATCAAGATGTGTCCTTCAAATTTCGGCTCCGAAAATTCACCTCATTCAAATGTGAACTGAAGTATAAATTTTTCGAATAATTAGGTAATAAAAAACTTACAATCAACTTTTTCTAATGAATGAGTTGATATAATTAAATTATAATTAATATGAATGATTATATATTAGAATTGATATGAATAATTGTAATTCATTTCATTCAAAACAAGGGGTGAATTATAGAAAATTCTCAATTTTCAATTATTACAATGTTAACATCAACACTGTATCAAACACTATTTTTTACCAGATTTTTATACCAGTTCAGTGTGTGATTTTCAGGTTGGTGTTAGTAATTCTCCGATAGGTTTTTCAAACACTTTGTACCTTTCATTCTATCTTCAAGTCCAACTGTAGCTGCGTATTTCGAATTCTTGCAGAATATGTTTTCAGTTTCGCTACTCGGCGAAAATGCGAATATTGCTGTCTTCGCATTTTCAACAGGACGATGCGTTCTATCATTATAGGCTCATAGTAAGAGATTTTCAGAATAAGAATTTTAGTGATAATCACTTAATTTCATTCTGGTATATTTTTATATTTGGGGTCATTTGAAATAACTAGTGTACTTTCTTCAAATTGATCACGAATTAGCTCTCACTATAGAAATACAAGAAGCTTTCATAATAATGAAGAATAAATCGCAATATAATTCAAAAATCAATTTATATAGCTGATATATTTTACAACGAAAGGAATATATAAATACCAAAAGGGAGAGCATTTCAAAAAGCTGTTATAACTTTTATATTTTTTATTTCATATGTAAGTATTGATCAATTATGTTATTTTGTAGGTTCTCAATTGAGTATCGAATTGATTTGAAAAAAGTTTATCATTCTAATTGAAATGAAATTGATCTAATTTTTCTTCATTTATCGATTATAACATTGAAAGGAGCATGAAAACTATACGGATTTCTGAATATATGCATACAGAGCAAATATGTTAATTTATTAATTACAATTATTTGCATTATCGATATACAACCTAAATTATACAACAATAAAAATTATAACGAAGATAATTAATAATTAAAGATAATTACGTAAAATGGGTGTGAATTCAAAATTTTTAATTCACTGCTGAGATATGATAATTTTTATGCAATCATGGTCTAGTGTTCTACGGCTTAATATTCAATAGATATAAGTTCTTGAAAAATACTTTTTCAGTTCAAAACTAAAGTAGTTGAATTTTTTGCGCTAAAATTCATTGAAATTGATTCCGGAACTTTCGATATATAGGGTGCTGTGTCAAGGTTTCCATTATTATTTTTATTCCTGTCAATTCAATCCTAGAATTTTTTGAGGCACTCTATTGACACATAAGTGCCAAACAACAGAAAAATTACTGGGCTGTGTGGCAGGAATGATCAAGAAGAGATGAGCAAAGAATATTAATAAGATCACAGGACCGAATATTAGAGTTACTGCTAGAACCACATCCGTAACCCCTATTTACCCTTCGGGTTTTCCCGTTTACCAATGAAACACCCGGTATAATATCTTGAAAATTCTGAAAATTTCTCTGATCGATTAATCGGTCAAAAACACTTATTCTAATCCCACAAAATTTTATTGATTTTCGACAATTTGTTGAGGACGTTACCGTTTTCAAAAGTTATTCGAAAACAAGCGCTTTATACACTTGCTCGTATTTCTATATTTTACATCTTTACCTATTGAAAACTCATATAGTTATTTTAGTTCTTGGTATCGATGCCATCGAAAGAAGAGAACAGGTTAATATATAGGAATAGAAATTACATTGAGATTAAAAATAAATTCGAACAGAGGGTCTCAAAATTGAGAAAGTGGTAAGAAAGAAAATAAAAATGGAGACGAACTAAAAGTAAGAGCATCATTCAATACTGTCCTTCTCGTCGGTGTGAATCAGAAGTTCCGACTTGTTTTAAAATATCTAGATTTTTTAGTTTCTTCTGTAGGTGAGGCAATTTAAGTATTTATTATGTCCTACATTTGTTATTGTGAAAATTTATTCAGTTGGTCGCGAAAGACGGTTTTTCATTCTCAATTTGTCAAACGTAGATTACGAATAACTCTGAATATTTGGGTATTGTTTAATGACTGAGACTTCTCTTCCATAATTTTTTTGTTGAAGTGGAATCAAAGGTGGATTAAAACACTTTGTGTGGTTTTGTAAGACTGGGCACTGCAAAAACTGATCAAAGTATACGTACATATATGTAGGTTTTATATATAAGTTTAATAAGATTTTTGCTTGAAAGTTCTATTTCTGAATCTGCAAAAAATTGATTTAAGGTTGCAATTTCCATTTCTGATATGAATTGTATAGAGCTTTCAGAATAATTGAAAATTGTACAAATTACTGTAATTGTCTACCTGTACCTGTTCCAATACAGATAACATCGTATATACCTATATATATATTTTTTTTTCGAAAGAAAACATTTTCCAACAACTTGTTTAGAAATTTAAAAATTCCGAATAATCATTGAAAATCCGACTCGATCGGAACGATAAAAGTGAATCAATCCATCGGTAGAGCACTTATTCAGTTGGTGATATAATACCTTGTTGAATTTGATATAACTCTGTTCTAAACACACTTTTATTGACATGAATATCAATTAGCGATGTATTGAAGTAGTTTTTCGGTTGTAATAGTTAATAAAATTTTTGTCAGGTTCGGAGGAAATAAATTTATGGCGTCAGAGGAAATTAAATTGTCGACAGTAAGTATTTTGAAATTTTGAAATTGGTTATGGTAATTCGAGGCTTGAACACAGTATTAGATCTTTCAAATTTTGCTGGTTCGTATGTTGGACAATATGTTCCGTGAATTTATGGAAGAGTAGGTATATAACTCAAATGCGGAGGGATTCATCACAATTTTATAATAGGAATTCTGTGTTTCCTAAATATATGGGTTTAATGAAAAGGAGTTGAGTCGGATTTGAATTGTTTGAATTTTTTTCAAGTGAGTAGGTTGAAGTATTTGCAGACAATATGGACACATTTATCTATAATAGTAATAACATTTTTTCTTCCTCTCCATACATTATTGAGTCAATTCAGTATTCAATTATCAATTTATTTAACGGTATAATATAACACATAATATATTATTAATTCTATTTTGTATCAAAATTCCTGATACTACTTATTTTTTTAGCATTATGATTTATATGTGTTTTCCTGATTTTTCTTCATTAAAGCCGATCAGCGTTGATGAGTATTGTAGGTGGTAATGGTTGGACACATGAGGGTCCTTTTTTAGAGAGGGGTGAAAATCAGTTCGAAGGACATGAATTAAAACGGATTTTTTCTTATTCAGGGATATTGTCTCGTTATTCATAAGGGTTTTTAGCAACGGTACAGTGTTTTGAATATAGGAGTACAGTTTCGTTAAATTAAGGAGCCTAATTAAATTTTCAACATTGTTTAAGCTTAGAAAATTCGACAATAATCTAGTTATGCCACATGAGAATCTTTCATTACTTAATTTAAGCCAATTTATTTATGAATGTTCACGTTTATGGATATTTCTGGACACTTCATATTACTAGAAATAATACTCTAAAGACTGGCAACAATGCTCGTATTTAACGAATATCTTCATGTAAGATTGCATGTTGTTATTCCTTTCCAGTTTTCAAATATTTAAAAATTTTTGAGTAAATTGAATTTCGAAGGACATTTATTTCCTGATACAACTAAAATATTGACAGTTGATGTCACGGTAGCAATATACGTACAAAGAGTAATCAATGTTTCATTGTTTCAAGTTTGGGCAGATATCCCAGTAGTCAAGATGTAAACAAAATGAGAAAAATGTGGTGGATTAGACAGTTTTTAAAAGTATGGTAAATCGATACCCACATAGGTTCATTGGAGCGGTATCATCTGAGTTAAGATGAAAAAATCCCTTATAATTAAACTATAACTATAGCGGATGAAAATTTAAATTCCAAGTCCGGAAAGAAATATTCAACTTCGCTCACCACTACAAAGCAGTCAACCAGCCACATTGAAATCGCACATTAACTGTTTTTTTTTATTAAATAAGCTTAAACATGTATTGTTTCTTCAATCTATTGTGACCAAACGGTACATGATAATAATTGAGGAGTATTTTCACGAAGAATAAAAAAATACAGGCTGGTCGATTTGAGTGAGTGGAGATTTCTCCTCCTAAACAATCTGTACTATCATACTATCATTCCTAAACACTACTGAATCCTTTAATTTCAATAAATCCTTACATCCAGAATATATCGATAATAATTTGTGATACTGAATATTGAATATTTTCCTTAGAGGTCACAATCTTTGAAAAATATTATTTCAAGAAACCTGTGTTTGTCGTATTAATTTTTTTTCAAACACCCTTTAAAATTGGAGGTTATTTAAAAAAGAGTGCTTCACTGCACAAGCGTATCACTGAAAAAATAAGGTGATACTTCCTACGGTTTTTTTAAACTGAGTAGAGCGCCTAATCTAATCGGAGCAATAGCTAGAAGATCAATATAAGATGCACATAAAAATAATATATTGGTTCAAGAATGAGATAAATTGTCGAATAAATTGAATAAAGGCGAATATATAAGTAGTTAATATTATCAATAACCTATAGTATAATGATAGATTCAATGAATGAAATTATTTCGAATGAAACCAATATCGGTTAAGTATGAATTTAAATTGAAATATATTATTCGAAACAAAATTAGTAATGGAGGAAACTTAGACTTTCCATACTCAGTGCGAATATAATCTCATTTGATCTTACAAATGAGATCTTCAATAATTTCAGAGAGTGAAGATTATAGACTTTCGAAATTTTGACGTTCTACAATGGAATTCACGAACGTTATTAGCAAATAAATGAGGTATTATAAATTTCATCCATGAGAAAAATATTGGAGTTGCTCGTGTGTCGGCATTCTGGTTAAAAATATATACAGACATTACAAACTCATATCTCTTCATTCATGGCAGTTGAAAAATTTGGAATCTAAGATTGAAGGTAAGAATGAAATCAACATTGGTCTGAAGAGGATAAAGTCATAATAATCTGATTTCTGTATACTGCTTGTGCTACGATAATCTTAATATTAAATTCAATGCACGATGAATCAACTCTGTGATAAATGATATTCAAATGAGGTGCTCGTCTAAAAATCACTAACTGAACCATCCTCTATTCGACTTGTTTCGCCTATTAAGGCATTATCAAGAATAAATACATATAACAAAGACAAACTTTGAATATTTACAGAAATTTCGGTCCACAGAATATGCCCTGAATTTCGTAGGTTCTGTGGTTAGGTCCCTGGAGGTGGTCAAATATAGAATATCTACATCAACTTCGTTCTATGTTTTGTATCCATAGAACATAGAATGGGGGTGGTAGAGGTGGGGATATACACCTCTACTTTAAATCTCTGATAGTTCGAAAATCCGCACCTCTACCACCACCAATCTATGTTTTATGGATACAGAACATAGAACGGAGTTGATAAAGAGATTCTATATTCTACCACCTTCAGGGACCGAACCACAGAACATACCAAATTTAGGGTATATTCTGTGTATCGAACTGATCTGTAAATATTCAGAGGTTGTCTTTGTAATATGTATTCATTCTTGATAGTGCCATAAAAGGCGAAACTAGTGGAATGAATAATTGTTCAGTTAATGATAATTGGACAAGTATATCTTATTAACACTCATTTAATCTTTTTAATACAAGTATCCTACATCATTAACCATTGTGAATTATCTCTATCATTGAATCAAATATGCTTAAATTGTTGATCACTAGAAATATTTCATTGGATCTTTCGAATGAATCAAAAGCTTATACTTCTTCAATTTGTCTTTCTCAAGGGGAATATTCGCACTTTTGTAGTCTCTGTGTACGTCAAAAATCGAAAAACAAGCAAATAAAACACAACTGAGGAGATATGTTGATAAAATTTGTTCGAATTCAAAATACAAAACATTATCCGAAGTATGCAAAGAGATTCTCCACATAACTAATTCTCAATTTCTTGGAATTAATCGAGGTATAGGAAGAACAAAATGTTGTACCTGTGCTGCAATTTATCTAACATTTTACATAACAGAGCATTCATAATATCAGTTTTAGACTATGGCTTATGTTTCTATAGATAAACAGCTAAATTATCCCAAAAAACTTGGATATTCCAGTTCGAGTGCCCAGGCAATGTTTGGTGCATTACGCTCGACACAAAACTCACCCTGTTATCAGAGTCAGGAAAAATACTTTTATCTCTGCATTTCAATAAATAAATTAAGGTCCCTGAATAAATTTCTTCAACATCTTGAAACAGAAAAAACTCAGACTTACAATGTTATATTCGATCTGAAAATTCTCAAATAAGCACTTTCATATTAGAGAAACAAGACATGTATTCGAATTACTTATATTATTATTATATTATTAGTATTATAAAAAATTCCAATTTTTGAAAAGACGTTTACACGGATTTCCACCTTTGAAAGTATTAACAGAAAATATTTTGTTTTTTCAAAAGTAAAACTAATACTGAATACATACAAATCACACTGAATTGAATCAATAATTACGACAATGTGTGGAAAATATCACAATTCTCAATTTATGTATCAGGAAACTAAAAGGCAGTCGGAAAACTCACACTGAGGGATCAGTCATTAAAGGAAATTCTGCTTGTGCGGCGTATAACCTTTTGAATGAAATATGCCCAAAAACAATTCCCAAAAAATGGGAAATTGTTTAATCATTGAATTTAGGGGGCTCTATTTCAATTTGAAGAATGTAGGAAAGCAATTAAGAGAACAATGAGTTAAAATATCGTATTCCTTAAATATGTTATATTCTTCATTCAATTTTCGATAATTTTCAAATTATGAAGTAGCTATATATAGAAAACATATTTTATAGTAAATAATACTGAATACAGTGAAAATAGATATTATAGTAAACGTTCTAGGTGAGATAATGGAAGGTCGAATAAATTTCCTCGAAACACTCTATAAAGAATAGGAACTCTTTACCAAGCTTACTAGTTCAGATATCTTAATTCCTCATAACTATATAATGAATGGTGATTCATATATTATAAATGATGTGATGTGAATAGATATAGTGTGGCCTGTACTTTCGCTGAAAATGAAATTGTATAATGGATGAAGTATTTGTAACCATCTCGTGTTTCTATTTCACACAAGCATAAAAATATTCTTTCATTCTCAAAATGTCAGTTCAAAAAATAATCATCTATAACGATGCTCTCCATTCTACATTTTAATGGCTATTTGCAAATTTCATACAATTTTCTCCGAACTGAATTCAAATTAACTACAGATGACTGAGCATATTAAATTCAAAATAGAATTTCACCTCTCTCTACAATTCGATATGAAATAATAAACGAGAAAATGCATTTGTTGGAATTTAATTCAGAAATATTAAGAACTGAAAATATGGACGTATAAAATTGTTGTTTACCTAATTTCTTAACGATATTCCTGGTATGCAAGAAAAAAAGAATTTAAAGTTTAATCATTTTCGATAATGGATATACAGTTATTCGAATTGTTTTCATTGTATACTTTTACTGTGGAGAAAATACGTCTTATATGCTGACGCATATATATATATATATATATATATATATATATATATATATATATATATATATATATATATATATATATATATAAATTGACGAGAAAACCTCTGTATTATTACTATATAAAGTGTAAGGGATTGTAAACGGATGGAAGAAGAGGCCACTTAGTGTACTACCTTTATTTTCGTCAACGTTTCGAATAAACAATCGTAACCATCATCAGGACTTTGCAATATGAACCGATGTCACAAAAATCACTAGTGAAGAACAAGACTTATCAAATAGTTGAGATAATAAAATAAGCCACATGGCAAGGAACAAAAGAATTGAATTATTTCTATGTTATCAATAACTAAAAATGGATACAACCATTACTGAATATACTTCTAACAAAACTCTCAATTACATACAGCAACAAAGCATCAACAATTCAAACTTTTCACAAAATTCTAACTCTAAACATCTGAATTGTCAAATAATTATGTTTGTCAAAGGCGGTAGAAGTAAGGTTAGCTATGAAATTGTTTGCTTTCTCATTGCTGGATGGGACCGCAGCAACCCATGGGGCCGGGGGAGAATACCTTCATTATCACGTCCACGATCTCCTGTTTGATCCATGCAGCGATGGATCTTTTACCGGATTTGCGTCGTTGCCCTTGATTTCGAAAGTAACAGGTCCACTGCTGAGACTTTTTCGTGATGGGAGACTGAGAATTGCTGTTAGAAATGAGTTTCTCTTGGGTGCGTTGTTCGCATCAGTAAAAGAAAAAACACCTACTCTGAATTGCACTAATGTTGTATATAAGGTTCCTTGCTCTTCTTGTGAGATGAGCTATGTGGGACAAACATCCCAACACAAAAGTGATGTTAAAAATCCAAAGAAAGTTTGTGCTTTGGCAGAACATGTTAGAAGTACAAATCATGACATGGACTATGAAAATACGTCAAATCTGGAGTATGAGATGAATTATAAAAAAAAAATCTTCTTTAGAAATGTTCCACATTAAGAAAAATCCCTCTTTAATGAATTCTGGTTCTGACATCAATAATATTAGTAAAATTTATTCTTATTTGATAAGTCATAATAGCAATGAAATGAATCATACATTGTAGCCATTAATAGTATGAGTAGTCTTTTTAAGAAGGAAGAAGCATTGACATTTTCGTCCTTTGACACTCACAGAAAGCAAACAATTTCAGAGCTAACTTTACTTCTTCCGCCTTTGACAGGCATAATTGTTTAACAATTCAGATGTTTAAATTAAGTATAAAAATTGAATTGTTGATGCTTTGTTGCTGTATGTAATTGAGAGTTTTGTTAGAAGTATATTCAGTTATGGTTGTATCCATTTTTAGTTATTGATTACATAGAAATAATTCAGTTCTTTTGTTCCTTGCCATGTGGCTTATTTTATAATCTCAACTATTTGATAAGTCTTGTTCTTCAGTAGTAATTTTTGTAACATCGGCTCATATTGCCGAGTCCTGATGATGGTAACGATTGTTTAACCGAAACGTTGACAAAAATAAAGGTAGTAGTACACTAAGTGGCCTCTTCTTCCATCCGTTTACAATCCCTTACACTCTATATATATATATATATATATATATATATATATATATATATATATATATATATATATATATATATATATATATATATATATATATATATATATATATATATATATATATATTAGTATTCGAGATTTGCGGTCTCTCAGGGTGGAATCTTTTTGAAATTTTTTTCTGAATAATATCTCTGATAATTTTAATCATACATACTTAGATTACAACAATAAATGAAGAGGGAAATTCTAAAATACTAAACTTCTTACAACTAGAATAAATTCAATATTATATTCGAAATTGCCTTCAAATGAAATTGATAATTAATTTTAAATTCACTTGAGTTACCTCTGTCTTCGAGCTCTTTTGATTTCATTTAACTCCAACACTCCAGACTACTTTATTCGAATAATTATAAATATTATTTACTGCTATTTTGAAAATTACTTTTCTTTTATCAATTTATTGTCAACTTTTGTTATCAACTAGTACTCCTCTCTAAAACTAGGCGTCCTTCTATCGATTGTTTTCATTCTTTTTCGTCCGATCTAATCCACAGCAATCTCTGATATCATATTTTTGATTTTCGTGCATAAACTTGACTTCTATGTTGCTTTATTCAACTTCAATTAATTATTGTCTTTGGTGTGCTTCATTTCAAACTTCGCAATTGAGGTTATGATTGTTTAGTAGTAAACAATTCTATAATTAAATTATTTTTACAATATTCAAATATTTGAATTGAATAATGATATGAATAAACATCATTTGTTAAGGTGGAATACATTTGAATTATGTTTATTTTATATATTTGAATTTCCAGGTTACTGTTCCAAGTTAACTAAAATGTCTTATTGATTTGAAAACTAGATCAATTTCATTATCAAATTTTGGAAATGGGTTTCACAAATACATCATATTAGAATAATTATTTGATAAGAAATGAGTTACTCCAGAAATATATAATTATAAAGAATCAAACTAATTGAATATTATATATATATATATATATATATATATATATATATATATATATATATATATATATATATATATATATATATATATATATATATATATATGTATATATATTTGTATGATTATGAAGGAATAAAATTAAAATGAATAATAAAATTGAATTTTGACATGTGAGGTAGGCCATAACAGGCCATATATATATATATATATATATATATATATATATATATATATATATATATATATATATATATATATATATATATATTCAATTTCTGATTCTTGGTAATAGGCCATATATTATACTAAAAGAAGAGAATTCTTCTTTAGGTTTCTACAATAAAATTCTCCTTTACGCGTTTCTGTGATAAGCCATTTTCAAATTGTAATTTAATTGTCTGAAACAAGAACAGCCAATTTCATATAAATTTCAATCAATTAGGCATTAATACAACTTACAAAAAGAATTCATCTAACAATGCATGATTTGATGTGATGAGATTAGAACAGAACATCAATCACTCATTGTTTTAATTTTATTGGCAGCATTGAGAACTGTGGAATATGCGAGTCGGTCGTATAAGGATAACCAGTTTTTATAATATCTATATTGATATGATGATAAACAATGAAATGTTTGATTCCCCCGAACCAATACCATATTTTCCTTCGACAATCGCAGCAATTACAAATTTAAAATAATCATTTAAAACAATCAAATAAACACAAAAAAACAAAAAGATATAAAAAAACAGAACAACATGAAAAAGCAGGAAACATATTCAGCAATGTCCAATGTATAGGAACAAAATGACAGAAATAACTGAAAATGGATACCAAAATATAGAATTGAGATTAAATATATAGATTCTGATAGATGTGAAAGAAATTGTCTAGTTGTGTTCTAGAATTGATGGAATTTTCGTCTAAATTAATCTCTAACATTTCCAAGAAATTTCTTTGTGTGTCATTCCGTTCAATGGCAAGAATCTTGGCATTTTCAAAGTCAAATGAGCGTAAATTATTTAATGCGTGTTTTGAAAGTGCGGTGCATTTTTTATTGTTGATTAACAGAATATTTATGTTCATATAATCTCTTGTGAATATATTGTTTCGAATTAACAAGTTCCATTGCATTCTTTCGCAATTAACTTTGTAAACAGTATGTTGTTTTGTTTTTTGAATTCGGTGGATAGGCTTAAGGTTGGTAAAATTTCCTTATTCAAGAAAAAATTTTTGGTCAGTAAAATTATATTTTCATATATATATATATATATATATATATATATATATATATATATATAAATATTTAAATGTTTACTACTGCTTGTGTCCGATTTTAATGCTATATTTTTCAAACACAATTCACAAAGAGGCAATTATCAATTTTCTATATATTTTGAAAGTTTTCAGCATTAACATTAATATTAACATTAGCATTACAAAGAATTGAGAATATTCTTTGTTAAAGAACCTTCGAATTCCGACTGCTCAAAAGGTAGATGTCAGAGCCATTGAAGGGAAGGATTCGGCATCTCACTGTAGGCCCCTATTCAGGAAACTCAGAATATTAACTGTAATAGCTGGGTTGATATTTAAGATTAAGGTTTTGAGTGTTGCTAGAAACACAAAATCTTATGTGAAGAGAACGGAATGTCAACCGTACAATATGAGATCTGAGGAAGAGCTTAGTATAGAGAGGGTCTAGACTGACAACAAGCGGTTAAAGAAATGAAGCAATTAAACTTTATAATAAACTTCAAATGAAATGAAAAAAATGAAATGAAAAAATCTGAAGTAAAATTAAAAAAAAAAAAAAGCTTTTGACAAAGTTGTAATATAACAACCAAATGTCAACAAAAATAAACTTTTTCATATAAAAAAAGCCAGTTATTGCTAAAAACTTTCGCAATAAATAGCTTTTTAAATAACTTCACTTAAATATAAATATATTTTTTTCTTGGGTTTTTAGGTCTTTAGAGAATTAGGGTTAAACTTATATTTTTACTAATATACAAATTTCTTTACGTTTCTGCCATCAATGTTGCCTTCTTCAGAAGGATGTTCATCTTAAGCTGAAATCACAAGTAAAATACATTTTAAAACGGTACGGTATATCGAGAAACAACAATAATCTGCTCTTTCTTCATTAAGGAGCGAAAAATTCCCATGAATTCAATTTTCTTCTCAATAATATAATGTTGCCATTCACGTTAAAATTTGAACTGAATTTCCAAATTAGATGAATTAGATGTATTCATCATTGGTTCACACATGGTTTTCTTTTTGTGAACTACATCGATTTGTCGGTGTCTAGCAGGTGAAAACATTTATGCGGAGATATCTCACTTATTATGGTAAGACATTTGCATAAAACTTCCTAATTAAGTTTGTATCAGCCCTTGTGTTAACCGTTTTTTCACTCTTCTTTTGAATTTCGATCATTTCTAAGATTTCCCGTTTTTTGGTATACGTTCGTTTCTAAGTATATTTGTCCCATCGAAATCAAACTGATGTTGAGTCTCAATTATATGGTTGGTTAATGCTGTTTCATTTCTTTTGTTATATTTATGGCTGTTTAGTCTGGATTTTAGATACTGGGTGGTTTGTCCTATGTACACTTTATCGCAGTTGGAACAGAGTATCCCGTGAATAATGTGGCTTTTCTTTTCTTTAGGTAGTTTTTCCTTCAGTTGACTGAAAAGTTGTTTACATAGATTCTGACCCTTGTGACATACTTTCTGATCATATTGTTTTAGGGTATTGTCAAAATTTTCAGAAAGTCCTGGTATATATGGGAGGGGAATAAGATTTCCACTTGTTTTCTTTTCATGATAACAGAAAATCTTGTTGTTGAACACAGGTATACGTATTTTGAAAATACTATCTATTAAATGTAGAGGATAGTTGTTTTTCTCTAATGCCTCCTCTGCTTTATTAATTGCAAGTCCTCTGTATTCTGAGTCAGATAATTTAATTGCACGACAATTGCATTTTTTGTGACATAGGATGTGTCATAGGATGTTTTGAAATTTAGGTATCTGGCAGACCATGTTGCTTTTATGTACCAGAGTATTCTTATTGTCCCTATTGGGTATATTTATGATGAAGCCTTAGGTCAAGAAAAATGATTGTACCCTTCTCCTTTAATTCATGAGTGAACCTGATATTATGTTGGTAAGAATTGAATTTTTTTCTTAAGTATATAATCGCATTTGTCATGAGGTGCTGTTGTTCATAAATTCCTATATATATATATATATATATATATATATATATATATATATATATATATATATATATATATATATATATATATATATATATAATATAAATGTGTTAGATGTAATTCACGCAAATTCCTTTATAGGGGAGGTCATTATTTGCGATAGATTCAATGACCATATCACTACAAAATAGTTTGATTCTCTTCGAGACGTACTTAAATTAATTACTCATTGCAAATTGTTACTAAATTATCATTCAATGGTAGATGTGAAGGCAAGCACTCGGCATCAACTATCTGGCCAAATTACCAATTCAAATTTGGAAAGTGACTCTTCCTCATAAATTCAGCCGTATATTTCGAGCTTCAAGAGTGACTTTTACAAATAGATTCAATTTATTAATTAGAGAGCATGTCCGGAATAGAATGAACGTAAGCCTCTCCGAACAGAGCGGTTCACGTTAAAGTGGGGTGTTACTTTTGAATGAAGAGTGGGAGCTTCGGTAATGAATAAGGGTAAACAATTAGTGACAATTCAAAAGGGCTTTTCAAACGCTAGAATGTCTGCATTTCTCTGAGTATTGTCGGAACCTGAAGTTATTCAACCAAACTATGGTTTCGCTCGGTATTTTACATTTACTGCCTCGAGGTATTCCCGAAGAATTGAATTATCTGGTTTGACTTTACTCATTTAAAATGTATCTCTAATTTTGGGTAACTGATATATGTGGACTGATACTGTTTCGATCGAGATATTACGTAGGGGAAAGTGGTAATTCTTCGTACAGTTTTCATATTTTTTATTTTAACTTCATGATTAATTGCAATAATAACAAATTCTGATAATAAGAATAAAACAGTTTGGAATATCATGAATTCTATCAAAGAAAAAACCCCAATAGAACCACTAGCATCAGAAAATCCTTTCATGTTTGCTAATGATTTTAATGAATATTTCATAAATGCTGTACAGAATACACATGATGTATCTTCAAATGGAAATTCCACTTCTAAAACACGAAATAGTAAATCGATATTCTGTAAGCTATTATCTAAAATAGAGTTTATAGAAATAATGAAAAATCTCAAAAATTAAAACAGCAGCGTTGATGATGATGTATCAGCAAGCATAGTGAAAGCCACAATTAATGAAATAGCAGAACCAGTTACATATATAATAAATAATTCTATTGAGTATGGTATATTTCCTGAAAATCTGAAACTTGCTTTAATAAAACTAATTAATAAGAAGGGAGATAGAAACATTCTCGAAAACTATAGACCAATAAGTTTATTATCATCTTTCTCGAAATTATTTGAATTAGTGATGGCAACAAGATTACTGAAGTTTTTGACAAGTTGCAATATACTGAGTAACAGCCAACATAGATTTATTAGGGGCAGGTCAACAAAAACTGCCATTTTTCAATTCATTGGGAAAGTATTGGAGGCTCTGGAGGAAAAACTACATATAATCGCATTATTCCTGGATCTCTCGAGGGCGTATGACAGCGTTGATCATGAAATTCTGTTGGAAATCATGGGGAACACTGGAATAAGAGGTCAACTCCTAAAATGGTTCAGATCGTACCCAACAAAACAAGAACAGAGAGTGTTGATAGTAGAAAAGGCCGAAGAAATCAAATCGCACAAAGGCCAAATCAAACAGGGCATACCACAAGGTAGCATATTAGGATGTATTCTATTTTTGCTGTACATAAATGATTTAACAGGTGTTACTGGTTTTGGAGAACTGATGATATTGTTGCTGATGATACCAATGTATTACTGTGGGATGAAAATCTTCAAGAACTGATTGGCAAGGTGTCTGGTGCCTTTGTAAGGATTCGGGAATGGCTACAATTTCGTATACTCAAACTCAATACTGAAACAACGAGTATTATGTACTTCAGAACGCAACATTCAAAAAACAGCAAAATTCCTAGGATTGACACTAGATAAACATCTCACGTGGAGACAACATATAGAAATTACTAACAGATGTTTAAATTCGGTATGCTATACCATCAGAGTCTTAGCAAAATACCTAAGGAGAGATATATTAAAAACCATATACTTTGCCAACTTCGAATCAAGACTGAGGTATAGTATAATTTTCAATGGATCACATAAAAGTATTAAGCACATCTTTGTAACTCAAAAGAAGGTAATGAGGATAATGTTTGGAGTTAAAAGTAGAGAATCCTGCAGAGGTTTGTTTGAAAACAACAAAATTTTAACAGTGTATACAGTTTACATCCAGGAATGTCTGAACTTTGTTTACCAAAATGAACACCTTTTTGAAAGTTACTCAAGCCAAAGCAGTTATGAAAATAGAGAGACACAATATATTTATCCTATACACCAACTTTCTATGACAAAGAAAAGCTGCCACTATTCCTGCTTGAAGATTTTCAATGAACTGCCTAATTCCATCAGAAGCGAAAGAAATAACAGAAAGTACAAAAAAGCAATATACGAATTTTTACTTAAGTTAGAGCCATATGATTTGGGTGAATTCTATACTGGTTTAATTGTTATTTTTTGCAACACTACTTTTTTTTACTATTTGTAGTAGTATTTGTAGCAAAGGTCTTTTCTATTCTATTCTATTCTGTTGTCGAATTCATCTAGTTTATGTCTTAAGTGTATCAAAAATATTGTAGATTATTCAGAAAAAATCTTGATGATCGAGATATTACGAATAGTGAGTATATAAAAGTAAAGTGAAAAGGTGATTATAATGGTAAAGTGAAGAGATGATTATAATGGATCGCATGAATACAGCTTTTTCATATTGTTACACAACGAAACATATGAACCTGTAAAATCAGTTCATTCTCAAGAGCCCGTAAAATAAACAGATTCATTAATTTCCCAATTTCAAATTGAGCGTTTTTTCATATTTCAAGAGAGGTCTTCATAGTATAAGAAAGATCGAAAAAAGTCGAATACGAAAAGTTACGGAATATGCGACTTAATCTGTGATCTTCCGTGTTTTAGTAGGTAGATAACAAGATTATATGCAATATAATTATATGATAAACTGTATGTATAGGTACAAGCTGTCATTTGTCTCAGTTCCAAAACCCGAGTAACTGTTTAAGAAGTTTTCTTCGAGTTAATCTTCAAAGTTAACCGAAGAAAATTACTGAATTTTACCACACCACAGCTAGCTCCTATGAAGATGGGGTACTCTCTAATTATTGAAGTAGCAAAAGTGTGATATTGGGATTCTCGATATAATTCAATGAATTTTCTCTTAAACATATTTTTTACTCTCGACTTTATCTCATTATCATTTAATATCTCAACATTTTGTTATATATAAAAATTTAAAATTCTGATGATTCCTTATATATATATATATATATATATATATATATATATATATATATATATATATATATATATATATATATATATATATATATATATGTGTATGTTGCCGTATTGATAATATTTTCGAAATATTTTTGGGTTATCAAAAGGTGGGCAGAACTAAATTAAACGACTAATCGTCAGTAATTCTATATTTCGAACGAATTTCAGAATACTAAAAATATAGACAGGTGTTAATGAATCTTACAACTTGTAAAACAAGGGAAACCTACATCTGCGTCATATTAATGATTATGATAATATTAAAAATAATAAATGCAGCAGTGTAAAGGACGTACGATATATAAATGACATATACATAAACTCCTTAAGTTCAGTTTTCAGGAATAATATACTTTTTCTCGACTGATTTTTTTGGGTTATTAAGTCTGTGGACAATTGGTGGTGTACTTATATTTCTACTAATACAGATTTCTTTACGTTTCGGCAATCAATGTTGCCTTCTTCAGAAAGATGTTCATCTTCAGCTCAGCTTTTCTTGAACCAGGAGCGGCAAATTTTCTGAAATTATATTAATTTACAAAAATACGATGTTAAAAATTCGGTGTCAGCCAGATTATAATCTAAACTGAATGAAAGGATGACCCAGAGACTCTCTCCTTGCGTCATATTGCTCTTTAATTAAAATTGCCTTTTTGAGTAAGTAACACTGAGAGTGTTATTGCGTGTGGCGAATGAAAGTTGTTGCAATAAAAATTGTAGCATGAAATCATTACCAAAATCAAGTGGATACGTAACACAAATCTTTTAAAATTATTATCGTCAGTGTTAGGAGAGGTGGAACGAATGCACTAATTACAGTGGATAGAGATAGATTATTTCATAACTGCTCGTAGTTCCATTTCATCCGAATTCTATCAATTATTATGAACTTGACAGAAAATCGATGTACCTCTAGCTCTAACTTTATCTATTGAAGTTCGAATAATGAGACGTCGATGTATTTTTCAAAATCGAATTTCGGTATTTCGTCTGGATTTAGTGGGTTATGGAAATACCAGAAGAGCACTGTAATATTACAGTTAAAGTCATGCGGTATAATAACTTCAATCTGAAGGCGTATTTGGACATATTTCATACCGTCTATAACTTCACGTAATATATGTTCGATAGAATCTTGAGATTGAACTCCAACTGATTTATCTGGCACGTAAAATATTTGGAACAAAAATGTTGTAGGTATGTCATAATTCTAGTTCGTGTTACAACTTGCAGCACTGCTTCTGTGTTGTATCATTTTATGCGATGGTATTCACATATCAGTGTACAGATATTCTTCTGGATATAAAGATATATATTCTGTTTCTAACCGGAATGATATGAAGTACAGGTTGACTTCGAATGTGAGGGCTATGAAATTAAATCATTGTTCATGAGTACATCATTCAAATATACAAATGAATCATCCATTTTTGTTTTATTTTCTTACCCAAGATATTTTTCTTCATTTCAGATGAAATAACTTGATTTAATTCGAGATATCAAGTGATTTTAGATATCTCGAATTTTATTCGAGATATGATTTATTATGATACATGTATATATATATATATATATATATATATATATATATATATATATATATATATATATATATATATTATAAACATATATATATATATTTGAATAATTGAAATTAAAAATTTCAAGTTTTCAAATGAATGTTCGAGTGTTCATTTTCTTAAATATTTCATTTAGTGCCATAAGCACAAAAAAATTTCATTTCCGTATATATATATATATATATATATATATATATATATATATATATATATATATATATATATATATATATATATATATATATATATATATATATATATATATATATATATATATATATATATATATATATATATATATATATATATATATATATATATATATATATATATATATATACGATAAAATGATACAACATAGAGGCAGAGCTGCAAGTTGTAACACGAACTAGAAAATGACATACCTACAACATTTTTGTTCCAAATATTTTACGTGCCAGATAAATCAGTTGGAGTTCAATCTCAAGATTCTATCGAACATATATTACGTGAAGTTATAGACGGTATGAAATATGTCCAAATACGCCTTCAGATTGAAGTTATTATACCGCATGACTTTAACTGCAATATTACAGTGCTCTTCTGGTATTTCCATAACCCACTAAATCCAGACGAAATACCGAAATTCGATTTTGAAAATTACATCGACGTCTCATTATTCGAACTTCAATAGATAAAGTTAGAGCTAGACGTACATCGATTTTCTGTCAAGTTCATAATAATTGATAGAATTCGAATGAAATGGAATTACGAGCAGTTATGAAATAATCTCATCTCTACCCACTGTAATCAGTGCCTTCGTTCCACCTCTCCAATCACTGACGATAATAATTTTAAAAGATTTGTGTTACGTATCCACTTGATTTTGGTAATGATTTCATGCTACAATTTTTATTGCAACAACTTTCATTCGCCACACGCAATAAATCTCTCAGTGTTACTTACTCAAAAATGCCATTTAGTAACTGGAAAGAGAATCCACAAAAATATGACGCAAGGAGAGAGTCTCTGAATCATCCTTAGTTGTTTTGTTGTTTGTTATATATATATATATATATATATATATATATATATATATATATATATATATATATATATATATATATATATATATATATATATATATATATATATATATGTAATATAAATATATAGATAAAGTGAGAAAAAAATTAGAGAAAATTCATTGAATTATATCGAGAATCCCTTTTTGCTACTTCAATAATTAGAGAGTACCCCATCTTCATAGGAGCTAGCTGTGGTGTGGTAAAATTCAGTAATTTTCTTCGGTTAACTTTGAAGATTAACTCGAAGAGAACTTCTTAAACAGTTACTCGGGTTTTGGAACTGAGACAAATGACAGCTTGTACCTATACATACAGTTTATTATATAATTAAATTGCATATAATCTTGTTATCTACCTACTAAAACACGGAAGATCACAGATTAAGTTACATATTCCGTAACTTTTCGTATTCGACTTTTTTCGATCTTTCTTATACTATGAAGACCTCTCTTGAAATATGAAAAAACGCTCAATTTGAAATTGGGAAATAAATGAATCTGTTTATTTCACGGGCTCTTGAGAATGAACTGGTTTTACAGGTTCATATGTTTCGTTGTGTAACAATATGAAAAAGCTGTATTTATGCGATTCATTATAATCATCTCTTCACTTTACCATTATAATCATCTTTTCACTTTACTTTTATATACGTACTATTCGTAATATCTCTATCAAAAACATTTTTTCTGAATAATATACAATATATTTGATACACTTAAGACATAAACTAGATGAATTCGACAATAGAATATATCTTCATTTCTAGTTACTACAAATAGAAAAAAAAAAAGTGTTGAAAAAAAAAATAACAATTTAACCAGTATAAAATTAACCCAAATCATATGGCTCTGACTCAAGCAAAAATTCGTATATTGCTTTTTGTACTTTCTGATATTTTTTTTGCTTCTGATGGAATTAGGCAGTTTATTGAAAATCTTCAAGCAGGAATAGTGGCAGCTTTTGTCTGTCATAGGAAGTTGATGTATAAGATAAATATATTGTGTCTCTCTATTTTCGTAACTGCTTTGGCTTGAGTAACTTTCAAAAAGGTGTTTATTTTGGTGAACAAAGTTCAGACATTCCTGGATGTAAACTGCATACACTGTTAAAATTTTGTTGTTTTCAAACAAACCTCTGCAGGATTCTCTACTTTTAACTCCAAACATTATTCTCATTACCTTCTTTTGAGTTACAAAGATGTCCTTAATACTTTTATGTGATCCATTGAAAATGATACCATACCTCAGTCTTGATTCGAAGTTGGCAAAGTATATGGTTTTCAATATATCTCTCCTTAGGTATTTTGCTAAGACTCTGATGGTAAAGCATACCGAATTTAAACATCTGTTAGTAATTTCTATATGTTGTCTCCATGTGAGATGTTTATCAAGTGTCAATCCTAGGAATTTTGCTGTTTTTTGAAGACTGAGGTTGTCTCCATCAATCATTATCTCTCTGGTATATTTTTTGTTGAATGTTGCGTTCTGAAGTACATAATACTCGTTGTTTCAGTATTGAGTTTGAGTATACGAAATTGTAGCCATTCCCGAATCCTTACAAAGGCACCAGACACCTTGCCAATCAGTTCTTGAAGATTTTCATCCCACAGTAATACATTGGTATCATCAGCAAACAATATCATCAGTTCTCCAAAACCAGTAACACCTGTTGAATCATTTATGTACAGCAAAAATAGAATACATCCTAATATGCTACCTTGTGGTATGCCCTGTTTGATTTGGCCTTTGTGCGATTTGATTTCTTCGGCCTTTTCTACTATCAACACTTTCTGTTCTTGTTTTGTTAGGTACGATCTGAACCATTTTAGGAGTTGACCTCTTATTCCAGTGTTCCCCATGACTTCCAACAGAATTTCATGATCAACGCTGTCATACGCCTTCGAGAGATCCAGGAATAATCCGATTATATGTAGTTTTTCCTCCAGAGCCTCCAATACTTTCCCAATGAATTGAAAAATGGCAGTTTTTGTTGACCTGCCCCTAATAAATCCATGTTGGCTGTTACTCAGTATATTGCAACTTGTCAAAAAGTTTAGTAATCTTGTTGTCATAACTAATTCAAATAATTTTGAGAAAGATGATAATAAACTTATTGGTCTATAGTTTTCGAGAATGTTTCTATCTCCCTTTTTAAAAATTATTTTTATTAAAGCAAGTTTCAGATTTTCAGTAAATATACCATACTCAATAGAATTATTTATTATATATGTAACTGGTTCTGCTATTTCATTAATTGTGGCTTTCACTATGCTTGCTGGTACATCATCATCAAGGCTGCTGTTTTAATTTTTGAGATTTTTCATTTTTTCTATAAACTCTATTTTAGATAATGGCTTACAGAACATCGATTTACTATTTCGTGTTTCAGAAGTGGAATTTCCATTTGAAGATACATCATGTGTATTCTGTACAGCATTCATGAAATATTCATTAAAATCATTAGCAAACTTGAAAGGATTTTCTGATGCTAGTGGTTCTATTGGGGTTTTCTCTTTGATAGAATTTATGATATTCCAAACTGTTTTATTCTTATTATCAGAATTTGTTATTATTGCAATTAATTATGAAGTTAGAATATAGAATATGAACACTGTACGAAGAGTTACCACTTTCCTCTACGTAATATCTCGATCAAAACAGTATCAGTCCACATATATCAGTTACCCAAAATAAGAGATACATTATAAATGAATAAAGTCAAACCAGATAATTTAATTCTTCGGGAATACCTTGAGGCAGTAAATGTAAAATACCGAGCGAAACCATAGTTTGGTTGAATAACTTCAGGTTCCGACAATACTCAGGGAAATGCAGACATTCTAGCGTTTGAAAAGCCCTTTTGAATTGTCACTAATTGTTTACCCTTATTCATTACCGAAGCTCCCACTCTTCATTCAAAAGTAACACCCCACTTTAACGTGAACCGCTCTGTTCGGAGAGGCTTACGTTCATTCTATTCCGGACATGCTCTCTAATTAATAAATTGAATCTATTTGTAAAAGTCACTCTTGAAGCTCGAAATATACGGCTGAATTTATGAGGAAGAGTCACTTTCCAAATTTGAATTGGTAATTTGGCCAGATAGTTGATGCCGAGTGCTTGCCTCCACATCTACCATTGAATGATAATTTAGTAACAATTCGCAATGAGTAATTAATTTAAGTACGTCTCGAAGAGAATCAAACTATTTTGTAGTGATATGGTCATTGAATCAATCGCAAAAAATGACCTCCCCTATAAAGGAATTTGCGTGAACAACAGCACCTCATGACAAATGCGATTAAATACTTAAGAAAAAAATTAAATTCTTACCACCATAATATCAGGTTCACTCATGAATTAAAGGAGAACGGTACAATCATTTTTCTTGACCTAACGCTTCATCATAAAAAAAGGACAATAAGAATACCCTGGTACATAAAAGCAACATGGTCTGCCAGATACCTAAATTTCAAAACATCCTATGTCACAAAAAATGCAATTGTCGTGCAATTAAATTATCCGACTCAGAATACAGAGGACTTGCAATTAATAAAGCAAAGGAGGCATTACAGAAAAACAACTATGCTCTACATTTAAAATATAGTATTTTCAAAATACGTATACATGTGTTCAACAATTTGTTGGTTTTCTGTTATCATGAAAAGAAAACAAGTAGAAATCTTATTTCCCTTCCATATATACCGGGACTCTCTGAAAATTTTTACAATACCCTAAAACAATATGATCTGAATGTATGTCGCAAGGGTCAGAATCTATGTAAACAACTTATATAAATGTCTTATAATAAGTGATATATCTATATATATATATATATATATATATATATATATATATATATATATATATATATATATATATATATATATATATATATATATATATATATATATATATATATATATATTTATATCATGTATATAATATTTCTTTATACACACAATTTTTGGTCATCTTAGACATTGATGGTCCAAATTTTCAATAATCGAATAAACGGCATCTGTCCGCAATCGGGTTGCCCCCTTATCGACTACGTACTTCCCGCCCCCTATCTTATACACCATCATGGCACATCCGTTCGCGCATGGCCCCCTAGATAGTTATATAACAGTTTAGAATCCGATACTTTAAATTCTGAGTAGGATATCGCCGATGACAATAAGAACTGATAACTTTAATACAAAATTCCGTAATGTAGGTATATAAAACTATAATGACATATATATATATATATATATATATATATATATATATATATATATATATATATGTATATATATATATATATATAATATATATATATATATATATATATATATATATATATATATATATATATATATATATATATATATATATATATATAATGAAATTAAAGATTATCGCATATCCCGCAGATTGGTAGCAGCCGTTGACACGTGTTTCGATCTTATTGGCTCTCCTCAGAACGGCGTAGCCAAGTGCTAGTTGTAGAAACCTGGGGGTGAAAAACACAAGAAGAAAAACTAAGAAAAACGGACAACCTCTGAAGGAAGTAGCAACATTTTAGTCTACTCGTTTTTTTTCCGGATTGGCAAATTTGGAGACTGCTTTGTCCGTGAGGTGACTATTTATTCTTCAAGGAGGCTCTCTGCCGAGACGTTGAAAAATATATGAATAAAATTTGATGCGGAAGAAAATTTGAAGAAATTGAAAAGTTAAAGAAAATTAACAACTTGGCTATGCCGTTCTGAGGAGAGCCAATAACCTCCGAACACCTGTCAACGGCTGCTACCAATCTGCGGGATATGCCGATAATCAAATATTATGAAAAATAAAATAATTAGAGGATAAAACGACACAAAAATTCAATTTCATTTCAATTTTCTTCCACATCAATTTTATTTATATATATATATATATATATATATATATATATATATATATATATATATATATATATATATATATATATATTAATAATAATAATAAGTTTATTCAGCATGAAGCTGTTACAAAAAAATTCAATAATAATATTTATCCACTTTTATCACAGTACAATATTTCGAAATATGAATAATTTCAAAGATCTTCTAAAACTTCTCAGCGAAATACAATTTCTAACATCAGCAGGTAAATTATTAAACATTCTTATTCCCTCATTTATTGTGGATCTATGCATTAAACCTAAATTATGTTTTTCTACAAAAAAGTCATCTCTATGACGAGTTTCATGCCCTTGAATTTCATTGACGTACCTCAAATTTTCAACCAAATACTTCGGCAAAAACCTATTCTTCATTTTATAGATATACTCTAATGTCCTGAAGGTTATCCTCTGTTTTACGCTCATGAAATTCAATATTTCTGAAATTAACTTAATGGGTGTTCTCTTTTTACATTTCAAAATTAATCTCATTCTTCTGTTCATAATTTTCTGAAGTTCACTGATAGATGCTTTCTGAAGATTGAATAAAAGAGACGTACACTAGTGAATATGTGGCTAAACAATTGTTTTAAACAGTAATAATTTTGTATGCATATTCAATCTGTTACTTAGTTTAGCCATAAAATGCACATTTTTTGACATCTTGTTGGCCATGTAATCAGCATGCAACTTGAAATTAAGATTTTCATCTAACATGACACCTAAATATTTCATACTATGAACTCTTTCTATATAATCATTTATTTTTATTTTAATACCATGTGAACGTGTATTTTTTATTCTATATGATGTTTCCACCATCATAAATTTTGACTTCTTTATGTATATTTCGAGATTATTATCACATAACCACACATATAATCTACACAAATCATCATTCATTTTCACAACCATTTCATCGATATTATGACCCGATATATAAAGCATTGTGTCATCAGCAAACAATGATATTTCACACTCTCTTACATATTTTATGATATCATTTATATACAATATAAAAATTAATGGTCCCAAAAAAACCGTTTCCTGTGGAATACCATAATTGTTAATCCCTTCTGAAGATTTGCAAGTGCCGAACTTTACTCTCTGCCGTCGATCATTTAAATATGTATCGAACCAATTATATACTATGTCACTAAAACCAATTTTTTTCATTTTCTTCAATAAAAATAATCTATCAATAGTTTCGAATGCCCTTTGAAAATCAAGAAAGATCACTAAGACTATCTTACCTTCATCAATTTCTTTCAGCCATTTATTGTAAATATTCAAAATACTACTCTCACATGAATGCTTCATTCGAAATCTAGATTGATTGATTACAAGTACATTATGCTTCTCAATGAAGCCATTTAGTTGCTGCTTGACTGCCATTTCTAAAACTTTTTCATATACTGGTACTACATTTATTCCTCGAAATTCCTCACACTTGTTTGTATTTTGTACTTTTTGCACTGGAGTTATCAAAGAACTCTTCCATAACCGCGGAAATACGCCATAAGACAAAGAATCATTTACCACATATATATATATATATATATATATATATATATATATATATATATATATATATATATATATATATATATATATATATATATATATATATATATATATATATATATATATATATATATATATATATACTATTCTAACTTATACCTACAGAATTCGCACCCATCTTTTACCCTCTAAGGGATTGAATTTACAAAGAAAGGATATCGGCAAGAATCATTATCAAAAAATCATAACCCATTTTTAACATTTTATTGAGATAACTTTGAAAATCAGAGAACTCTCTAAATAAATTTGGATCCCCTTTTCAATTCTTTAAGAGATAATTTCCGAATGAAATATTTTGCACGTCTTTTATGACTCTCAATTGAGAACCGTCATACTGAATTGCTTCGGAATGTGAAAAATTTCAAAAGCGGCAAAATTTTATAATAACTTTGCGCTGCTGTTTTATGCCTTCAGGAGGTAATTTTCAAGAATTATTTCAGAGAGCCTTCGAAAAGAAATCCTTGTGCAAAATTTCAAGTTTCTGACGCTTATACTTTAGGATCTGGGTTGATATGTCACTCGCCCAGTCAGTCAGCTTCTCGTTCTATATATTTACATAAGGTGACGCGTTTCGTCGAAAAACTTTTTCATCTGACGAGAAAATAATATTTTCAATAACAAATCTGACTGTCAAAGTGTTCATGAAAAACAAAAAAAATTGAGAATGAATAACCATAGAGTTTATCTCAGAGGCCTTCCCTACTGAACTAGGTATATGTTCTTAGCCTAAAGAACATTGACTCGAATGTGAAGAACATATCGTTCAGTATAGAAGGTCTTTGGGAAAAACTCAATGCTTGATTTATTATTTTATTCTTCAATAATATTAGTGAATAATTTTACGTGTGTACAGTGTAATCAAATTGCACTGGGGAACAATTTGTAACATGATTTCTGTTGAATTGGATTTTCAGGCAGTTTCAGAAAAAAATTGACATGCTGATTCCAAATCATCAGTTTTTATGTAAAATTTTTTTTCTACAGTTTTTGTGCTTACTATTACGCACATACTGACGCGTATTGCAAAAAGCCCTTCTGCACTTCTGCTGGCGGAACTTGTATGGTTCAGTCAAAATAGGTCATCCACTTTATTTTCTTGAAGAAAAAGACATAAGGAAGGTCATTGATTTGTTGCAATATAACTTACACCAATGGATCATCTGTATTGATCTTCAAATGGTTTGGTCCTTCTTGGCCAGCAACGTGAATATACCAAGTATCAATGTTTTGTATGTATATGAGACTGTAGATCTCAGATCTGACCTGAAACCTGGTGATCCAAACATTCTAAATTAGCCACTTGTCGACAGAACAAACATATATTTCTGCCTTTGCATTTAACACTAGGTCTCATGGAGTAATTTGTTAAAGCTTTGTCAACTGGAGGAGGCTGATTTGAGTATATCATTTCGGCATTTCCTAACATGTCTTATGAGAAGATGAACGTTTCATTGAAACAATGACCGAATATGAAAAGAATGCTTGGTTGACATTCAAAAAAATTGTCAAGGACTTTCTTGGAAACACACGAGTCCTGAATCAAGTCCAAATTGTTCAAGAGCTCTAGAAAGCTTCAAAAAGCTTGGCTGTAACATGAGTATCAAACTTTTATTCTTGAATAGCGATCTGGTTAACGGTCCAAAAAAACCTGGCGCTTTTAGTGATGAACAGGGTGAGCGATTCCACCAAAATTTGAAGGTCATGGAGGTAAGGTATCAAGGTAGATAGGATGTCAGTATGATGGCTGATTACTGTTGGATCATCAAGCGAGAACTTCCCCAGAGTGAACATTCTGGGAGAAGTTATAAGAAAAAATTTTACTCTATCTTTTTTTTTGCGTAAACTTTAAATTTAACTTTAAAAAATACCATAACTTTGGTATGAATAAAATGTTCTACTATGTTTGCCGAGTACAGACTTTATTTTCCCCTGTATGCCCATTTCGTATGACTTTTAGGGTAAAAAGACGGTATCCTGTAGTTTAAAAACTCGACGTGATAGAGAAAACGTTATAACATTTGCGAATTCAGACACCAAAATTTAGTCAAAAACAAGTCTCAGATCTAAGACAACAAAATTGCTGTTTCCCAGTGTTATCATTGACAATGAAAAAAATAGAAGTTTTCAATTTTCAATATCAAAGTAGAATAATTTGGAACTAAAACTTTCATTTGCAAAATATTTTTTTCAACGTTATAACTTATAATTTGAATAAAATTTGTATTTTTCTGATTTTCCCTATAATTAATTTCAAACATGATAATATTGTTTAGCCAACACAGTGGCTTCATCAGATGTTGATAATAAACTGAGCTATTACATTGTGGACTGCTTGCATTCATCCTGAAGTGTGTGTATCTATTATCCTTCCATAGAACACTGTTTGTTTGAGGTAAAGGAATGACTATAGAACATATTTCTCCTGAAGTATGGGGGATGACCGTAGAATACTTTTCTTCAATTGCCTTTTACGGAATAATTTTAAAAGAGAGAATTATTGATTGAAACTTGATCATTTAATAAAATATTTGATTTCTTCCTCCTATTAATTTCCATGGCTTCTAACAGGGTTAGTTTATAATATTTTTTTCTGTATGCAAGATGTGTTGCATATGTCGAATCGGTTTTATTTTTTTCAATGCATTTCTGTTCAAATATTCTGAGTTTGAAATTCTTGCCAGTTTGACCAACATTTACTGTGGAAGAAGTACCACAACTCAACTCATAGATACCCGATTTATCATCAGGCGAAATTTTATCTTTCGCATTTCTGATGTGCCTACCCACGGTATGCGGTGTTTTGAAAGCTATCGTTAAATTTCTATCAGATAAAAACTTCTAGGTTTTAGATACAGGGTTGCCTAAATACGTCAATATTCTGAAATTGTTATGACTATGTGTTACTTTAGGATATACTTGAGAAATGGCCTTATTATATAATGTTTTCCTCAAAATATTATCGACGAAACAATGATGTGTTCAATGATATTCTATTCTTCAGGATATACTTGAGAAATGGCCTTATTATATAATGTTTTCCTCAAAATATTATCGACGAAACAATGATGTGTTCAATGATATTCTATTCTTCAGACTAATTATCTGCTGATAGGAGTGGGGCATATTTATCAATCTGTGTATAATACTGTTGTACGCCGCTGATTTGTGATGAAACGGATGTGAGGACGAACAATGTATTGTTTGATCACAATAAAAGGGCTTGCGGAAAATTCAAAACTCATGATTATTGTCAGTTCTTTTTATTGTAAGATGCAAGTAGTTTCACAACCTTCCAATTCTATTTCTTTTGTGAACTCTATATTTGGGTGAAGTGAATTATTGAATTTTGAAAAAGAATTGACCTGTGAAGCAGGTAATGATATCGTCGACATATCTACACTTATGGATACATTTCTCAGAAAGTTGGCTACTATGAATAGACTTCTCTATATTTATTATCCATGAATATTTCCGCTAAGAACGGGCTTAGCGGGTTTCCCATGACTAATGGCTCGTTACTGCTGTAAAAGTTATCATTAAATTGAAAATAGTATTGGTTTAATCAAATTTCTAACAGATTTAACTTCTTTGCCTCAATTGAAGGATTCCTAAAAGTTAATGAGGTATATAATGATTTTCCATTCCTTTCAATACAACATTTTCAATATGCAGAATAATTTTGTTTCGATTTAATGCAGAATAATATTGAAATGCCTTACCTGTTACAATTTTTTCACGATGTGGCATCAAATCTGAACGAAGGCTTACGACAATCTAAACGTTCGAACTTCTTTTCGTTCTTGTGAGCTGAGATATGATCCTGAAGATTTGCTTACTGCCTGAACTTATGATAACGAAATTAAACAGAGATCTCGAATGAATGGTTGGAATCCAGTATACGTCCTTCAAGTTCATTGAATTTCCTTTCTGGAAAGGAGATTCTCTACAGTGATGGCATTGATGATTATTATCGACTTTGTCTTCATAATGAATATTGCAATATTCTCTTTTCACTTGAATATCAGGATTCTTCTACATAATTCGAAAGTTGCTGTATTTCTTTATCGATATTTCGTTGTTTGAACAACGTACACATTTTTGTACGTTGTTCGACCATTGGGCAATATTTTGTCCATTTTCAAAATTTTTGTTCATTAGAATAACATTAATCTTGTTGTATCGGAACTTCTTCGATATTCATCAAATCATAGAGTTATTCCATTTCACTGATCTCAAAAATTTGTACTCATATTTTCAATCAAATATGGCAATAGACAGTCGAAACTTCTAAAAATTTCTATCTACTCAACTTCTTTCTGATGATTTGAAGGATGTTGAATTTATTCAATGATGTTTTGTTGATTATCTGTTGGATACTATATTGTCTATTTCCTGTTTTTTCTCTTATTTTAGAGTCAATTTAATTTTGCTCTACCGGAACATTTCAGCATAAAATGATTCCATTTTACTCAACTCAAACACTTGTACTCGTATTCTGAATCAAATATTTCATTTGAAGGCTGATGTATTTGTTCAATAATGTTTTGTTGATTATCTGTTGGATACTCTATTGTCCATATTCTGAAGTTTTACTTCATTTACAGTCATTTTATTCTTGTTTTACGGGAACTTTTTCGAAATTCAACAATTCCAATAATTCAACATAAAGTGATTCCATTTCACTGACCTTAACACCTGTACTCATATTTGGAACAAAATTTCTCGATGGACAGACGAATTCTCTGACAATTTTCACCAAAACACATTGCTCCATATCATTTGCAGGCTGCTTTACTTCTCCAATAATATTTCGTTGAATATATATATGTTCCTGTTTCCCTTGATAGGACAAAATATTGTTCATTTTCTGAAATGTTTCTTCATTTACAATCACTCTATTCATACTGTACCGGAAGTCTTCAATTTCTATCAGCACACTCTCTTCCAAATCATTTGAAGGCTGCTGTTTTCGTTCAATAATGTTTTGCTGATTGTTTGTTGGATAATAGATTGTCGATTTCCTGAAGTTTTACTTCAATTGCGGTCACTTTACTCTTGCTGTATCGAAACTCTTCCGAAATTCAGCAATTCCGATATTTCAGGATAGTGATTCCATTTCAGTGAACAGTTGTACTCATAATTTGAATCAAACTAGTCAATGAATAGACGAAACTTCTGACAGTTTTCATCAACACACATTCCATTTGAAGGCTGATGTATTTCTTCAATGATGTGTCGTGCTGGTTTTCTTCAAAAATTGAAGAATTTCGATAATTTAGCACAAAGTAATTCCATTTCAATGAACTCAAACACTTCTAATCACATTTTGGAGCGAATACATCAATAGACTGACCAAACTTCTAACAATTACCTTCAACAAATGATAATACGTAGTTTCCACTGAAAACTTAAATTCAATTGACATCAGTTTTTTTTTACATCAGAACAAGCGTTGCCTAACGAAGCTAAAAATGTTTAACTGTCATGATTGATGAGCCATTCTCATTTTCAAATCAGTTCATAATGCGAAAAGTCATAATTACAGAAACTATATAACATTCGGTTTCTGAGAGTTTGTCCAAAATCTCTTTTTCCATGGACTTCCTTCTTCTTCGGAAATTCATAGTTTCATAGGATGTATTCTCTGATTGTAATTGATCGATTCCGTCGTTACTATGTGATAACTCATCATGTTGGAACAGAAACAACTGATTTTTATTATGTTTTGACAAAAGTGGATAAATATTCTAATGCAATTCCAAATATTCAACTGATTCGTCATTGAATTCCTTACCACTTCAACTCATAGCACAACAAAACATCCCAATCTTTTATCCCGATTACCCGGGATTCGAACGGACATTTAACTAGTGAGGAAAGAATGCAGAATGATATTGAAATTTCCTACCCTTTACGATTCTACAATGTAGCATCAAATTAGTATTTTTTGAACCATAGCTTCTGGCTTTCTATACATTCGAACTTCTTTTTGTTCTTGTGGGCTGAGATATGCTTCTGCAAATTTGCTTACTGCCGAACTTAGAAAAACGAAATCAAACTGAGATCTCGAATGAATGGTTTGAATCCAGTATGCATGCGACAATGTCCCATCAAATTCCTTTTCTAGAAGAGAAGATTTTTCAGAGTAATTGCATTGATGATTATAGATAGATTGTTAATATAATGAATGAAGATAGAACAAAAGTGTTGCTTTGTGCAACATTCTACGAGCCAGAAAGAGAAATAGTTGAAGATCCAGAAGAAATCTTCTGGATGGTCAGGAGTTGAATTCTTTTTCATTATGTGCTCTTTGGAGGAATTTCCTTCGTGGCAGCTGCAGTTGTGGGGATCATGTTTTAACAAAAGAGGCAAAAACAAGAAGGAGCAAGAAACATTTTCATTGAAGTGAAAACCTCAGTTTTAAATATAATTTGGCCAATAGTTCATGTCGTGCCAGTAGAGGTTATTGTACATGAAGAACTGATAAAATAAGATTTTTATATTTTGTAATAACATATTTATGTGAATAATATACTAAAAACTGATGAAATATCGACTTTGCCTTCATTTAGAAAATTCAAATATTCTTTTTCCACTTGAATTTCTTGTTCTTCTTCCTTCGAAGGTTGAATTCACACGATGAAGGAAACATCATTCGAACACTTCTTCATGAATTCGTAGTTTGAGTATCCTCTGATTGTAATTGATCGAATTTTCTTCATCATTCGAAGGTTGAATTCATATGATGTAGAAAGTATCATTCGAACACTACTTCATAAATTCATAGTTTAAGTATTCTCTGATTGTAATTGATCGAATTTGTCGTAACTGTGTGATAACTCATCATGTTGAAACAGAAACAACTGATTTATACTATGTTTTTACAAAGGTAGATAAATATTGTATTCTACCTATTACAATTCCGGTTGTCGAACATCGTCCGGCAGATTTAACTTGATAACTTAATAATTTATTTATGTAAATAAAATACTAAAAAATTTTCGATTTTGTCTTGAACGTGAAAATTGCAATATTCCTTTTTCACTTTTCTTAATCTTAATGAGTCGAAGGTTGAATTCTCTACGAAAACTTCGAAAACTTCTTCATAAATTCATAGTTTAAGTATTATCTGATTGTAATTGATCGAATTCGTCGTTACTATGTGATAAAACATAATGTTGAAATAGAAAAAACTGATTTATACTATATTTTCACAAAAGTAGATGAATATTGTATTCTACCTAATTACAATCTCGATTGTCGATTATCGTCCTGATGATTTAACTTGATAACTGAGTAACATATTCATGTAAATAATATACTCTAAAATCTGATAAAGTATCGACTTTGTCTTCATTGTGAAAATTGCAATATTCCTTTTTCACTTGAATTTCTAATTCTTCATCATTCAAAGGTTGAATTCGAATGATGTAGAAAACATCATTCGAACACTTCGAACACTTCTTCATAAATTCATAGTTTAAGTATTTTCTGATTGTAATTGATCGAATCCGTCGTTACTATGTGATAACTCATCATGTTGAAACAGAAACAACTGATTTATACTATGTTTTTACAAAGGTAGATGAATATTGTATTCTACCTATTACAATTCCGGTTGTCGAACATCGTCCGGCAGATTTAACTTGATAACTGAATAATCTATTTATGTAAATAATATACTGAAGAATTATCGATTTTGTCTTGATTGTGAAAATTGCAATATTCCTTTTTCACTTGAATTTCTCATTCTTCATGAGTGTCGAAGGTTGAATTCGAATGATGTAGAAAACATCATTCGAACACTTCGAAAACTTCTTCATAAATTCATAGTTTGAGTATTCTCTGATTGTAATTGATCGAATTCGTCGTACTATGTGATAACTCATCATGTTGAAACAGAAACAACTGATTTATACTATGTTTTTACAAAAGTAGATGAATATTGTATTCTACCTATTACAATTTCGATTGTCGATTATCGTCCTGTAGATTTAACTTGATAACTGAGTAATATATTCATGTAAATAATATACTCTAAACACTAAGGAATTATCGACCTTGCCTTCATTGTGAAAATTGCAATATTCCTTTCTCACTTGAATTTCTCAATCTTCATCATTCGAAGGTTGAATTCGAATGATGTAGAAAACATCATTCGAACACTTCTTCATAAATTCATAGTTTAAGTATTCTCTGATTGTAATTGATCGAATTTGTCGTTACTATGTGATAACTCATCATGTTGAAACAGAAACAACTGATTTATACTATGTTTTTACAAAAGTAGATTAATATTGTATTCTACCTATTACAATTCCGGTTGTCGATCATCGACCGGCAGATTCAACTTGATAACTGAATAATATATTTATGCTAAAATTATACTAAAAATTATCGATTGTAAAAATTGCCATATTCTTTTTTCACTTGAATTTTTTTTTCTTCATCATTCAAAGTTTGAATTCGAATGATGTAGAAAACATCATTCGAACACTTCTTCATAAACTCAAAGTTCGAGTATTCTTTGATTGGAATTGATCGAGTCCGTCGTTACTATGTGATAACTCATCATGTTGAAACAGAAACAACTGATTTATACTATGTTTTCACAAAAGTGGATACGTATTGTACTCTACCTATTACAATTTCGGTTGTCGATTATCGTCCGGCAGATTTAACTTGATAACTGAATAACTATCTTGAACCTCTTAAAACATACTGAGAATAAGATGAGTTGAAGATTTCATCTCAATCGTCTTACTCGACTTTCGCTGTACATTGATAAAGTTACCCAACTGATGCGTCATTGAATTCTTTACCACTTGAACTCATCGCTGTACAAAAACGTCCATATCGTTTTTTTCCAAGTACCCTGAATTCGAGCGGATATTTTACTAGTGAAAAATTCAACGTTCATCCTAATCTACCTGATGACTGCTAACTGAAATTTCAATTGCAGTCAAATACCTATTAAATTTTGTAATGATAAACGAAGTAAACTACAACGCTTTGTGTTTCTCAGATTATATTCAAGTTTTGAATTAGCATTTCACTTCTCTAATTCGTGTTTTGTTTTCATTTGTCTCTCGTTTCCAATCAGCTTCAAAGATGTTTATCAAGCACGGTGTTGTCATTATCTTAACACGATAGTACTGATTTTTCCAACTGCAGATACTGTGCCAAGCTAAAGAAAGTAAACTGAAACATGAAAAGAGTTTCCAGTGAAATTTATATTTAATTATCCAAACGAAATTTTTCTCGTTTTGATAATTGAGGGATTAAATCGAATTGAGTGATTGAAGGCCATAACTTGGTGTCTATTAACAATAATGATGCAGGTAGAATATTGTGTTCTCGACTAACACATTTTTATTTACATTATATTCGAAAAATAACCAGTTAAATGATAAATGTATATATATATATATATATATATATATATATATATATATATATATATATATATATATATATATATATATATATATATATATATATTTATATATGAGGAAATTAAATTTTTTGTGCTTGTGGCACTGAATGAAATATTCAAGAAAACTTCGATGGACGTGGTGCGACTGACGAGTTCCTTGCAGAACGAAACATATATGTCTCGCACTTCCATCAGGTGTGGCATCGATTTCAATATTTCTCTAACATTTATCCTTTGAAGGAAAATGGAGACAACACATCGTAAACATTCACATATCTAGCTCTACTATAACATTCTTTTGATTAATTTAAATTTTTCGAATTAATGTTCTAGTGTTCATTTTCTTATATATATATATATATATATATATATATATATATATATATATATATATATATATATATATATATATATATATATATATATATATATATATATATATATATATATATATATATTAGTATAATTTATAAAAGTATTATAAATAAAAATTTATAATTCTAATAAATATATAATTTCTATATATTTACAACGATTTGATAAACCTTACAAATAACACTCATAAAAAGAATACACAACAATCACCAAACATCACATCTCAAAACTCATTTTTTCCTGATCTACCTTCAATTTGACACACATAAATCAATTATTATACATATTCTGGATAAGTATAAAACTCAACTATATGTAATGTTATATATGTATATATAAATCACACTTATTAGAATCACCTGGCTTACTATGAGTTTTTCAGAGGTTTCCTCATGGTGAAGAAGACTAAAACTTCCGAAGTGAATGCTATGCCAGAAATATTCCTCTGATACTAAAAATCGATATGTAAAAATACAAAAAAGAGAATATTGTCGACATATCCCGCAATTGGTAGCAGCCGTTGTCACGTGTTTCGAGCTCATTGGCTCTCCTCAGAACGGCGTAGCCAAGTTCAAGTTGTGCAAACCTGAAGATGGAAACACAAGAAAACTAAAAAATACTGGCACTGCTCTTAAGAAAGTCTCCACATTTCATGTTACCGCGTTTGTACTCTCCGGTTTGGGAGATTTGGACAACTACTTCGCCCGTGAGGTGACTATTTTTCCTTCGAGAATGCTCTAAGCCGAGACATTGAACGATATATGAATAATGTTTGATGCGGAAGAAAATTTCAACGAGAGTGAACATTGTCGGCATATCCCGCAATTGGTAGCATAAGAAGGATAAATGAAGGTAGATAAATAAGATATGATAAGGGTAGGATAAATAGTCACCTCACGTTTAGAAACAGTCTTCTAAATCTCCCAATCTGAAGAGTACAAACGCGGTAGCCTGAAATGTGGAGACTTTCTTCAGAGGAGTCTTCATCTTCAGGTTCGTACAACTTGTACTTGTCTACGCCGTTCTAAGGAGAGCCAATAAGCTCGAAATACGTGTCAACGACTGCTACCAATTGTTCATAAACATTATTCATATATTGTATATATATATATATATATATATATATATATATATATATATATATATATATATATATATATAGGAAGAAAATTTCAACGAGAGTGAACATTGTCGGCATATCCCGTAATTGGTAGCATAAGAAGGATAAATGAATGTAGATAAATAAGATATGATAAATAGTCACCTCACGTTTAGAAACAGTCTTCTAAATCTCCCAATCTGAAGAGTATATTTCTTCAGAGGAGTCTTCATCTTCAGGTTCGTATAACTTGTACTTGTCTACGCCGTTCTAAGGATAGCCAATAAGCTCGAAATACGTGTCAACGACTGCTACCAATTGTTCATAAACATTATTAATATATTGTATATATATATATATATATATATATATATATATATATATATATATATATATATATATATATATATATATATATATTTGTGTGTGTATCAGATTTGTTCAATGTGGAAAATTATTCCGGGCCAAATATTTTTCACTCAATTCTCCGTTAAGAACACCTTTATTTAATTATTATTAATTTATCTGTTCATTATTATAATATCTTTATGCAAGCAACAAATGCACAATATGAATAAAAATAGTTTGATTTTACGAATGTTTGTAATTATCGAGCCATAGATGAAACTGCTTCCATCATTTTCTTTTCGGAATGGCTTTGTGCATACCTCACTGTACCTATGAATTACGAACGTTAGTGAACATGGAATTAACTTCGATATGAACGTTTCAGCTTTCATTCGGGTATAAAATGAAAGTTTTGCTTTACGTTTGTCACATTCATCAAATATGAGATTTGTGGACTTCATTTTGAATTTTCGGGACTACCATAAATAAAATTTATTCAGCAACAACGAAATCTACGGATACGCTGCTTTTGTTGAGAGTTTGAATTATGCTGCAATTGTTGGACAACCACATCAAACTTTTCGCTTTCAGTTTGTTCTGAGACAATAACGATAACTACAAAACCCGATTGAGGGTTTGATGAGGATTCCCAATTGTACTATTTATACACCGTTTGCATGAATTAAACTGAATTCTGATATTGAAACTGCAATGAATTGACGGAAAAAATTAATTTCACTCACTAATCTGATTTAGATCCCGAATAAAACGAAATGAGTTATATATTTTGAGCGTTTTATATAATATTATAATATATGTTATATAATAGGAATTATAACAATATTCATTGTGAAACATTCATCAAATTGTACTTTTACATTAATTCAATTAATATAGTGATTATAACTTAGAAAAGTGGTCATAAAGGGACTGAATGAAGTTTTGGGTCTGATCTTCCATCGAGTCCTCCAACAAAAACATTCGTTGAATTCAACGTGGAATTCATATTGATGAACAACTATATTTGAAGAAGAAAAATGACCTGACAAATAAAATTCCTTTCAAGATGAAAGTAAATAAAGGATATTCGAGTGAAACAATATGCAAATATATAATACAAAAATTTATCTATACGTTATTTTTAATTTTCGAATCATCTAAGTACTCTGACGTAGCGCATATTATAGTAAGCCTTTGTTAACAGCAAAGATTATTCTCTGCTTTCTTCTTTAAAAATAACTCTTTCTTTAACAAATGTGCATTAAATTACTGCAAATTCGATGGTAAGAGATTTTAATACTCTGATAATAGAGTGAGTACTCAAATAAATTCAGCGGTTCTATGCTCCGAAATAAATAGCATGTCAAAAATCGTTGATGAACACTAAAGTTTACTGTGCAATTCAGAAAACCTTTCTCTATTTTCTTGAACATGTGGTAAACATCTTTGAATATAAAAAAGGTAGATGACTTGGTATTTTTCACGAAGAATTGGTTCACAAGAAGTTTGTTGATGGATATCGAATATTAAACTATTCGTTTCTGTGTAATATACCCCTTATTAATTTCTGTAGGGCAGCCCTACAGCAGAATATTGTACAACATATACCTGTATACAAGACTGCAATACACATAATTTTTTAGAGTTCATAAAAAAGATTTTGAGAACATTTTGTTCACCAAAATGAGCAGATATTGAGATTTTCGTCAATATTGTCTATCACTCTTGATTTGGTTTTAATTACTGAAACGTGAATATTACTAGTTTAACCAGCAGGTCATGCTAATATTTTCACTTCATACGGAATTGATTGAGTGAAAACAATTCACGAATGATTCATTTCAAATATTGATTATATTTTTGGACACAATTCAAAATAATTGATAGTCTATTTTCTCTTTGTGATGCATCTGAACCTTGTTTGTTCATTTCTTATCTATTTCGTCACCATATATTTGTGAAGATTTTTTGAGCCTCAGAAAATTCTTCTGAGTCTAACCGATGTGAAGTTAGCAACGATAGTTTCAGATCATTTTTCGAACTATTTGGCAATCCATTGAATTATCCAATCAATTGAATTAGAAATCAGGTATGACATTCGAATTTTCATTGTTTTATTTTAATATTTTAATATATTTATATTTTATATTCAATATGTAATATTATTGTTATATTTGCCATTCGTATCCTAACACTTGTGAAACCTTAAGCTCAATTTTTTTGCTGGGATTTCGTGCTAACCTCACGCTGGTATAAAGTCGTATTTGTTTATGAATTTTCAATCGATTCTCAAAATTTACCTCGTTGAAGAAACTGAATGCAGTTTTTCTCATGATTTGAGTGAGTCTCTGAAAGAATGACACTACGAATAGGGCCTAGATGAAAATTGATGTTTATTTCAGATATATTCTACAGGAAAAATAGAGACGTATAGAAAAATAAGCAAATGTGATTCATTAATTAAAAAATTTTTTTTTTTCGATGGTCTTCATTCGAAACTATTAGGGACATTTCATATGAAATTCGTATTAGATTGATACCATATCATACATTGATGTATCTCAGCTTCGTTTCGCAACATTCGTTCATTTGCTTTTGATTACCATTGTCAATGTGTTTTATCAGTAGATTATCATTCAAATTGGAAACTTGTACTTTTTTTTTTTTGTTGAATCAAATGTTTTCCTATATGGTTCATTTCCCTCTCTTCTCCCAGCTCTGCATTGGTATTCATTTAAAAGTTAACCAGTTGAATTTATATCATGGTGAAATTGACATATGCTTAGAAAGTCAATCCTTGAAATTATGTTCGAAAAAACTCCTCTACATTAATTGTATGTGGATAGATACATATTATGTTTTTGAATAAGAGTTAGATTGACTTCACAACACACATTCGAATATAAATGAAAGAGTTTTTTGATAAAAACTGATCTCAATACCTTAATTTCAGCAAGTATTTTTTGTTACAAAATGATCACATAATTGTTTTTTCAATCAATTGAGGAAATTCCGTTTTTCACTGATAATTTTCTCATAGCTTCTTCTTCATTTTGAAGGCTTCATCGGAAATTCTTTCAACAAGTCGAAATGTTTCGGTAGAAACAGGCAAATTGTGATCATATATTCGAAGTAAAAGACGATTAATTTTAGCGTAATATCGGATTTCAAGGTTTTCATCTGAAATTGAAAAAAATCGAACTTCTTAACCTCGGTTTCGTGAAAAATTTAGTTAGTTCAACCACACAAGACAAAATCAATATTACCCTTGGATTCGTCCCTCTAAGCAGAAATTCCCATCTGAATTAACGTATCCTTAGGGCAGAGTAATCCCTCTAACGCCACAAGTTAGTGGTCATCATTTCTTTTCTAGTTCAGGTCGATTAGACACAATGTAAACTCCGATTAATTTCGATTGTCTGAATTGATGAATTTCGGATATAACCAAAATTGATACATAAATTTTGGATATTGTGGTTGTTCATTCTAAATGAAATTTCATAGGACAAAACAGTAGACAATGGCTTATTAGGTCAAACTATTTCTATATTACAAAATTCTATAACGAGTTCAACTGAGGATCTTCGAATACATGAGATCACACATTAATACTTATAAAAGTAATTTATATTCATATAGGAAGTATTTATATATTAGTATATTTATATAAAATTCTATATAAGTGAAATTATATTATTCATTTTCATTATTACAAATCGTTTTCAAACTTTTTTTTCTACTCAATGGCTTAAGAAGATGTTTTCGCGTATTTTAACTTTCATCTCGTAAGTCACAATTCCACTTAATACAGTAGAAGTGGAATGAAGATGCAAGTAATGAAGATGCGCACAATTCCACAGATATCGAGGTTTTTTTGTGATTGTTACAAGCTGTGATCATGTCGACCATGTTTATTTTTCTTTCTCATTGTGGAAATGTGAACTTGTTGGAAATGATTGCTAGGAATATTTATTTTTTTATACATTTATATATATTATTATGTATCAAGATTTTTATATATATATATATATATATATTATGTATCAAGATATTCGATTTAACCAAAAATGATGTAGATTCCTCACGTGGAATTTTGTGTTGTTTTGTTCTGTGTTTTTCCTTTTTAATCAACTTTCAAATGTGTAACATCTTATATATATTCTGATATAATTAGCTTGAAACATATGTAAACGGCTGTTATATCTCAGGTAAATACCGTAAACTCTTAACTATATATATATATATATATATATATATATATATATATATATATATATATATATATATATATATATATATGTACGGAAAAAAAAAAAAAATTGGGTTTTTTGGTTCTCAAAATCATTTATTAAAAATCTTCAGCACATTACGTATCGATCCATTTTTTTAGGCCTTCTTCAAAGTAAGTTTATCAATATATTGTCACCACTAAAGAGAAAAAAGAAAATGACAGGCATGTATGAAAAATATTACTCGATCAAAACTTACCACGTAAACAAAAACAATACTAATCACTACAATATGAAACAATATTCAAATGCCGAAAGTTCTCCAATAATTACACTCTCATTAAAATTCTGTTGTTTTTCAATCGATACGATTACGTTCACATTCGGACACAGAACTAATTTTCGTTTCACTACATCTGTTTCTCCGATGTCACTATGCGCATAGGATGTTGTTATAAATTTTTCTGAGTCCTTTTATATCTATATTGTCATGAATGGCATCTGGGTTTTTTCTTATGAACATCATTTCAAGATACTCCCTTTTTCTGAACCTAAATTTGTTCCTAATGATTATGCTAGGATTATTAAAAACCTTCGAACATAATTCGATACAAACGGAGGGAAATAATTTTTCGAAATTTAAGCAATGTTTCAGTAGTAGGTATTAATTCGAGAATATTAGGATTGTTCGATAATATTCTACTTGTCATTAAAAAAAAATATTATATCACGAAGAAGTACATGAAAATTCATTCAACTTTATAATGAATTCTTCAATTGCTAATGTCTCGAAGTTTTTCAATCAAATACTCCTTGAAATATATACTGAACTTTTGCTGCAATACCTGCTGAGATATTGTTAAAATTAATGCTACTTATCTATGCATTGATTGACAAGGTTTGTGATAGACTGCCAATTTGATATAATATGAAAAATATAATACAATATATAAAATATGTGGAATAATATATAATTCATTATTTATAATATATAATATGTTTAAACTAAAATTAATTTCAATTATTCAAATATGCACAAAATGAATTTGGTTCACCAATATCATATAAATAAACATTTTTAAAAACAGAAGTTGTCTCAATTATCTGAAAAACATTGTAATTTTGACATGTTTAACATTGTTATTGTGACATCTTCAACATAATGAATGAAATTGGGCATAAGAGGTAGTTGACATCGAAAACTTCAGCGGAATATCAGCAAACGGTCCCTAAAATAACCATTTCTTGGAAATGAATAAATCATGAATATTGAATTTCAAAAATCCGTCAGTTTTTTTTAAAACGATAATTGTGCATAATGAAAAAAAAATATTGAAATCAAGACCCCAATAAAAGATAAACATTTTCAGATTTTCAATAAAATAAGACACGAATCTCCTCTTTAATGGACCAAATTATTTGAAAAGAAAGCATTCTACTCGCTATAAAATAGCGAATACACTGAAGTTGAAATACGAGCAATGAATTCACGACTCTGTATTTAGCCATACAATTCTGTATAAGGTGATGGAAATAGATAGATTTTCACTGCATTAATAACATGAAGTAAACTCTTATTGTGTTGATCTCTTTATATATGAGTAAACCTATTGAAGAATATTTTGTATTTCAGCCAAGTGCTCTGAACTATACAATACATTATTCACAAATGATACAATATAAGTCTAAACAGCCAATTGTATTCCAGAAAAATGTTTCAATTCGTTTGATATATTACGTTCAGTGCTAATTACACTTCCTGTGTCCGCTTTTTGCCATGGATTCACAGTCGAAACATATGCCAAATAAATTGAAAATATCTCTGAATTCAACCGTGGGTTTATTATGTTTCTATAATACCTTATGTTTTTATAATACTTTCCTTTATAATACCTTCCTTATGTTTTTATAATACCTTCGATTCAGTTGCTCAGGAGCACATTTCATGATTTTCGTTGAAACATAATTTGGAGAGTTGAAATCTGGTATCAAACAAGCTATTATATTTCCGTGGAAGAGTTCTCTACGTCATCAATATTCACATTCTGGTTTGAATATTGTTAGAAACAATATTTGATTTCTGAATGAGTGCGTATTCAGAATTCCTCAAAGTGTTTATCGCAGATTCGACATGAAGGAAATATATAAGTTTATTTTTTTTTATTTAAGCATATTCGCATCAACCTAATTGGTTATTAGCGAGTCGTACATGTTCACAATTTTGTGATAATATCGATACATTTCAAAAAGTTCAGTATATTTGGAATATTACAGTTTCTGCCAATAATGCTGTGTAGACCTGGAGGGAAGTCAAAGTTTTTTCGTTGCAACAAGTATTTTGGGCAATCGGTGAAAAAGTGTTGTACACTCAGTTTTGTTCCAGATAAGTCACACATTGGCTCTTCGGTGTGATTTAGCAGATAACTGTGAGTGAGATTGGTGTGTCCTAAGCGTAGTCGATTGATGAGCACTTGATGTTTACGGTTCTTTGTTTCGTCAGGCCACGGTTTCATATCATATTTTATTAATCTTAGTTTCGCACCGGACATTTGCCATCGATTTTGACATTTCTGAGTTATTGCTACTTTCACCATTGATTTAATGTCTGTAGATACTACTTTTGTCAATGTTTTGGATTCGTCAGAGGTAATCGCGCTACGAGCAAATTCGTCGGCTTTTTCATTTCCCTGAATTCCTACACATATTCCATGAAATCCACATGAAACAAATATGTTTTCTATGCTGCTGGACCACCTGGAGTTCTTTTTTCTAATTTTTTGTGCTATCGAGTTTTTGGGATATAAACACTTCAGCTTATGTATGGAGCTAAGTGAATCCGTTAAAATATTATAATTCTCCCCATTTGAGGTATTGATATAAACCAGCGCACGATAAATGGCATAAAGCTCTACATTGAATATGCTCGTTGTTGTAGGAAATTTATAGGAGAACGATTCGGATGTTGTAACTATTGCAGCTCCTACTCCATCACTGGATTTTGAGGCGTACGTGTAGATTTCTTTGTAGTTATGGTAGTCGAGAAGGATTCGGTCGAGTTCATTTTTGATGATCTGGCTGTTGGTATTCAGTTTATCAAATTGAGTTAGGCTGGTGTAACAGTTCGGCATTTTGACAGTCCACGGAAAAGGTGGGTTGAATTTAGTGGGAAACGTTTGAGGTAATGATAGATCGAGTGTAGAAAGATGCTCGTGGATTCTTTGGTAGAAAGGCCTGCAGATTCTTGTTCGATTCGTGAATAGATTCCTATACTTGTCGCTGAATGTGTTACTGTGAGCAGGGTTTGAAGAGGTTGAACTTATAGTTGCTGCGTACGCCAAACTAAGGTAGGTACGTCTATTCTGGAGAGATAGTTCTCCTGTTGCCCAATAGATGCTTTCAATTGGTGTTGTATAGTAGGCACCTAATGATATTCTCAAAGCTTTATTGTGGATAGTGTCGAGTAACCTTAGTGTCATCTTATTTGCCGAGTCGTATGCAATACATCCAAAGTCCATTTTGAATCCGATGACTATAAGTTTATTGATTATAGATTCTTTATGCTAACTAAAGGTGTTGTATAATTCACAACTTTCATATTTTTGCTCAAATGAAGTCATTCATTCATAATTTTACTGTACATTTATAATCAATCAAACTTAAAGTGTGCTTCTATCGAAATGAGTAAGATTATTTTGAAATTCTTCCGAACCTGAAATTTCGAAATCTAGTTGTGCGAATATTAATTAAGTCCCCAATCCGTCATTCTAAGCAGGTGTATATATATTTTATTCGCTTGTTTCCTCCCTATGAAATATGGGAGCAACTTACGGAAGGAATGATTACATTCTAAATTACCCACGAGGGAAGGCCCTTTCCTCAACATCCCGCAAAAGGTGGGTATTTGGTCGTCCTCCGAGATATAATTTCCATAGATTTTAGGAACGTAGATAGAAGTTACTTCGGAATATCGTGAGAGCTTATTTTGTTGGATATATTCTGAGAGTGGAGAAAATCCTATTAGGAGGAATAAAATTGACGAATTACAGCAAAACTTTGAACAATTTCTTGCACGACTCAATACCTCATTAGTTTCTATCGCAAATTTTAACCGAAAATCCTCACCCACTTTTCTCCACAAATTGTGTCGAAATATTCGAGCGAATAGGTTCGATGGAAAACCTAAACAAAATCACATTAGATATTCAAAAATGGCATTAAGAATACCATTCCAAGTTATCGTTTCCTTCACTCGACGGTGATGTTTGTATATTCATACAATAAAATAATTATTCTAAGATTCTTTATTGTTAAGATTATCTGGGTAGTTCCAGAAGCTATAAAAGTCTCATAATAGCCGGACGGTATTTCATTGTCGTCTGCAACGTTGTGTTGACTCTTCCCAAATGTTTTGGGTGTATAAAACGTGTACGAAACTGTGTTTCGTGTTTTATATATTAATTTTTCATATATCTCTTCAAGTACTTTCATCTTTAACATGAACTACGCCGTTCTGACGATAGGCAATAACCTTGAAACATATGTAAACGGCTGTTATATAAAAAAAAAAAAATGTGTAGGTTTTCAACGTAAGTTCTTCTTTTACTTAATTTTGTATATTCAATTGGAAAACTAATCTAACCTCTCAGCACTCTGAGTAATGCGAATGTTTTTTTTCGATTGTGACTTTGTATCATTTGATTGACTCATTTGTATCATGTCCATGCTTTGGGTTTCACTTATCTACTTGAAAAGCTCTCTGTGTTATATTAAATTGTAGTTAATTTTCTATCCAACTCATGCTATTATCCGTGTTTTTATTCCTTTTCTATAATTTGAAGAAGTAGTTTTCTGCGACGTTATAATTCTTATATTAATCGATTGGTCCTACTATGAAGTTACTTTAACTACGCCGTTCTGATGATAGCAAATTAGCTTGAAACATATGTAAATGGTTGTTACAAAAAACAAGCAACGTAAATCTCAGGTAAATACCGTAAATTTCTCAACTCCATTCTCAACTCCATTCTCAACCTGACAAACCTTGTTCTATATATATATATATATATATATATATATATATATATATATATATATATATATATATATATATATATATATATATATATATATATATATATATATATATATATATATATATATATATATATATATATATATAAGCGAATATTATATTATTCGAGCCAACCATGCACGTACGGACATATTGTATATGAAGAAATATTTAAATTTGGAATCGAAATTACACCACAAAAATTTTCAACCTCGACTGGCATACGAACCCAGGTCTCTCAGGTTTACGCCCTGTTGCTCTACCAACTAAGCTACCGAGGTCTACTACTTCGCGATGCAATTGTATATATATATATATATATATATATATATATATATATATATATATATATATATATATATATATACCTATATATTGTGCCACTGCGTCCCACACAGTACGGCGCCACACTGCTCTATGTTTAGCGGCCCAAGAGTTTTCATTAATGCTGGAATGCGTCACAGATTTTATGAGATCTGCCCGCCTTCTTGGAGAGCGTCCACGTGATCTTTTGTCTTCGATTTCTCTTGAACCACCAATCGTTCGATAGAGTCTTCGTGTCGGATTATATGTTATAAGAATTTAAGGATTCGCAGTTGCACAATCGACGATAACCTCTCTTTGATTTTCAGTTCGTTCAGAATCTAGACGTTGTTTCGATGTGCAGTCCACGGAATTTTGAGCAAGCGTCTCCAGCAGCATATTTCTAACGCATCAATTTTGCGACGATCTTGGATCTTGAAAGACAAGGCATCTCATTTGCGACGATCTTGCATATTGAAAGAGCAGGCATCTCATAAGTGGAACCTTTGTGTTTTTTGTTATTCTACGGTCCCTCCAAATCCTCGTGAGCTTTTCCACTGAAGATCTCGCTATGACGCAACGCCTCCGGATTTCGTCCTCGCAGCTCCCAGCGTTTGAGATCTTGGAGCCCAGATATACGTAGCTGTTGACTACTTCACATCCTGCAATGTTTGAACGTTTACCTGGTTGTTATTAGGGCGATCCACGATCATAATTTTGGTCTTATCGCGGTTGATAGCCAGTCAAAAATTCATAGCCGAGGTCTCCGCGTACAAAGCTGGAGTTGGGCCAGACGCCACTGACCCAAATGCGATGACAGATTGAGTGCAGCATATCTACTCCGATTTCTTCCATGATCGCTTTCATTTCGATCGAAAGCTCATCAACGCGTACAGCCTCATTCCGTTTCAGGTGTTTTACGGCTGCGCGGACTTCATCTTAGAGCATCATTGGTTCGCTGCGGTTTCTGATGTTACGTCAGCAAAGAGAGGTACACAGTAGTATTTGCAGACGTCAACAATTTCTTTTTTCAGTTATGGTTTTGTATGACGCATTCTCAGTGACCCATGCTTTGGTTTGATTTGACGTGTTATAAGTCTGGTTTTCATGTGCAAGTCTTTTGTTTCAAACTTTTGAGAATAACGTTCGACTTCTTCAAATACTGACTGTAGTGCTGCGTTTCGATCTCGACAACAAGCGGCCTGTATGATGGAGCTAAAGGCATTAAGCTCTTGTGTCGTGGCTCCCCTTGCCTTCCGATCTCTACGCTGCTCGACCAAGTTCCATTTGATATTGATCTAACTTGATTACATTATCATCACATCTAACCACTCTAGTGTCCAAAAACGGTACAGATCTCTCAATCTCCATCTCCACAGTACACTCAATGTGTTCATCATTGGAGTTGAAGATCTTCGCAATTTCTTTTATTTTGCTTTGAGGTACACTTATAACAAGGTCATCAACATATTGATATAAGAATGATGTATGGAACGATAACCTTGATACACATGTGTTGAGTAGAGGTGACATTACACTAGATGCAAATGTAGGACTGAGGCAACCTCCCATGGGTCGACCAAAGACCTGAGTTACCCAGGTAATTAAGTGAATAAGTAATTATTCCTACTGTGAGCCTAAAATAAAACTCCTGAATAATATTTTGTACAATTGTGAGTATCATATTATGAAATGTGTGAGGTAACAAGAGTTAGTAGCTAAATGAAGGAGGACCCGTCAACTCTATCTCTCCAAGCTCGGAAGCGACGGCCTAGTCATCTTATCCGATGGGGCAACCAAAGACCTGGGTTACCCAGGTAATTAAGTGAATAAATAATTATTCCTACTGTGAGCCTTAAATAAAACTCCTGAATAATATTTTGTACAATTGTGAGTATCATAATATGAAATGTGTGAGGTAGCAAGAGTTAGTAGCTAAATAAAGGAGGACCCGTCAACTCTATCTCTCTAAGCTCGGAAGCGACGGCCTAGTCATCTTATCCGATGGGGCAACCAAAGACCTGGGTTACCCAGTTAACTAAGTGAATAAGTAATTATTCCTACTGTGAGCATTAAATAAAACTCCTGAATAATATTTTGTACAATTGTGAGTATCATATTATGAAATGTGTGAGGTAGCAAGAGTTAGTAGCTAAATAAAGGAGGATCCGTCGTCAACTCTATCTCTCCAAGCTCGGAAGTGACGGCCTAGTCATCTTATCGGATGGGGCAACCAAAGACCTGGGTTACTCAGGTAATTAAGTGAATAAGTAATTATTCCTACTGTGAGCCTTAAATAAAACCCCTGAATAATATTTTGTACAATTGTGAGTATCATAATATGAAATGTGTGAGGTAGCAAGAGTAAGTAGCTCAATAAAGGAGGACCCGTCAACTCTTTCTCTTCAAGCTCACAAGCAACGGCCTAGTCATCTTATCCGATGGGGCAACCAAAGACCTGTTTTACCCAGGAAATTGAGTAAATGAGTTATTATTCCAACTCTAAGCCTAAAATAAAACTCCTGAATAATATTTTGTACAATTGTAAGTATCATATTATGAAATGTGTGAGGTAGCAAGAGTCAGTAGCTAAATGAAGGAGGACCCGTCAACTCTATTTCTCCAAGCTCGGAAGCAACGGCCTAGTCATCATATCCGATGGGGCAACCAAAGACCTGGGTTACCCAGGTAATTAAGTAAATGAGTTATTATTCCAGCTGTAAGTTTTATATATATTTCACATCGATGCAATAGCTGCTTATACAAGGGTGAGGTGAAAAGTTTCCGGCCTGACTAGAAAAATGATGTTTAAAATTATTTTTCTTGCTTTATCTTTCAACATAATCTCCATCAACAATAATGCATATATCGTAACGGTGTTCTTGTTGTTGTTGATTCGATTTCTATGGGCCAGCAGCTAAGGCTATTATGCCCAGGGCAAGTCGTCTCCAGGCAGGTCCCTGTTACCAGGGGTCTTGGGGGTCCAATACCTGACTTGTTTTATTGCTTATGTCGGAGGATTTTACACATCTGAACTTGTTTTATTACATATATTAGGGTTGTTACACATCTGTGGATAAAAAGCACACAAGGAGAGGATACATTGATAATCCATAATTGAGAGTATAATATTTGATGACTTACAAAAATTATTATATCAGAAGCCCGAAGGGCCCAAAGTGTATTAGTTATAATTTTATATGTGAGGATGATAAAAAGTGTACCACAGATTTAATAACATGAATATTGGGTTTATCGAGAAATAGTATATCTAGGAAGTTGATGGGTGCTTTCAAACCGCTCTTAATAAGGTCTACATACAAAAGAGAACAATTCACCGAATTATCTTTACACTCGAGTAATATATGTCTTAATGTTCCAATTTCTCCACATGAACAAGTATTATTAGGCAGAATACGGATTTTATTAAGGTGATAGGGTGTTAGGCAATGGTTCGATCGCATACGGCTAAAGATGGTAATATATTTACGAGGTAAATTTATACTCTTAAACCATGTTTTCGAAATCTGTATTGTGTGATTCATTATATAGTATGTTCGATTTCTAAGAGTTTCCCAGGCGATCCTCCACTCTATCATTGCTTCCTGTTTGAAAGCTGGATACATTTCTTTATAATGAGCCTTGAAAGAGTTAATCAAGTTTCAAGATCTGCCTTTTGCTGCGAGGTTATCAGCAATATCGTTACCATTTATATTAGAATGACTTGGGATCCAAACCAACTGAACATTGACATTATGAGATGCAAATTCATATAATACTTTTCTAATACGCAAACCAAATTCAGTGTTGGATGTTCCCATCCTCCAATTGCATATAGTTTCGAGTGCACTCTTGGAGTCACTCAGAATAACACATTTACAAAGTTTGTTTATTTTTATAAAATTAAGAGCTATCATAATTGCTGCCATTTCAGCAGAACAGATGGAGAAATAGGATGGAAGGCTACCCGAAAGCTTAACATTCATATGTGGACAGAACACCCCAATTCCCAAGTTAGAACCATCATGAGGATCAGAAGCATCCGTATAAATTGCAGTGCTTCCCGAAAAGTTTGACGAAAGGAATTCACGAAACTGAATATTATTATCCATATCTTTTTTCAGATACGAATCCACATATTGTATTTGTTTATAATGAATTGACTGATCAACCGAGAAACATCGAGGTATATCCGTAATATCTAATAAATTGGTAATGTTAAGTAGTCCTTCAAGGACTTCAAAAATAGGTGGCCTGATTCTGTTACCCCAGAAACCTTGATGACCATTCAATATCCTCAAAGTTTCTATAGAATTATGGTAACGGTGTTCTTATTTAGTTATACCAGTTTTAAACATAGAATCGTGAATCTTCTCACAATACTGATTCATAGTTTCGAAAACTTTTTCGCTTTCAAATCTTTTACCGCCAAGCAGTTTTTTGAGGTTAGGAAAAAGGAAATATTCGCTGGTTGATAAGCCTGGAAAGTAGGAAGGATGCTGCATCATTTCAAACTTCAATTCGTGGATTTTGAACATGGCAACAATCGGCGCTGGTGCGTTATAGGCTAATAGGCGCTGGTGCGTTATATACAGCTTGGTAGGAATGGTACTGTAGAACGCCGCTCCAAAAGTGGCCCAAGTGGCGCCATCTCTTGGTCAGACTGGTAACTTTTCACCTCACCATCGTATTAGTATATAATGATATTACTTCAGTTTTGAAAAATTAGTACTCACACATTTCATTATTCCATATAATGACCGCTTAAAATTAATGCCTCATCAATATTCTTCATTGTTGCCCAATGTATTTATTGATTTTAAAAATAATTTTCAATTCTGTTGAACATCACAAGCTGAAAAAAATAATTTGCAATAACAATATATAAACCCTACCTAGGGCTGCATAATCAAAAACCTGTTATTGTACAAGCGTTAATCAAAATTAAATCTCTTCAAGAATTGAAAGTTAAGCAAACTTGTTTTATGAATAATCAGACAGACAGCACTATTTATTAAAAATTGAATTCAAATGGCAGTGTTCCTTAAAAATGTTATAATATTGGAAGTCTCAGTCCCACTGCATGAAATTCGAAAATTACGAGTTCTAGGAATTACGATCCACTAAAACGAAAAAGCGCAGTGAAAGTGCATTGTTGTCATTCAATTCATATTTCTCTTTTCCTTAATTCTGAATAATGCAACACTGTATTAGATTCTCAACTTTTCGTTAGTATGCAGTTTTTATCTCAAGGTCTTAAATCTCAAAATTTTCTTAGAATGCAATGAAACGGTCGTAATTCTTCATTTGATATGATGAACATCAATATCTAGTTTTAAAAAGTGATCAATTATTAGAAATTCAGAATGATGATCCCGAGAAATATTTTTATAGGCACTTTCGGGCTTTCGACATCTCTCATCAAACTTTTCGAATCGTACTTGATTAATGTTGGGCAAAATCAGTTGCAAATTATTCTATTTGCGTCTAGAGCTTCAAGACCTAATTGTAAGATGAGACGTCCATAGAAATGTCTGAAATTCAAATTAATATTTCCTAATTATTAATAATTTTCCAAAAAGTTTTTTTCCGATTCTAGCATTTTAACAACCAATTAAAATATCCTAAATCACCTATAATCTCATCTTGGTTTAGATACTATATGCAAGAGTTGCACAGAAACCCCTTCTGCTTCCACCAACTTAAACAGAATGTGCGTGAAACTGGCCACCGATTTTCTGGCCACCGTTTTGACTAAAGTGCGCACACACGCTACGATCGGCGGGATCTACTACAATATGATATTGCAAATAAATCACAATAAGCCAACATTTTGATGGAATTTTTGATGCGATTAGATGAGAATGAGTAATATTATTACGAAATAATCATTTTCAGAATTTGTTCAATCCATTTACGAAAAATATCATCACTTTTATATATAGGACAAGTGTTTTGTGTTATACCTTATATTTTTGAAAAAATTCATTTATTTTGAAAATTTTCAAATGAAATACACGGAAATAAACATTCTTAACGACATTTTTTCGTTTTCAGAATTTGTTCAATCCATTTACTACTCGTTTCACCCCTTTCAAATAATTCAATCTCCCTTCATTTTCCACGCTGCTAATTTCTCACCAAGTCATCTTTTTGATGAATTTTTGATGCAAATAGATGTAAATGAACAATATTATCACGAAATAATCATTCTCAGCATTTGTTCAATCTATTTACGAAACATATCATCCCCTCCATGAAATGATAAGTCTTTTATGATATACCTTAAATTTTTGAAAATATTCATTTATATTGGAGAATTTCGAATGAAATACATCGGAATAAACATTTTTAATGAGATTTATTCGTTTTCAGAATTTGTTCAATCCATTTACGAAAAATATCATCCCCTTTATAAATATGACAAGTGTTTTTTGTTATACCTAATATTTTCGAAAATATTCAATTTTTTTGAAAAACCTTTGAAAGGAATACATCGAAATAAACATTCTTAATGATATGTATTTATTTTCAGAATTTGTTCAATCCATTTACTACCAGTTCCACCCCTTTCAAATAATTCAATCTTACTGCCTTCTCTACGCTACTGATTTCGAACCAAGCCAATTTTTTATGAATTTTTGATGTAAATAGATGTAAATTAATAATATTATTAGGAAATAATCATTTCCAGAATTTGTTCAATCTATTTACGAAAAATATCACCCCCTTTATATAATTGACATGTGATAGTTGTTATACCTTATATTTTTGAAAATATTCATTTATTTGAAGAAATTTTGAATAGAATGCATTGAAATAAACCTTCTTGAAGAGATTCATTTGTTTTCAGAATTTGTTCAATCCATTTTCAATCAGTTTCACCCCTTTCAAATAATTCGATATTCATTCCTTTTCTACGCTACTGATTTCTAACCAAGCCAATATTTTGATGAAGTTTTGATGGAATTAGAAGTGTTTGAATACTATCGATACAAAATGATCCTTTCCAGAATTTGTTCAATCCATTTACTACTAGTTTCACCCCTTTCAAATATTTCGATATTCATTCCTTTTCTACGCTACTGATTTCTCACCAAGCCAACATTTTGATGAATTTTTGATGTGAATAGATGTAAATGAACAATATTATTAGCAAATATTCATTTCCAGAATTTGTTCAATCCATTTACGAAAAATATCATCCCCTTTCTAAATATGACAAGTGTTTTTTGTTATACCTTATATTTTCGAAAATGTTAATTTATTTTGGGAAATTACGAATGAAATACATCGATATAAACAATCTCAATGGGATTTATTTGTTTTCAGAATTTGTTCAATCCATTTACTACCAGTTTCACCCCTTTCAAATAATTCAATCTTCCTTCTTTCTCTACGCTACTGGTTTCGAACCAAGCCAACTTTTTATGAATTTTTGATGTAAATAGATGTGAATTGATAATATTATTAGGAAATAATCATTTCCAGAATTTGTTCAAACCATTTACGAAAAATATCATCACTTTTATATATAGGACAAGTGTTTTTTGTTATGCCTTATATTTTTGAAAAATTTATTCATTTTGAAAGACTTCGAATGAAATACACCGAAATAAACATTCTCAATGAAATTTTTTCGTTTTCAGAATTTGTTCAATCCATTTACTACTCGTTTCACCCCTTTCAAATAATTCAATCTCACTTCATTCTCTACGCTGCTTATTTCTCACCAGGCCATCTTTTTGATGAAATTTTGATTCAAATAGATGTAAATGAATAATATTATCACGAAATAATCATTTCCAGAATTTGTTCAAACAATATACGAAACATATCATCTCCTTTATAAATATGACAAGTGTTTTGTGTTATACCTTATACCTTAAGGGGATGTTATTTTTCGTAAATGGATTGAACAAATTCTGGAAAGTATTTTTTCGTATCAATAGTACTCAAACACTTCTAATCACATCAAAACTTCATCAAAATTTTTGCTTGGTTAGAAATCAGTGGCGTAGAGAAGGATTGAATCTCGAATTATTTGAAAGGAGTGAAACTGACAGTAAATAGATTGAACAAATTCTGAAAAATAATAAATCCCATTGTGATTGTTTATATCGATGTATTCCATTAGTAACTTTCCAAAATAAATGAATATTTTCGAAAATATAAGGTATAACAGAAAACACTTGTCATATTCATAAAGGGGGTGATATTTTTCGTAAATGGATTGAACAAATTCTGGAAATGATTATTTCCTAATAATATTATTAATTTACATCTATATACATCAACAATTCATAAAAAATTGGCTTGGTTCGAAAACAGTAGCGTAAAGAAGGAAGGAAGATTGAATTATTTGGAAGGGGTGAAACTAGTAGTAAATGGATTGAACAAATTCTGAAAACCAATAAATCCCATTGAGAATGTTTACGTCAATGTATTTCTTTCAGAGTTTTTCAAAATGAATGAATATTTTCGAAAATATAAGGTATAACAAAAAACACATGTCATATTTATAAAGGGGATGATATTTTTCGTAAATGGATTGAACAAATTCCGAAAATGAATATTTACTAATAACATTGTTCATTTACATCTATTCACATCAAAAATTCATAAAGAGTTGGCTTGTTCCGAAATCAGTAGCCTAGAGAAGGCAGGAAGATTGAATTATTTGAAAGGGGTGAAACTGGTAGTAAATGGATTGAACAAATTCTGAAAATAAATACATATCATTAAGAATGTTTATTTCGATGTATTCCTTTCAAAGGTTTTCAAAATGATTGAATATTTTCAAAAATACTAGGTATAACAAAAATCACTTGTCATATTTATAAAGGGGATAATATTTTTCGTAAATGGATTGAACAAATTCTGAAAACGAATAAATCTCATTAAGAATGTTTATTCCGATGTATTCCATTCGAAATTTTTCAATATAAATGAATATTTTCAAAAATTCAAGGTATATCATAAAAGACTTGTCATATTCATGGAGGGGATGATATGTTTCGTAAATGGATTGAACAAATTCTGAAAATGATTATTTCGTGATAATATTATTCATTTACATCTATTTGCATCAAAAATTCATCAAAAAGATGGCTTGGTAAGAAATCAGCAGCGTGGAAAATGAAGGGAGATTGAATTATTTGAAAGGGGTGAAACGAGTAGTAAATGGATTGAACAAATTCTGAAAACGAGAAAATGTCGTTGAGAATGTTTATTTCTGTGTATTTCATTTGAAAATTTTCAAAATAAATGAATTTTTTCAAAAATATAAGGTATAACACAAAATACTTGTCCTATATATAAAAGTGATGATATTTTTCGTAAATGGATTGAACAGATTCTGAAAATGATTATTTCGTAATAATATTACTCATTCTCATCTAATCGCATCAAAAATTCCATCAAAATGTTGGCTTATTGTGATTTATTCGCAATATCATATTGTAGTAGATCCCGCCGATCGTAGCGTGTGTGCGCACTTTAGTCAAAACGGTCGCTGGAAAACCGGTGGCCAGTTTCACGCACATTTAAACAGAGGAAAGTGAGATTCCACCAAATTTTGCCGTTACTGATGTCCCATCCAAACAGCTTGTTGTTTCACCATTTTCAAAAATCCCATCCACACTCTGTTACAACAGCATTACCTTCATAAAGGCCAATTTTATTTACAAATGTATCAATATTGCTATTAAACATTTTGATTGGTACTAAGATAGCTACAAGCTGTCAATGGTTTTAATGCTACAAGATATATTGGTGGTTCATATTTCAAAGACATTGGTAGTGCCTGAAAATGGATCGCTTCTCTATTCAGTCTTTTCTGAACCATTTTCTGCATAAGCTTATACCTTTTAGTGAAATTTTGTTTTCATCTCATATTAGTGGAATTTATCAGATTTTATATACTGTTTATATATTGGTGGTTCATATTTCAAAGACATTGGTAGTGCCTGAAAATGGATCGCTTCTCTTTTCAGTCTTTTCTGAACCATTTTCTGCATAAGCTTATACCTTTTAGTGAAATTTTGTTTTCATGTCATATAAGTGGAATTTATCAGATTTTATATACTGTTTTAGTCTCGAATCATACTTTATTATGTTTTTATTTAAGTTTTTGTCTCAAATTATATTATGTAAGTTTGTATTAAATGGTATTTTATTATGTATGTTTCTGTATTAAATGAAGTTTTATTATGTAATGTTTTGCCGCTATAGTATACTACTATTTTAATTAAAACTATTTCAATATTTCTATAACATTTCTATAACATATAACATGCTGCTATAATATAATATACTCTATAAAAATAGAGTATTGCAATATATTAAAATAGTTCAAATCATACTTTGGGTTTTCAGTATTGTTGGACAGAAAGAATATTTTTGCATTGAATAGAATGAAGTGTTTTATTATTTAATACAGTAGTATTCCAGGATAAATTAACAAAAAACCATATTGATCTCATTAGAATTTAATTCCTGTAGCAATCAAATGTTAATCACAACATTATTTTTTTTACATATAAGGCACTGAGAGTAACCACAATAGAAGAATTCAATCTTTTCTAATATAGCTTATGATAATATAAATTTCTCTTTATTTACACAGCCTTTCATACAATCTATTGGTATCATATAATTCTAATGAACAAATTGTAAACAAAAATATAATACAATTAATATACTCACACATATATAATTATGAAGCAAATCGTTCAATAATTGAAAGAATAAGCTGCAACAATATGCATCCAATAAAAAGCAATAATTTTTATACCTTTCCACAATTTGTTCTTGCAGTGAAATAACTAGAACAATAGTAAAGCTGCAATTTTCACATTAAAAAAGTTTCATATCGAAATTTCTTTATATGGTCAAACATTCCAGATTTATGATAAATTGTTTTACATGAATATTTTCATTCATTATATTTCAAAAATAAAAAAAATTGCACAATTTTCAACTGAAAGCATGTTGATCTGCATAATTTTCAAAAGAAAAATAAAATTTTTTTTTTCTGTCACCCAAGTAAATTTGCTTATTACAAAAATCGAGTACTTAAAAATATGATGTTTCTGAAATTATTGAATCCTATTAAATAATTAGAATAGTTTCATCTCTGCAAGTTCAATTTCACTGAATATATATAAAAAAAATATTAGGAATTTATTCACTTTATTATCGATGTATACCGCATCATTTTGAAGGTGAATATGCTCAATATATAGTATAAATAATAGGAGTATTACACAAATATTGTGGATAAAACTGAGAATTAAGAAGGATTATTTCCATAATGAAATTGACGAAAATATTACCACTTTCACTGAAAAATTGTGAAATAGTTATGAAATATAAAACAAGCAATGTGTTCTCTAACATATCACTGAACTATTAATGTATTGGTCTTTTATTGAAATGAAAAGAAACATCATATTTTCTGATCAACAATGAATATCACTAGTAGTAAGAGTTAGTTTGTCAGATATGAAATGAAAAAAAGAAAAACAATGTATATTTAAGTACATAATTCTTCTGAATTAATAAAGTGCAGTTTGACACATGGTATTCATGTATTGAAGAATCCCAAATACGGTACTAAAGTACCCAATATACCCACTGTCAAATATAAAGCATTGCCAAATACTTATCGCAAATCGGATTGAGCTAATATTTTAATACTGACATTATTTCGCTTAAATATAAAATTCTTACCAGGAAAGCTTGCACCGTTAATTAAAAATATATAAAAAATTTTAAACTCGCTAAGAGTGTGTTAATTGAACGAATTTTACGTAACTATTTCAAATGGCTACGACGAAATCGACATTGTCGTCGATATTTATTGCGTCTCGACTAATTGATGTAATCAATTAATGTACGATAAAAATATTTATCATTTTTTAACAAAAAAAGAATAAAAAGGTGATATATAGCAAAAAATATCGAATATTTACATAATAATATTGCGCATATATCAAAATTCGTTCAATATTTACAAACCATTTGGCTAACCTAATTTATATATCTCATATTTAACATAATTAACAAAACGCAAAACAAAATTAAAAGAAATAATTTTTAGTAATATCGAACACGATAGTTATGAACCTAGATAATCCTAAGCGAAGATAGCATAATCATTAGATATTAAAATAAATTAAACTCTTGGCTTAATGTTTCACGATTTATTTAACAATATATAAAGTCAACATGTTTCGAGCATTAGCTCATTTTCAAGACTAAACTACTATAAGAGACGTACAACAAATTTATATCTACAAAATGGATGTGAGTAGGGAGGATAGTTGAAAATCTAATTGTTCATTTACAATTTCTTCTTTTCTCTTCCAAGAACTGCTAATTTCAATTGCTTCCAGAAGGTCTAAACGTTTACCTTTATTACCTGAGTGTAGGCATTTAGTTTTATCAGAATCTATGAAGTGATTAGAGCTAATACAATGTTCTGAGAATCCAGTTTTATTAACATTGTACAAAATCGACCTTTTATGTTCATCAACCCGAGTTTTTATTTTTCTACCTGTTTGGCCGATATAATGCTGGACATTCATTACAAAAAATCTTATAAATACCGCTTTTGTCTTCAACATTTGTCTTTTCTTTATTATTTACTAAAAGTGACTTAATATTCCTTTTGTTTGTACAAACGATTTTGTATATCGGCCAAACAGGTAGAAAAATAAAAACTCGGGTTGATGAACATAAAAGGTCGATTTTGTACAATGTTAATAAAACTGGATACTCAGAACATTGCATTAGCTCTAATCACTTCATAGATTCTGATAAAACTAAATGCCTACACTCAGGTAATAAAGGTAAACGTTTAGACCTTCTGGAAGCAATTGAAATTAGCAGTTCTTGGAAGAGAAAAGAAGAAATTGTAAATGAACAATTAGATTTTCAACTATCCTCCCTACTCACATCCATTTTGTAGATATAAATTTGTTGTACGTCTCTTATAGTAGTTTAGTCTTGAAAATGAGCTAACGCTCGAAACATGTTGACTATACATATTGTTAAATAAATCGTGAAACATTAAGCCAAGAGTTTAATTTATTTTAATATTCAATTATGTTTCACCAAGAGTTAAGCGAGAATTCAATCTCAATAATCATTAGAGGTAACTATTTGATTTGTTAAAATTTAAAACATTAAGTTCTGATTTTTGAAAATTTTAATTTTCAAATACATGATTTGATAATATGAAAATATCGTATAGTTACTTGTTACTGAAAGGATGTCTTGTGAATTTTTTATATGGACAAATAAGGATGAAAAGAGAATCTGTGTGAACAGAAATGGCTTATTTGGGAAACCATAATTCCTCAAGTAACATTACTTGAAGTAATTGAATAAACAAATTATATATACATTTTGTTGAATAGTAAATAAAGACGGTATTCGATTTATTTCAATTTTTATTTTGCAAATATCATCAATTAATTATATATATATATCGGTTATTGACATAATAATATCATTCCTGAAATTAGCGAGCATGGAGCACACAAATATTATTCTTCCCCCAAGTGGTACCCAATTAGATCCTAATGTATTAGAATATTAAATGTCTTCCCTAAACCTATAACACACTCAAAATTATTTGATTTTCTCAGCTAATGTGGTTCAAACTGGTCACACCTTTTCTTCAAGAACTGTGGCCTGATTACAGTAACATCCATCTGAGAAACGAGATCCAGTATATTAAAACCACAAACACAAATAATAATGTCACACTTATACCACATTTTTCAATTTCCTGTCACTGATAGATCCACCATATGGTTCTGATGTAAAGGTTGCACTTCCAGAGTTTGAAGGTTCTACCAAAACTTTCAGTGTACTTGCTCATTTATACTTTGAATATGTAGCGTGTTGTGAAATTGAATTTTATGGTTGCTGAATTTTTGTTTCTGTACATTCTATAATAATAATGCAGGTGTTAGTCTTATCTCGAAACATCAAATATTCATCGATTACTTCTTCTGGGGCGATATTATAAAATACTTGCACACAGAACTCTTGCCTATGTTAATATGGAGGGATAATTCTTTAATGCACACATTTCTTCTCGGTTTGACCATTGTTAAATTATAAAACCGAGAATTATTAAACTTGATAAAATATAATTGAGTGAAAGTCAGCGTGCCAACTGGTGTTTATTCAATGGAAAAAAGATATCGATAGCGGAAAAATCATTATTGGTGTTTTCGTGGACATTAAAAGAGCTTTTGAAACAATTGACAGAAATTTGCTCATTCGAAAGTGTGAAAAAATCGGTATTAGAGGAATAGTGTTGAAATGGTTAGCATGTTTTTTGGAGGGTAGGTGTCAGAAGACTCTGATTGATGGTAATTTCTCTCAGCAGAGGGAAGTAAAATATGGAGTTGCCCAGGGCAGTGTACACGGTCCTCTTCTCTTTATTATTTACATGAATGATTTAATAGATTTAAACTCTTTTGTGAATTTGTTCGCTGACGACACCTTGATATCTGTCTCTGGGGATGACTTCGAGGAGGTGGTTGGTGTTATTAATGCGGAACTGGAAATCATGAATAACTGGATGATGTTCAATAAACTGAAACTGAATAGTAACAAAACTAAATGTATGGTACTTGGTTCTAAAATTAATTGCAGTAAGTTTAAGAGTGAAGTCTATGTAGTGAAAATTCGTGATATGGCACTCAATTTTGTATCTGATATTAAATATCTGGGAGTGACTATTGATCCCCAATTGAATCTTTCTCAACATGTGTCTGTCTTATGCAAAAAACTTGGGAAAAAAATCGGTTATTTTTATAGAGTGTGTAAAGAACTTTCACTCTGGAGCAGAAGAATTGTATATAATTGTATGATATTTCCTAGTTTCAATTACTGTGCTTCTCTTTTGAGTGTTTGTGATAAGAAAGATATTCAACAGTTACAGTTCCTTCAGAACAAGTGTATGAGATTTTTGTTATCATGTAATAGGCGCACCTCTATAAATTTTGTGCTCAAAGAACTGAATTTCCTGAGCGTTCGGCAGCTTGTGACTCAATCTTGTCTGGTTCTTATTTACAAAACAGTAAACAAAAAAACACCTTTGTATTTGCAAAAGTTTCTAAAACGAAGATTAGAGTCAGTATGTTACGGGTTCCGCAGCGCGCAGGATTTTCAAATTGAGAGATATGCCACAACTGCCATGGAAAGGTCACTTTTTATTGAGGGTCTGATAGCTTATAATGCGTTACCACTTTTTGTTAAATCATCTAGCACTGTAAGGATCTTCAAAGTTAGATTGAAGAAAATGTTTTTCTGTTCTTAGTATTATCTCTTCGAAATTTTTGCTGATTTTTTTTATGTAATATATGTTATGAAGTAGCAGATTGCTAAATAAATAAATAAATAAATAAATAAATAAATAAATGAATAAAACTGATTGAAAGGGACAATGCATGCTTCCTTGAGCTGACTTCAATGATAGATAATATTTCAGCTTGTTTAACTCATCTCCAAAAAGGTTAAAAACAAAGAAAAAAAGGGTTGTAATTGTTAAAACTAGTATAAAATTGTACTTGACCTGGCTTATTTTTGAGATTCTCAATTCTGAACCTGATTTGTGTACATTCCTTATTGCGTTCATATTCTGATACATTGGCAGTATTAATTAAATTCTTTTCCTGACCACAAGTTTCTTCAACATTCTGGAAAACGGTATAATGTAATGCCTTATTATATAGTAACTCCCATTAAAAGTACTGTAAGTATATAATGCAGGTTGGTAAAGGCTGTGAATCGTATGAAAAGATTATTATTTGATTATAAAATATTCTTCACATGGATTTTCTTCTACATATGAATGAAGTGTTGCAGATTCTCATTGGATTTCTCATTTCATCTGACATTGTAAAACTCTCTCTGTACGGTTTTTTTCAATTTTCTTTTCTTCTTCACTTTCAACACAAATCGACTGGGTACCGCTTTTTGATTCAAGTTGATGAGTAGCTGAAAAATAAAAAGAGATTGCAGGACATGACAGGAAAACTTGCTCGGTTATCTTGACTGATGTAAATCAAATCTTTATTAGGCATGACTGTAAATTCTTCGTTGAAATAAAAAATATTTTACTTACGACTTTTTGTAGTTGATTCTTTAGGTAATGTATAATCCTCAGCCTTGAAATGTTTTTCACAAATACATGGACGTATTGAAGGGGTATATTTGTCCCTACGAATCTCAACTAACGACTGTTTTGAGAGTTTTGTCTTTCGGAAATTTATGTTTCTCATCTTTTTTGAACAAAAAGGGATTGCACAACACTGGGGCATTATCGATATTTATTTAATTGTACTTTTATAGTAAAAGTGGAGCACACATCCGAAGGAATTCCAAACTTTATAGCATGATTATAACAGCTTCACTACTGGACCTCAGGCGCTAGTGGCGCCAACTGGTGACACAAAATACGGTAGTCCCCATTGAATAACTCCTAATGTTTAAAGTATGTAGTACGAGACTCGATTCTCTCTCTCTCTCTCCCCCTCTAGATCACTAGTACATCTTCATATAATTTCTGGATTGCACAGGACCCAAACGTACCTCCAAGTCCTGATCCGACCTCTCCTGTTGTCTGTACACCCTGGGTTTGTTTTCGAATTCGCGCAATCGCTGATTAAATCGATCAATTTGCTCGCGCAGCAGCACATCTTCTTGCGCGGCACGTTCCTCATTGAATTCGAGACATCCGACGCCGTTCATTATGAAGGAGGATTTTATGTGGACTTTGCCAGGATCTTTTTCAAAGTCACATTCTTTGTCTGGCATATATCCAGAGGTAGGTGGTGTAAAGACTAATTGAAGATTGGTCCCAGTAGCTGCGAAGGCAATCTCAGTGTGACCTTCCTGATATCCATTTTGCAACCTCAATTGTCTATCTTCCATCGGTCGTTCTCTGCTGCCATTGTATCTGACCTCGCTTTCCCTACTAAGCCTTCTGAACAGTTCATCTGATTCAAATTTTCCTTTTTGGTCAGGAACAACCCTCGCCATCTTGAAAATGAACCAAGGTTTCGGCTGTACATACAATCGAATACTGTCCTCTCTCTCTAGATCACTAGTACATCTTCATATAATTCCTGGATTGCACAGGACCCAAACGTACCTCCAAGTCCTGATTCGACCTCTCCTGTTGTCTGTACACCCTGGGTTTGTTTTCGAATTCGCGCAATCGCTGATTATATCGATCAATTTGCTCGCGCCGCAGCACATCTTCTTGCGTGGCACGTTCCTCATTGAATTCGAGACATCCGACGCCGTTCATTATGAAGGAGGATTTTATGTGGACTTTGCCAGGATCTTTTTCAAAGTCACATTCTTTGTCTGGCCTATATCCAGAGGTAGGTGGTGTAAAGACTAATTGAAGATTGGTCCCAGTAGCTGCGAAGGCAATCTCAGTTTGACCTTCCTGATATCCATTCTGCAACCTCAATTGTCTATCTTCCATCGGTCGTTCTCTGCTGCCATTGTATCTGACCTCGCTTTCCCTACTAAGCCTTCTGAACAGTTCATCTGATTCAAATTTTCCTTTTTGGTCAGGAACAACCCTCACCATCTTGAAAATGAACCAAGGTTTTGGCTGTCCATACAATCGAATACTGTCCTCTCTCTCTTGATCACTAGTACATCTTCATATAATTCCTGGATTGCACAGGACCCAAACGTACCTCCAAGTCCTGATTCGACCTCTCCTGTTGTCTGTACACCCTGGGTTTGTTTTCGAATTCGCGCAATCGCTGATTATATCGATCAATTTGCTCGCGCCGCAGCACATCTTCTTGCGTGGCACGTTCCTCATTGAATTCGAGACATCCGACGCCGTTCATTATGAAGGAGGATTTTATGTGGACTTTGCCAGGATCTTTTTCAAAGTCACATTCTTTGTCTGGCCTATATCCAGAGGTAGGTGGTGTAAAGACTAATTGAAGATTGGTCCCAGTAGCTGCGAAGGCAATCTCAGTGCGACCTTCCTGACATCCATTTTGCAACCTCAATTGTCTATCTTCCATCGGTCGTTCTCTGCTGCCATTGTATCTGACCTCGCTTTCCCTACTAAGCCTTCTGAACAGTTCATCTGATTCAAATTTTCCTTTTTGGTCAGGAACAACCCTCGCCATCTTGAAAATGAACCTAGGTGTTGGCTGTTCATACAATCCAATACTGTCAAAGGGAAGCATTCCCGCTAGAGCAGATGTTGGATCGTTCAAGAATGCATTGCACTATAATTCATTAAAAATCCGCGAATGTACCACCGAATATAAAGAGTTCTGTCAAGGCACCTCTCTGTGATTACTCTCACAACACCGTACGACGGTCGAGTTCGAACTGAAAAAAAAAGAAGAGTGTTAACGACTAATTGATACTGTATTTTTTAATTCATTGCTTCTCAATTATAAGACTGACATTTTTCAAATTTTAAATAGATCCATCATAAATGAATAAGTGCAAATAAATAAGTAACATATATAGAGTCACACAACACAACACAACCGATTTTTAATGGTAAAATGCTGTTTATTTCTCTCAGTAGAAATTATATACCTCATAAAAAATTCCATTATATAAATTAATGCTTTTGCGAGAGGTAGAACTTCATAAAACAACAAAAAAGTAAATTACAGGCTGCGGAAATTATATTCTACAAGTTATTTATATTACCTGTCCAACATCTTGCATCTCTTACCAGCATCTGGAAGATATCCTAGTTCTTCAGTGAGATCGATCAGCTGGACTATGAGATACACTTCTGCCTCCCTAACGCACTGCCAAAAAAATGGCAGGGTGAGCCGCGTAGGTCCTTGAGCTGCTATATAAAACCTCTGCCTACTGCCGACGGTTGCCTGCAATGATGAAAGTTCTTGAAGTTTCTTTCTTGTATTTGAACTATTGAATAATCAATTTGAACTGTTGAGCCAACTCAATATAGCATTGTAAGAGACTGTTCAGACGTTTGGCCAATAAGAAATTTGATTCAATAACTCTCTGCATCTCGTATGAAACTTTCAAAATAATAAGTTCAAGGGTTCCTTGACCAAACAAATACTTACTGTGAAGTGGGATGTTAACTAGTCCAGGCAATGGGTAGGTTCTGACTTACAAAAGGTCAAGGAAAGTTCTAATTTGGCAGATTTGTAAAATTCGGTGTCCTAATTAATATTCCGAGTTTGCGACCTTGGGCGACGCCGCCATATTGGCAAAATGGTACCAAAAACCAGTTTTTCGAGAATATCTTCTCTCCAGTGCCACCTAGGTCAAAAATAGTTATTAGAAAAATTATAGAGCATGCAATTTCCTGCAACTTTTGTATGAAATATGTTTTAATCAGATGAATAGTTCATGAGTTACAGCGGAGTCAAACTCAGACAATTTCTACAATTCGCAAAATCGCTACAGTTTTTCTCGAAATTTCAGTAAATACCGATTACTTAGTACGTACTATCGTTTTTTACTCATTTCCGCACCACCATGAGGTAGAGTGAGAGGCTCGTTTTTTAAATGTGGTATCCCCAGTAGGCCTTATCCACGATTCATTATTTACGTATGTCTTTTCTTTCGTTTCGATGCCCTAGATGGTCCAGGCTCGCTCATATCAATAGCTTTTTGCAAATTTATTCCCTCCTCTTCCGAGTTTTCATCTTCGTTGTCTTCTCCGTCTTCCTGTACCAATAATTTTGCCGAACAACTTTTGCTGACGGCATTCGCGAAAGACGTGGAATAACTTGATCCGGAGCAATAGCAGTTTTAGGACTCACGCAATGAATACCTCCCATGGCCTGAAATGTACTGAGATCATCTAGGGTGTTAGTATTGAAATCAGTATTGTCGAATACGAATTGAGAGAACGAATTTTTTTCAATAGTCAATGCTGGACGCATGATGGCAGATATTTCAAATAAAAGAGATTCGCTATAAGAAGAACAGAATCCGAGCGATGACAAGATATTGATCAGTTGCTTAGATCCATATTTTTTTATATAGGAAACTCCAACATGCAGCGATGACAAGAATGATCAAGGTCTTACAGCAGAAATTATAGAATGAGACAGAGCAGTGCATTTTGTCTGCCATTTCTCTGTAGGGCCGTGCTTATTTTTTAGAATAACGCATTGAAGTTAAACACGTAACGTTTCCGGACTAACCGTATTAACATCTTCTGAAAAATTATCGGAAAGAGGATAGTCTTTCGTTTCGTATACCTGTGATCTGATGTCTTCCAAGACTATTGTTGCTGCAGCTCGAACAACTCGTAGTCGTTCTTCCTGTGGATCGGTTTTCTTGCTTTCGTACCACGAGTTATGTGGTAGGGAAAGTGGTACGAGGCTTAGTAGGGAAAGCGAGGTCAGATACAATGGCAGCAGAGAACGACCGATGGAAGATAGACAATTGAGGTTGCAAAATGGATGTCAGGAAGGTCACACTGAGATTGCCTTCGCAGCTACTGGGACCAATCTTCAATTAGTCTTTACACCACCCACCTCTGGATATATGCCAGACAAAGAATGTGACTTTGAAAAAGATCCTGGCAAAGTCCACATAAATTCCTCCTTCATGATGAACGGCGTCGGATGTCTCGAATTCAATGAGGAACGTGCCGCGCTCCAACTCGCTATCCAACCAAACCAATTTAGCACAGCAACCCATTCATGAACCAAAAAATAAAATGACATAGGAAATACAAACAAACGGATATTACGGGGACACATAACGTCAAGGAGCCCGTCAAGACGTAATTTTTTCTCTTCATACACATACATAATATAGGCTACGGAAAAGAAGGAGTTCACATAGGGAAAGACATAAGGATAACCAAAAAGCGACTGTTTATATATTCAGGCCAAAAAATTTGACGTGATCGTAAAGAGCTTTATAAACTCCAAGGTTGTTTGTTGCCAGAAGTAAATTAAGATTGAATGGCATATTATACATAGTAATTTTATTCATATTTGACAGAAAGATATCACATTGATGAGGGTGATTACTGCACCACAGATGCAGATGATCCACAGTACCAATTTCACCGCACGTACACAGAGGATCTTCCCTATAACCATACCTGTTGGGCACCAAAGGACACAGCGCATTACCTGAGCGCAATCGACACAATACTCTCACCAAATATTAGTCCGCTTCTCACTCGGAAGCGGATTAATATTTTTATAATAGTTAGCTTTATCCCTTGATCGATAAATATTTTGCCATTTGTTCCATATTGATGTTTTGACGGAAGCTAATATATCAAAAGAAAGACACCACGGCTGATCAACTTGATTCAGTGATGCGGATTTTGCCAATTTATCGGCTTTCTCATTTCCACAAATACCCACATGAGTCTTCACCCACAAAAAATTGACGCAAATGTCTTTAATTTCCAACTTGCGAAGTAACTGTAAAATATCTCTACGAATCGTTGAAAACGAACTATTGTACTTCATGGATTTAAGAGAAGATAAGGCACTATGGCTGTCAGAAACAACGAGAACTTTTTTGGAGTCAAGAAATCAATATACTGATCTATGTATTCAATAGCCTTTAAAAGGCCAAACAGTTCTCCGGTAAATATAGACGTGTTTTTTTTAAGGAGAACTTTTGAGAGTTTTCATTAGTAAAATCATATAATGCCACTCCCACTGAAATATTCTCCGATTTTGAAGCATCGGTGTAAATTTTATGGAAATTTGGGTATTTTTCATTGACAATTGATTTATAATCTTGCCCAGGAGCTTCTATACTAAAAGATGGAAGAAATACTCTTGAAATCGTTTCTAGCACTGAGAGATCTACAGTGAATAATGTGCATTTATCCTCCTTCCGAAGAAGATTCGATAGATGTTGAATTGAACTGTATTACTATCCAGTGTTTATGCGTAAGTGTTAAAATGAAGAGATGATAAAGACTATTCATTATAGGACTAGATATTGAAATCCTCTTTATAATAAAACTACCTGCTAAAATTTGTCTTCGAAGATAAAGGGGTAGTTCACCAGATTCCGACAAAACAGCATCATTGGGGGTATCTTTGAGTAAACCTAGCGCAATTTTTATCGATCTCCTCTGAAACACTTCTAGAAATTCAAGTAAGCTTCTTGATGCACTACCGTAGATGAAACTACCATAATCCAAGCTTGATCTGATAAAGTTCCTATAAAACAATAAAGAAATTTCTTGGTCGGCACCCCAATTATTATGACAAACATATTTGAGGAGTTGTAGTCTTTTTTCCATATTATATTTCAAATAGGAGAGATGTTCCTTCCATAACAATTTTCTATCTAAAATGACTCCAAGAAATTTGACAGATTGATTATGCTGAAAAGCATAATTTCCAATTGTGATTTGTTCTGGAATATGCACACGTTTATTTGTGAATGAGCATAACACAGATTTGCTAGTTAATACTGTGTGACCATGAGAAAATAAAAATGAATCAATTTCGGTCATTGCATTTGATAAATTTTGTTTATTAATGTTTTGATCTTTAGCCGTAGAGTAAATTGTCAGGTCATCCGCGTATTGTAATAGTTTAATGTTGAATTTATTGAGGATTTTCTCAAGGCGGTGGTAATAAATAACAAATAGCATAGGAGACAAAATGCCCCTTGAGGAATACCTGAACTAGTAAATCTAGGACCTATTAGTTTTTGGTTAATCTTTAGATATAATTTCCTATTGATAAGCAGATTATATATTAGTGTAGCAAACTTTTCACCGAGTCCGATTTCAAGAATTTCTTCCATGAGAATATCTACAACTGCGTTATCATATGCTCCGACAATGTCTAGGAACAGTGCCATCAATATTTCATTCCCTGTAAAGGCCTTATAGATATCAATAACAACTTGACATAGACAATCAAGAGTACTATGAGCTTTGCGAAATCCAAATTTTGTTTTAGGAGTTTTGTTATTGTGCTCCATCCACCATACAAGGCGAAAATTAATCATTCTTTCAGAAGTTTTCGCCATACAGGATCCTAGAGAAATAGGGCGGTAAGAATTAGATGAATCAGGATTTTTATTTGGTTTTAAAATAGGTACGTTTATGGAGTCGTCTTCTAATACTGTCCTTAAAGCATACGATACCACTTGAGAATCAGACCAACATCCACCTTTATCAGGAGGGTTTGTAGAAGACATATTAATAACAAAAAGATTTTTCAATTTACGCAAATGTGAAGAGCACTAATGTAAATAATCGCTAATCCTGTTAACACTTCAACAACCGACACGCGAATTTCAATTAGGTTATTTACAGTCAGGTTTTTGGGTCATCAATGTGCTCGACTTTGAGTCCTATTATAGCGAAGATGGTGATGTATTCCGTTCTCGATGAGGTTCTGTCTATTTTACCTTTTGATATCCCTTTTATTAAAAAATACGTTGATGATATAATTTGTGCTGCTCCTAGTAGCCAAATTGAGGTTGTTTTACGCCAATTTAATGAATACAGTCAACATATACAGTTTACTGTAGAAAGGGAAACAAATAAAGCCGTCCCATTCCTAGACACAAAAGTAATGAGAACTGAAAACAATTCTCTCATCGTAGACTGTTATAGAAAACCAATGAGCTCTGGAAGATACCTACACTATTTCTCGAGTCACTCTATTGAACGAAAGGCGAATTCGGTATTGGGTATGCAGGAACGAATCAGGAAGATATCTCACCCATCTTTGTTGGAAAAAAATTTGAGATCATCACATGACATATTGGTTACTAATGGTTATCCGTCTGCCTGGCTCCAATGAAGGTATTTCTCCCCCTGCAGGTTGCTGCGGTCTCATCCGGCAATGGATCTTTTACCGGTTTTGCGTCGTTGGCCTTGATGTCGAAAGTAACAGGTCCACTGGTGAGACTTTTTCGTGATGAGAGACTGAGAATTGCTGTTAGAAATGAGTTTGTCTTGGGTGATATTGTTTAGTATTAGAGGCAACGGTGATCCTTGGGGTGTTCCTTGGTTTTGTGTTTATTCTAACTGTTAGTTGTCTATTTTCATGAAACATTTCAATTATCATTACTAGGTATTTGGGGGTTTTCAGTTTCTTCAATTTATAGAGTACTCTCTCATGCAACATGAGATCAAATGCATATATATATATATATATATATATATATATATATATATATATATATATATATATATATATATAAGGCCTTATAGATATCAATAACAACTTGACATAGACAATCAAGAGTACTATGAGCTTTGCGAAATCCAAATTGTGTTTTAGGAATTTTGTTATTGTGCTCCATCCACCATACAAGGCGAAAATTAATCATTCTTTCAAAAGTTTTCGCCATACAGGATCCTAGAGAAATAGGGCGGTAAGAATTAGATGAATCAGGATTTTTATTTGGTTTTAAAATAGGTACCACATATATGTTTTCCAATCTTCAGGAAACGTGCCCGAATCTAAAATATTATTGAATATATTAAGCAAAGCATATTTTGCCTTAGTAGGAAGAATATAAAGCATAATATATTGAATATTGTCGAATCCAGGGGAGGAATTTGAGTTGTGCTTCAAAGATCTTTCTAGCTCATTCATAGTGAACCGCTTACACATCTGGTCAGCCTCCTCGATCGACGACTCGTTCATTGGACAGAAAAAAGTACTACAAGGTGTCAATTTAGAAAAAAATTTTTCCGACAATTCTCCGTCTTCTACAGAGACATTAGGTTGAAAGGAGTTCTTAATTTTTTCAATATTTTTCCACACTTGAGATATAGGAGTGCTTCTATTCAATGTGGAGCAAAATTTTTTCCAATTTTCTTTTTTAATTGATTTAATGATTTTTTTAAGTTCGACTCTTTTTCTCTAAACTGTATGAAGTTAATTAGAGTAGATGATTGTAGATATTTTTTATATGCATCAATTTTTCTTCAGAGGCTTGCGCACATTCATTATTCCAGCAATAGTTGTTAAAATTTGGATTTATTACATCATTATACCGAGGACAACTTGAGCAATCGCGGACATGAGGTTTTGTATGAAACTTCCATAGTTGCTCACATTGTTCACATCGAAATTATTGTAGAATTCCTCCATAATAACAAAGAATTTGTTCCAATTACATTTTTCTGTATTATATAGTCGGGATGTTCCCTTAATATCTTATCTATATGTTTTCAACAGCAAATCATATCTTATGACGAAGTGGTCAGATCCTAAGGTGTCCTCTTCAATAAACCAATGGGAAAAATGGAACAGACAACTATTGGTAAGTGTCAGGTCTACTGCTGATTTGTTTATACCAGAAAACTGCAGCCTTGTTGCTGATCCATCGTTTGATAAGCTGAAGTTTTTTTGTTCACTAGAAGATAGAAATTCAGATCCGTAAAATCTATCATATGGAGATCCCCAAGCAGAATGATGTAGATTGAAGTCTCCTCCAATAGCCGCCTTTTTCTGAGTACTGTTAAAAAATAATTCCATTTTGATGATAGTATTGTTATATTTGGAGGTATATATATTGAATATATACCTATTTTCGATTTATCCACAAGTTGCAATGATATTGCAACTCCTTCAATGCCTAAAATATGTGGAAATTCTATCTTTTCAAAAGTTATTGAACTTTTTATAACTATTGCTACACCACCTTTACCGTCCAACCTATCATTACGCACCATTTTGTAACCAGTCACATTGAAACATTTACTAGATCTAAGCCAAGTTTCACTTATAAGACCGATATCTATATTACTGTTTTTACCGTAGATTTCGAGGCAACCTTTATTAACGATAATTGAACGGGCATTCCACTGCATAAATCTAATTTTATTTCCCATGGATAAATTCTTTAAGTTTTGTTTCAATAATTTCTTTTTTTGTTGTCTCGATTAAATTTGCATTAGAACCACTGAAATCCTTAAAGGAAGTAACTAGAAAATTATATATGAAATTGGTCAACGATGAAGTTTCAAAATAATCCTGATCTTCAAACTGAGTATCAGACTCTGATTCTGAATTTTTCTTTAAAACTACTCCTCTACTCGAGGTGGAAGGTATTGCTTTTATAATCTCTGCATATTAACGTTTCAAAATGGTGGAGTTTGAATTCCGTGAGGTATTTTTCCTTTTGACAGGTCTCAATGAGGAAAACTGGGCATGTGAATTTACCGAAAGTGACAAGATATCATTGGAAACAGATGTATTAACTGAAGCTGCGTTAGCGAAGCTTGATTCTATAGAATTTTTAGCTTCTCTATAGGATATATTTTCTGTTGCCATTCTTTCTTTAATTTTTTTCTGCATACTGAATAGAGGACAATTTTTGAAATCGCTAGCTTCAAAAATTGATGATTTCCTTTGCATTGAAAGCACGAATAATTTTCAGCTTTGCACTCGGTTATCTGATGATCATTGCCACACTTGGGGCATCGAATATTACTACGTCATTGGGATTCTACATGACCGTATCTAAAACATCTTCTACACTGAACAACCCTTTGAATGAAAGGTTTTACTTCACGTACGCAGTTGAATATATACATCTTGTCTGGAATGGTTTGTCCTCTGAATGTAATCAATATATTAGTGGTAGGAACAAATTTTGTAGATCCATCTTCATCAGTATAAAGTTTCCTCATTCCTTCAACATCTAATATTCTGAATGTAGATCCCCATAAAGGTTGAATGAAATTCTTAAGTTCGTCTATAGTAATATCTAAATCTATTGCGTTGATAACACCTTTTCTTCTCATTAAATACTGTGGAATGTACCCCTCTTAATTGTTTGCACTAAGAAAATTTGAGGAAAGAAAATTATTAGCAGATAAGAAAGTCCAAAAATTAATTTTCAATCTGTTACTACCATTCTTTTCGATCGACAAGATATTATTCGCGATCGAAGTATCACTTCTATACAATAATTTACCGATTGATAGCGGATGCAGTCTGCCAATGTTTTTGTCGACACTCTCAACGTAAACAATAAACGGACCGGAATCTGATAATTTATATACCAATGTGTTCTTCACTACTCTCTCTGAGGCGTACGATACATTTTGAGAATATTGTGTGGAATCCGACTGACTTGAGATTATAATACTAGCATTCTGTAAATTATTAGATTGGATTATATCATGGAATGGACTCACCGAATTCACATTATTAGATTTTTCGTGATCCGAATTCTGACTTGTATAATCAACGTTTATGGAGTCGTCTTCTAATACTGTCCTTAAAGCATACGATACCACTTGAGAATCAGACCAACCCCCTCCTTTATCAGGAGGGTTTGTAGAAGACATATTAATAACAAAAAGATTTTTCAATTTACGCAAATGTAAAGAGCACTAATGTAAATAATCGCTAAACCTGTTAACTCTTCAACAACCGGCACGCGAATTTCAATTAGGTTATTTACAGTCAGGTTTTTGGGTCATCAATGGGCTCGACCTTGAGTCCTATTATAGCGAAGATAGTGATGGATTTCGTTCTCGATGAGGTTGTGTCTATTTTACCTTTTGATATCCCTCTTATTAAAAAATACGTTGATGATATAATGTGTGCTGCTCCTAGTAACCAAATTGAGGTTGTTTTACGCCAATTTAATGAATACAGTCAACATATACAGTTTACTGTAGAAAGGGAAACAAATAAAGCCGTCCCATTCCTAGACACAAAAGTAATGAGAACTGAAAATAATTCTCTCATCGTAGACTGGTATAGAAAACCAATAAGCTCTGGAATATACCTACACTATTTCTCGAGTCACTCTATTGAACGAAAGGTGTTGGGTATGCAGGAACGAATCAGGAAGATATCTCACCCATCTTTGTTGGAAAAAAATTTGAGATCATTACATGACATATTGGTCACTAATGATTATCCGTCTGCCTGGCTGTCTAAATTAACTTAAAGTACTCCAAGAGGAGTAAATAGTCAAACAGGAGATCGTGGACGTGACAATGAAGGTATTCTCCCCCTGCAGGTTGCTGCGGCCCCATTCGGCAATGGATCTTTTACCGGTTTTGCGTCGTTGCCCTTGATGTCGTAAGTAACAGGTCCACTGGTGAAACTTTTTCGTGATGAGAGACTGAGAATTGCTGTTAGAAATGAGTTTGTCTTGGGTGATATTGTTTAGTATTATGAACAACGGTGATCCTTGGGGTGTTCCTTGGTTTTGTGTTTATTTTAACTGTTAGTTGTCTATTTTCATGAAGCATTTCAATTATCATTACTAGGTATTTGGGGGTTTTTAGTTTCTTTAATTTATAGAGTACTCTCTCATGCAACATGAGATCAAATGCTTCGTTCATGTCTATCGCTAGTGTTTCAGTGACGATATTTTTCAATTAAGCATTTTGAATGTTTGAAATAAGTATGGTAATTGAGTGTATAGTAGACTTTTCATTACGGAATTTAAACTGAAAATTGGGAATGACTTGTTCGAGGTGTTCTTCTAGTTTTATTTCATTGATTTTCTCAAATAGTTTCCCAAGCACAGGTAGTTGGGTGATTGGTCGATAGTTTTGGACTTTTTTATTGCCCTGATTTTATTTTGCACTTGTCGTTATAGTACCGCTTTTTCAAATCTGTGAGAATATTTGTGACAATATTGAAAAAATTTTATGATGTGTATCTGTCATGGCTAAGTTGTTTGGTAATTTTCTATGATATCTGGTCTATTTCTGGTTTCTCTATTCCATCATCCTCAAAAGCATGTTCATACCGTTCATCAAAAAGTGTTTCTGTTGTATTGTCATAGTCTACATTTTGGTCCTATTTATATGCGTCTATAAATGTGTTGCAAACAGGTCTGCTTTCTCCTGATCTGATCTATCTTCTCTATTGTTTTCTTCTGAAGTTGCTCTTTTATACCTTGCCTATTTGTTAACTTGCTGATAAAAATTTTTTCCTCTTTGAGTGTTGATTTTTTCGCATGCGTTCATCCAGGAGTGTTCTCTATATTGCTTTATCATCCGTTGAATTCTATTGTATTCGTTCAATTGTTTTCTGTAATTCCAGTCTGGATTAGTGCAATACTCCCTGTATATTTTTCATTCTTATTTTATCAGATATATTATGAATTTCGGTAGCTCATGGAGAACTTGTTATTTTTGGACAGGTTTTTTTATATTTTCTGAGATGCAAGTATTTAAGGAAGTAATGTATTCTTCATTGATGTAGAGATCTATGTTTTGTGTTACGAAATTTTTAACATCTTGATTTAATTTTTGTATGTTACATCATTGAAGGCATGTGCAAATTTTCGGGTATATAATAGTGTTGGCGTTCACTTGATGTAAATCAATTATAATCGAATATAAACTCAAATTCAAACACTTGAACTTGTGATTTACACTTTATTCTGCGTGTTGATAGCACTTTTAATAAACAGCTTAAAGTACCATCGTGACAAAAAGCTGTTATCAGCTTCTTTCAAATATTCAATAGTGTTGGCCTTTACTTGATATAAATCCATTATAATTGAATATGAACTTGAATACAAACACTTGAACTTATGATTCACGGGTATTTCTTAGGGTTTTTTTAATATCAAGCTCTATAACCGTCGCTAGATGGTCTGATTCCAAGTCAGGTTTGGAATCAATGTTTATAAAATTATCCTTAAGGTTTGGTGAGTGTAGTGTGAGATTAGGTGTACTGTCTGGGTTATTCTCTAAGAAAAACATTGGCTGTGTTTCCACTTTTGTGAATAATTGCGCCTGTAGGAAGTCACCTATTATTATTGAATATTTATACAATGCCGCTTTGATAAATATAGTGTCTTCAATTTTTTAGTGCGGGTGTATATATACCAGGAAAATATGTAATTTTTAAGTAAAAGAAGAAACTTACGTTGAAAACCTACACATTTTTTTATATAACAGCCGTTTACATATGTTTCAAGGTTATTGCCTATCGTCAGAACGGCGTAGTTCAAGTTAAAGATGAAAGTACTTGAAGAGATATATAAAAAATTAATTTTAATTTTAAATTATTAATTTTTTATATATCTCTTCAAGTACTTTCATCTTTAACTTGAACTACGCCGTTCTGACGATAGGCAATAACCTTGAAACATATGTAAACGGCTGTTATATAAAAAAATGTGTAGGTTTTCAACGTAAGTTTCTTCTTTTACTTAATTTTAGTTTGCCTGCATTAAATATAATTCTTAGAATAATTATTTTATCGTTATGTAATTTTTCATTGTGAATCGAATTGTAAAGTGTATGGTTCAATTTGAGCGGTTGTTTAATATTGGTGGATTCGCTTTTTCCACTCTTCAACTTGGATGGCATTCAACAATGCTTCTTCCGAGATTTCAAATTGCTTTTGCAGCGCCATACGTTCTTTATTTTAGAAATACACGAAAAAGTAGATCCTCTAATTTCAATACTATTGCATTAATTTCAAACACCCACTAAAAATATGTTCTACAATTTTTCTATTACATGATATATTCTAAACTATCAAATAACTTTCGTAACGTACATTGAAAAATAATCAAATTCAACATAGGAAACATATGTACATCACATTTATTAATTTAAAATCTGAACCGCTTTCTGACGTCTTCTAGGAACGTATAACTTCTCTTCCTGCGTGGCAAAGTAAATAATTCTGAATACAGTCCCACTAAAACAAAATTAAACAATTTTGATATCTTCATAAAATTCCTAACGAACTTCACTACCACAATAATTAACTTCCTTCTCTGTTATAGCATGACATATCCCACCTTTTTTATAATATTCCAGTCTCATATTTTATTCCTTGTCCTTCTTTGATTCTTTATTGTGAAAATAAAGTGCCATGTATATTGTTCTATTCTTTGAAATTGTTGATCAGATATTGTTTCGGAAAGTAGCTATTAATATTGTTGTATAGGATTTTTACTTTAGAGTTGAATCTGTCGCTTGTTAATTCTGTCTAAGGGTTCTGTAGAGGAACCAACTTCAGGGTCCTCTATATCAAACACAAGTACATAGAGTCTAAAACATATTAGTTTTGATAAAATTGTGATATACAACGAAATGTTAACAAAAATAAAGTTTTTCATATTAAAAGAAGCCTGTTAGATCAATATATATATATATATATATATATATATATATATATATATATATATATATATATATATATATATATATATATATATATATATATATATATATATATATATATATATATATATATATATATATATATATATATATATATATATTTAGTAAACACTGAGACTCTTAATCGAAATATCGAAATATTTCAAATAAAACTCTCAGGGAGCTGTCTACACAATTATTGTCAACGAGAACGAACCCATCACTTTCGAGAGTGAATATTAAGAGCGTTTCGAAAAATTCATCGATCTTGTTGAATGATAATAGGATACAATTGTTTCATCATTATTATGAATCATCAGTCCATATTTAATCTATCAATCAAGAATCGATGACTTTCAAAACGAACCTAGGTCCCATACCAAATTAAGAGAAGTTCTAGAGAGTGAAATACTCACGTAGGCTCCCTCTATCGGCGAAAGGACGTATAGACACTCCCTAGCGTTCAAGATTCCTACTCATGACAACAAGAGTGCGAGTGGAAGGCTTTGTAGATATTTCATTCGAACACAACAGAAAATTGTCTGAAATGTGTACGAATGATCCCATGCCTAATCGCTCCAGATCACGCCCAGGCGGGCAAAAGTGTAGCTAGTTCAAAGATTCACAGGTAATTCAGTACTAGTAAATACTGAGACTCTTTGAACTAGCTACACTTTTGCCCGCCTGGGCTTGATCTGGAGCGATTAGGCATAGGATCATTCGTACACATTTCAGACAATTTTCTGTTGTGTTCGAATGAAATATCTACAAAGCCTTCCACTCGCACTCTTGTTGTCATGAGTAGGAATCTTGAACGCTAGGAGTGTTTATACGTCCTTTCGCCGATAGAGGGAGCCTACGTGAGTATTTCACTCTCTAGAACTTCTCTTAATTTGGTATGGGACCTATGTTCGTTTTGAAAGTCATCGATTCTTGATTGATAGATTAAATATGGACTGATGATTCATAATAATGATGAAACAATTGTATCCTATTATCATTCAACAAGATCGATGAATTTTTCGAAACGCTCTTAATATTCACTCTCGAAAGTGATGAGTTCGTTCTCGTTGACAACAATTGTGTAGACAGCTCCCTGAGAGTTTTATTTGAAATATTTCGATATTTCGATTAAGAGTCTCAGTATTTACTAGTATTGAATTACCTGTGAATCTTTGAACTAGCTATAAATATTTATATATATATATATATATATATATATATATATATATATATATATATATATATATATATATATATATATATATTTATAATAATTTTTAAGGGTTTATTGACTCAATATTTTCAGTGGTACTCTTCTCTCTTTACCAAGCTTTCGCAATTTACTTCATTGCTTCTTCAGGGTTCTAAAATTTATAAAAAACCTTAATTAATATCTACAAACACAATATACAATGTTTGCTTACATGAGATTTGAGATTGAGATGAATTTTCAAACTATCTAAAATTTATAATTCAGTCTCAATATTCAATTTCAATATATTATTTAAGGTTAAATGCATATTCTTATCACGTATTATCTGATCCCAGTTGTTTCCTTTTTTTTTTTTTTTTATCATGTTTCTTTTCTTGCTCCATATCATCCAGTAAGTAGCTATATAATGTTACTCAAGTGTTGTGTGTAATTTTTTCTATTTATAGATTTTTCATCTTTTCTTATTTCTGTCATGTCATGTATAAATCTTTTATGATAATTACGTTCAGTTTTTAGGATTTGTACATCGTCATAGTTGGCTCTATGGTCTAACTTTTTTGTATGTGTTACTAGGGCACATCTATCTTTTCCATTTTTTATATCTGCTTTATGGTGAGCTATCCTATTTTTAACCATTGTGATGTCTGTCCTATATATACTCCATCACAGTCTTTGCAATTTATTTTATATATTATTTCACTTTTCAATGGTTATGGAACTTGATCTTTGAGTGTACTATATAATCCTTTTACTGTTTTCTGATTGTATGTTGTAATCTTTACATTTTCGTCTTAGAATATATTTTTTATTTTTTTTGTTAAGTTGTTTATATTAAGTATGGATGCATAATAATTTTTGTTCTTTTCTTTGTTCTTCGGACTTCTTATTTTTATTAGTATCACTTGAGGCATATAACAGCTTTTTAAAAACCTATCACTATTAGATCGTTACAGCGCAACTCTGAGAGTGTAAACCACACCAATTAATAGAGAGTAATACACGGTCTATTTTCCAGTGAAACAACCGGCTAAGAGCCACCACGAAATTATATCAAACCGGTAATAACTACCAACAGATACGAAGTCCCTATGCATACAAGTTTTTGATTCACAAATAAATTTTCTAGCGGATTGCCTGTAATCTAAGCTCAACTTGATCACTTTAAAAAAAAACTATCACGGTACAACACTGCTTTCAGCCAAACAGTCCCTAATAAATTTAATTAACTAATTGAATCACAGCTACTTAAAATCAGGCCCAATTTAATTCTCACAATGCGAGCTTAAAATTTTCAATTCAAAACAAGTAACGCCCTGTGTATTCAGGAAAAAGTTCCAAAGTACAACTAATAATAATAAACAAGAGTAAGCGCTCTAGATCAGTTACTCCTATTTCAGGTCTAAATTCCTTGACCAAATTTACAGTATAAACAATACACAAAACGCAACAATTTTAGCCTAAGTCCTGAAATAACTTAAATTGAATAATAACTGAAAATTACGTTAACTTCCTACCAAGCTCGCACTGTAATATACAGTGCGAGCACGTATCACGACAATTATAGGAAACAGGAAAATATCTCTAAACACGAACTAGTAATTGATGTTCTGAATCTACGTAAAATTCTTTTTCAATCTCTTATCAAACAGAAAAGTCCAATTGATAATTGCCAAATTAATAAAATAATATATTAATTTTGATTCACGACTATATTAAAACCGTGCAAGGTCAGATACGTACAATCGTGACGTTAATCACCCAGTATAATTCCGAAAATAAAGTTCTTCCCTCAAGGTCATGAACTAACAGGCAATCAGCCACCCCAAAACTATACTAACTCTATTTATTCAGTCAGAAAATTTTCCAACAACCACGTATCATATGCACACAAACAATTGAAAGCTTCAATTCTACTTTGAATAAACACTATCTGTAATTCAAAGAAAAACAACATATCGTGAACATTCTTCCTTACATTTTGAAATTTATCATTCAAAATTGAAGAGTTCTGAACAAAATTGATTTAAGAAGTCTCCAAGTCCTAATAGCGTTCTTACAAAGTTCTAGTAAATTGCATTATTTCATCATATTGTTATATAATCGACAAATTGTTATCAGGTCCACCATCTGATTTTGATTCGGCCATGACTTTGCACTTAATTTCCAATTTGACAAATGTTTCAACTCGACAATTTGTATGAAATATTTGATTAATCAAATACGCTCTTGAACACGAACGATTCAGCAGGCCTATTTATAACCTCTGTGACCCTACTCCTAAATTTTCCACAACTTCTCTGGAATGCGGCTAAGAAATAAGATAACGAACTCCAACTTTGTTTTTTCTAGCAGAAAAAATTTATGAAAAACTTCAAGTTGCACGAATTTCTATGAAATAAGTGAGTATGGAAAACATTGACTGTTAACCAAAATATGAACTATCTTAGAAACATTGGGTTAACCGAGACTAAATTTTCCAATTCCTTTGAACGTTAAGAGCCCCCTATGACTAGTCCTATCCCTAGTACATCCTATTTGTGTTTTAAACTGTCAGGGTGTATTTAGTAACCTATTTACTCTAAAATAACACTGTTTTCTACCAGTAATTACTTCTAAATAGCCCCTAGGAAATTGTTGTGTTTCTTACTACAATTTCACTGTCATTCTATACTACATAATGGGTACACTAATTTACAATATACTTCCTTTAACATTATTTTCATTTCAAAAGGTATTTTTGAATGATATAAGTTTTCAGATTTCCATGTTTCCTAATTATCAACTATTTCCTAATAAATATTTTCCTATTCAAGGCCTCAATTATACTCAACAACTTGTGAAAGATATTGTCTCGTTTTATCCTCATTTTACATAAAATCAATTATTTACATATTCCTTGCCTTAAGCATTATTCCTAAGTGAAATATCAATTTTCAAATCAAATAAAATTACACAAAAATTGATGTTTCCCTAATCCAATGAGTGAACTTTCACTCATTCAAAATACCCATTAACTGTTCTGCATAAATGCCTTACTTATAAAAGTCCCAGTTATACTTTATCGCTTATATGGGGTATTAACCTATAAATAGTATTTAAAGTAAAATGGTTATATGTAACTGTATTTCACATACTGTGAAAAATAAGTAGAGTTTATGACACTGAAGGTGTCCTAAGTCTTGATGAGACTTTACAGTCAAGGTTTAAGATGTCTACATTTCAATTGTTTGTCTTGTATTTTAATCCTGGTCTTCTCGAAGCACCAATCTGGGCCTCTTGTGTTTACAAGTGGCATCTTCTTCGTAGTTCCCTAGTGTTGCTACCAGGGGATTCGGGTTGTCTGGAAGTGCGGCAAACGTTCTCGCTGCAGTCGCCCTGATCGTCTCCATAACACTCGGCATTCCGAGGTCTCTGGGAATCTGGGAGTTTCTCACATACCAAGGTGCGTCGATGGCCATCCGTAGAGACTTGTTCTGCACAACTTGAAGCTTGTTAATGTGTGTTTTGACTGCATAGCCCCATACTGTTGACGCATAGGTCATCGTTGGTCGGATTATCGTCTTATACAGACGTATCTTCGTAGCGGCACTGAGCTTACTCCGCCAGTTGATGAGTGGGTAGATCTGGCTCTGCGCTGCTTTGGCTCTGGCTGTGTAGTGGTCTATGTGGGACTTCCAAGTTAGCCTTCGGTCTATGATGACTCCCAGGTATTTCGCCTTGTCTGTCCAGGGGATAGGTGTACCGTTCAGCTGAATTTCTTCATCTGGTCGGTGTTTCTGCTTGCTGAGGAAGAGCGCCGTGCTCTTCTCGGGGTTGACAGTGATACGCCAGGTCGCTTACCACTCTTGCAAGTTGTCAATGGCCTGTTGTAGTCTCCGCGTCACCGTGTTGGGCTGGCTGGCTCTGGCAAATATCGGCGGTGTCGTCGGCGAAGAGGGCAAAATTGGTCCCCTGGGTCTTCGGCACATCCCTCGTGAAAAGACTGTAGAGAATCGGTGAAAGCACCGAGCCCTGAGGCAGTCCTGCCTCCATCATTCGCTCCGTAGAGTGGGAAATGCCAACGCGGACTCTGAAAAGTCTTCGTTGTTGGTATGATGCTATAAGTTCAACCATGGCATTTGGGATTCCTGCTTCAAGTAATTTGAATAGAAGTCGTTCATGCCACACCTTGTCAAACGCTTTGGAGACGTCGAACAAGGCGACTCCAGTTGACATCTTCAGGTTGAAGCCCTCGCTGGCAAATTCCACGAGACGCAGCGCCTGATGCACTGAAGAAGTTCGTGGCTGGAATCCGAACTGCTCGTCAGGGATGAGGTGGTTTTCTCCGACGAGTTCCTTGAGCCTTGATAGGATGATGCCTTCTGCTATTTTCGACAGACTTGGGAGGAGGCTAATCGGGCGGTAATGCTGCGGGAATGCAGCGGCTTTTCCAGGTTTCTGAAACACAATTACGTTGCGCTTTTCCAACGAGTTGGAAGGTAGCGCAGACGTAATATCGCATTAACAATGGAAGTGAATTGGCCGATAGCTCTTACTGGTAATTGTTCCAGGGCCCTGTTGGAGATGCCGTCGCGTCCTGGCGCTTTCCTGGTCTTGCTTCGTTGATGCGATGCTGTATTTCCGTTGTTGTGGTTGGACGAATGCCTCAGTCGTCTTCGTTATCCAGTCTCCTTGATACCTCGTTTTTATCCGTTCCATGTTGTCCAGATCGGCGTAGTTCACTCGAAATTGGATTTCCAGATAATCTGCGAAAGCCTCTGCTTTCTCTGCTTCTGTATAGACAAGTCCTCTTTCGCCGTGTATGGGTGGCATCGGCATGTATTTGTTTCGAAGGATTTTGGTCATCCTCCAGAGAGAATGATCATCCTCTTCTAGCAAGTCTAGCTTAGCGTTCCATTGAGCGTTCTGGCAGTCCAACAGCGCCTGTTTGGCTTCTGCAGCTAGTCTTCGGTAATCTCGCAGGTGATCTGGATCCCAAGTTCGTTGGTGTCTTTTCCTTGCCCTCTTCTGATGATCTCACGAACTTCCTCTGGTGGATTGTTGTGGTGAAGTGGCTTCCGTTGCTCGCGGCTACAAGTCTCAATCGACCGGATGATTGCTTCCTCGAAGGCTTCAATTGCAAATTCGAGTTGATCTCGGGTTCGCAGTGGCGGAAGCGTCTCGTTGATTTGATCCTTGAATGCTGCCCAGCAAGTTGTCTTCATCTGTGTCTCGTATTCTCCGTCGGGGTCTGCACCTAGAAAGAGTGAAACAGGATTATGGTCCGATGTTAGGTCACTTACCGAGGTTATTCTGTAAGGAAGTGTTACTTCCTTAAGAATCGCGATGTCCAGCACGTCTCCTAGGCCTAGGACGCTATGGTGAGTAGATTCAGGTGGTCCGGCAACTACCAAATCTCGGTCATCTGTGAATGCACGGAGAATATTCCCAGATGGGTTTGCTCTCCTGCTGTTCTATGACTGATGTTTGGCGTTGAGATCGCCTGCTGCAATGGTTGCGATGTTGTTGCTGAAGATTGTGTCCAGGTCGGACTCCAGAAGACGTCGTTTTGGAGGGTTGTACACCGATACGAGCCTGAGCGTTCCTATCGATGCGGTGTTGATTTCTACGGTCGTCGCCTCCATGTTCACCAAATCGCCTGTGAGAGCTACATGGTGGTCCAGGTGGGATTTGACGTAGATGGCAGTTCCGCCTCCTCGACGGTCTTGTCTGTCGTTCCTGTAGGACACGAAATTTCTGATCTTTTCAGTGTCCGCGGCCCTGAGGTGGGTCTCGTTCACTAAAATTACATCAATTTCGTTCCTCGCCGCTAATTCCTGCAGTTCGGCCCTTTTCTCTGGTAGTCCGTTGGCGTTCCAAAAAGCGACGTGTAGCGATTTCGGCCTATCAGTTTGTCTGGGCATCAAGGAGAGAAAATAGCGCAGATGTCAGGAATGCATTGGAAGATTCCAATCATTATTTCCGGTAGGGTTGTTGCGTTTGTCAACACGGTGCACATCTTCTGTAAAACTGCCTTGAATTTCTCGATGTTGAATGTCGAGAACATTTCGAACATCTTGCCGAAGTTGGTAGGGTCCGGGATTCCTTTCCTCTCCACAGGTTTCGGGGAAGTTTTCGGTACCGCTGGAGACGATTTCTGGGTTGTTTTTCCCTTTAAGGCCTGAGTGTAATTCAGTCCTGATGTAGAGGGTTTCTCTGATGGTGTAGTTTTCACCTGAACTTCGACGCTACTCCTTGGTTTTTCGGTGACTGTGGTTCTCGGCTGGCGTACATTTGACTTCATCGTCGGGTATGCTGCGCAGCCTTTGTAGTTGGCCGGGTGTGGTCCTCCGCAATTTGCGCAGAATGCCGGCTCGGTCCTCGGTTTGGTGCACTGTATGCTGTGGTGGGGCCCTCCGCATTTGACACATCTTGCGGCAGCGTGACATCTAGACTGTCCGTGGTGAAATCTCTGGCATTTATGGCACTGGCTGGCTCCTGGTTTGCTCTTCGGAGATTCAACTCGGACAGCAAGTCGGTTGACGAATTTGATGTCGAAGATCTTCTTTGCTTCGACTGTTCTTTCCAATGTCACCAGGAAGAGTGGCATCGGCTTCTTTTGAGCATTCGTCATTTTGCTCACCGTCTTGGCAGGAAGGTTCTGGCTCCTCAGGTCTTCCAGGATATCCTCGGGTAGCGTCTCGAAGGGGAGATTTCTCAGCACCACTTTCAGGGGTTTTTCTTCAGGCAGGGCGTATGTGTGGTACTCCACCTGTAAAGAATCAAAGAGGCGAGTTATTCCTCGGTAGTCATTGATAGAGACGGGGTTGATACTTATCCCGTCCTTGATGTTTTTGGCTTTAGTGAAACTTAGCCTGGCGTTCGAAATTTTTCTTGAAATGTCCGTCCATTTCGATTTATCCCAGAGAACAATCGGTGGAGGTGAACGCTCCTTCTTCTCGTCCTTCGGTGGCGATGGCATATCCATGTCGTCGAGGTTCTGTAATGCCTCGTATTGGTTTGACGTTGTCGTCGGTATTATTCCTGCTTCGGAATGTAGGCTCGGTTGAGGTTCCGGGGGGTGGCGTCTTTGTGGCTTGTCGCTTTCTGGTCGATTGCCGGGGGATTTCTTCGACGGTGACTTCCATGTCACTTGTTGTGCTGTCGCTGCTCTTCGCCGATGTTTCCTTTTCCTCAAGGGTTTTCAGGAACTGGAGGGCCTCTTTTGCCTGGTTCATTCGTTGTGTGTCCCAGGTCTTAATTACCTCCGATATCTGCTGCGTAATATTGTCCATGGTTGTGTTTGGGGCACAACCATAGACTGAATTGAGACTTAAAACTTATTGAAACGGAATAATTCCGTATTCCGTCAACTCGGCTTCGGATGGTCTGGGGGGCGTGGCTTAGGTCCGTGCTCCTAACGTCAAGGTTGAGTTAGGTGATAGCGTTCTCTTCTCGGATTTTCTTCTAATCTTCTGGACTTGCTAATCTTGATTTTCTGGGTGAGATTTACAACTATTGTAATGCTCTGAAGAGCAACAAGCTGTAAGAAAAATGATTAATAATAATTTTCGAAGTTATAGAAATTGTTCTGAAAAGAACAAAACAGGAACTGGCTTCAATCAGTGGTCACTGGTAAAGTATTCTTGTTTTCTTTCTATTTGGGATCGTCTAGGTAGATGCTTCTCGTTCGACTGCTAGCTCTAGAATTAATGTATGTAGGAATACCAGAAGATTGTTATTTTATAATGAAGCTAATTTCTAACCAAACAAGGATTCCCTTAGAACATATTTCACTTTGTTTGAAAAAAATCAGATTAAACAGCACATTTTCTGAATGGGAAGATAATTTTAGTATATCACTATCGTATGGCAGTAAATTATTTCTCAAAAATATACCTGAAATAGCCAACGTATTACGCTCATTCATTGTAAAGTTGAATAAACAATCTACGTTGTAATCTACAATCTACAATGTAAGCTGTATATTAGACTGTTTAGAGATCGATATTCAGAAACCATCGAAAGCACTTCATCAAGCATTAACTTGGTCTGACTACTAAAATAATAATAATACATAATAGCGTCTATTCTTGGGAGATAAATATCAGCTTTAACAAAATTGCTCTCCACCGTACCTTATATAAATATCTATAATTATATAAAATAGCTAATAAAACCAGGAAATAAACACATCAAACACACACGTACAAACATCAGAGAAATGAACGTTAGCCTTTGTTGGCCGTTGGCTTTGCTTCATGCAAGGTGACGTCACGCGCGATTTAGCCAATCCAGTGCGTTTTCAATCATACAATACGTGACCAAATATGAAATTATATTCATTTCATTATTGATTTCTTTTAAAAATCATATATATTTCGAAAGGTTGTAATGGATATATTGGTTTGAAATAATTTTTACTATCAACCTAACAACATTTCGATCTATATTTTGATTGCAGTCAAATACCCTATTTTATTAATATTTACAGTGAAAACTGAGAATTGAAATCACATTTCAAAAGTTTTGAACTCGACTGGGATTCGAACCCAGGTTCTTTGGATTTACGCCCCACTTCTTTTGACCGCTAAGCTACCGAGGTCTACACTCTGAGATGCAACTTCAATTCATATCTAACAACTCTTTTATTCGTCAAGCTAGTTATTCGACGCTCGGATTGTCGTCTTTGACACCTGCAGGCGAAAGTGAGTGACACCTACCCATCCTCCCAGATGTATTAATTTTTCCGTAAGGAACAATGATAATTATAGAACAGTAATTTTATCGTGTTAACCAACCACGTGCGGACATGAATAATTTTCACTGTAAATATTAATACAATTATTCATGTCCGCACGTGGTTGGTTAACACGATAAAATTACTGTTCTATAATTATCATTGTTCCTTACGGAAAAATTAATACATCTGGGAGGATGGGTAGGTGTCACTCACTTTCGCCTGCAGGTATCAAAGACGACAATCCGAGCGTCGAATAACTAGCTTGACCAAAAAAAAGAGTTGTTATATGAATTGAAGTTGCATCTCAAAGTGTATACCTCGGTAGCGTAGCGGTCAAAAGCAGTGGGGCGTAAACCCAAAGAACCTGGGTTCTAATCCCAGTCGAGTTCAAAACTTTTGAAATGTAATTTCAATTCTCAATTTTCACTGTAAATATTAATACAATTATATATATATATATATATATATATATATATATATATATATATATATATATATATATATATATATATATATATATATATATATATATATATATATATATATATATATATATATATATATATATATATATATATATATATATATATATATATATATATATATGTATATATATATATATTATATATATATGGAAATATATATATATATATATATATATATATATTTTCCAACAGGTAACTACCCAATTACAGGAAAATACATAATGAATAAATATGGTTACTAAAAATATCAATAACAACATAGAAATACAACATAATGAAATAATAATGATAAATAATGATGTCAGAGTATAATAGTAATATAAATAAAAATAAAGTCAGAGAGTGAAATCTCATGTCAGGTAAGTTCAAAAAATGACAGAATTCTCCAATTATGATGCACTCCAGGACTTCATATATATATATATATATATATATATATATATATATATATATATATATATATATATATATATATATATATATATATATATATATATAAAGAACAGTAATTTTGTCGTGTTAACCTCACCACGTGCGGACATGAATAATTGTATTAATATTTTTACAGTGAAATTGAGAATTGAAATTACATTTCAAAAGTTTTGAAATCCCAGTCGAGTTCAAAACTTTTGAAATGTAATTTCAATTCTCAATTTTCACTGTAAAAATATTAATACAATTATATATATATATATATATATATATATATATATATATATATATATATATATATATATATATATATATATATATATAGATATATACTCTCAGTTATTAATAATAATAAAAATAACAATAATAAGTATTATTCATCCCAGATTAAAATGCAGTGTTACTAATTCAAATTCAAACAAAAACACTTAGGACATGAGATTAGTCCTGATGGTACTCCACAATAATCCAGTATTACACAGCCTCCATATAGTCTGACAGTTTATACGGTTCCAACTGTATCAAGAAGGAAAAGATCAGCTTTTTCTGCAAATTGAAATTTCTAGTTGATTTCATATTTCTTGGTGGTTTATTAAAGATAGTTATTGCAGAATAGTAGGAGCCCTTCTCATATGCTGTAAGTCTATGTTTTGGTTTATGTTTATTATGAAGTACATAATTGAAACCATGGTTGCATTATGTTGGGTTACAAATGTTTTTAGGATGAACCTTAAGAATTCAATAATGTATACTCCTGTAACTCTTGCAATGTTACTATTTTTGAAGAGGTCCAAACTTAAAATGCGAATGAAAATTTGCATGATGGACAATCCTTAGAACTTCCTGTCTGACATATGATTTCAGAACTCTTATAGAAAACTTTACATTGAGTCTCTCATTTAACTGCTCCATTTGATAAAATTGTCTCCGAAGCTAGGAAAAAAAGACCATTCATTATTATAGCCTGTTCTTTCATATACACACCCTGGTGAAACATTGGGTTTTTTATATACATATTTAGGTTATTGTTTTTCACTCTTGAAAACCATGTGAATCGATTAGCAGAATGTACCTAACGACTCTCATTTCTGGAAAGAGGTTGTATAGAGGTATGTTCCGATCGATCAAGTCCTCAATGTGAGGTAGTTTCCGAGTTTTTTTTTCTCTTTAATTGTCACCAACCTGGAATCATCGTAAAAGCTGGAATTGAAAATTAATTTGTGTAGTTATATGTAATTTATCTACGTTATATTACTTATGTTCAAAGTAAGAAATATTGGTAAGTAAAGAAGAGTTTTTCCCACTCTCCTAAAAATCTCTCATCTCAAATAAATGATGGTTAGAGTTAATGCAATGTTCTGAAAATCCGGTTTTATTAACATTATACAAAATGAACCTTTTATGCTCGTCAACCCGACTTTTTATTTTTCTACCTGTTTTGCTGATATAAAACGCTGGACATTATTACAAAAAATTTTATAAATCGCGCTTTTGTCTTCAACATTTGTCTTTTCTTTCTATTATTCACTAGAAGCGACTTAATATTTCTTTTGTTGGTACAAATGGTTTTTATCTCTTTCTTCATCAATCTTTCGCGAATTTTTTCGCTGTGATGAGTTTTGAAATTGATGAAATTATATTTTTGTCTGCTTTTTATAATTTGAGATGGATAAATTGAATTTTAAAATATTTTCCGTTGCTTTTTTCTTATGAGATTATCTATTATATTTTCATCATAACCGTTATTATTTGCTAAAAATTTAAAAATTTTCACCTCTCTGTTGAAATTTCCTTCGGAAAGCGGGATGATCGTAAGTGTATGTATAAAAGAATAAAAAGAGCTGAGTTCAATATTTAATGGTTGATTGCTATCTTTAGGAATTAAGGTATCTGTGCATGTAGGTTTTCTGTATATATCAAATGTTAGAGAATCATCTTTCCTAGTAATGATCAAATCTAAAAAGTTTAGTGTTTTTTTACTTTCTATTTTAAATGAAAATTTTCTATTTCTTTGGTGAATTAAATGGATATATAAAATTAGTTGATATATTTCAAAAAGTTATCTAATTGTCTGTCGGACCCATTCCAGATACCGAAAACATCGTCTACATACCGTGTCCAGAGAAAAACGTTTCTTGTTAGCGTGATGTTAGAGCTGAAAATTTTTTTCTCTAAACTATTCATATATATTTCATTTAGTAGGGGTGATGAAGGTGAACCCATAGGTAGCCCATCTAATTGTTGATAAACCGTGTTATTGAATTTGAAATAACTTTGCTTCAAACACAAGGACAATGCTGACATTGTTTCTCTTCGAATTACTTGTGAAATATCATTATTGAGATCTAGAGTGCTATTTATAATATTTTTCATTTCTGCATTGGGTATAGAAAGAAACAAGTTTGTTACGTCAGAAGAGATCAATTTTGCTTTAGTGGGAATTTTTAAAGTTTTAATTGATTAGTAAGTTCGAAGGAGTTTTTATACCGGGTTGAATTTAACTAATGAAGGTAATTTTGAGTTGATTTACAAATTTTATAAGCCGGTATAAAATAAGCCGGCCATTGATATACGAAACAATTGGACGCATTGGTCAATCGAATTTTTGTATTTTAGGTAGAGTGTATAAGCTGGGTATGTACGGATTCATAATTGAAAAAATGCTTTGTTCGTGACTTGGAAAATACGATTACAGTTATTGATAAGTGATTTTACTTCTACCTGAAATTTATTTTTGGGGTCAGTTTTGAGTAATTGAAAATTTGAGGAATCAAACAAATTTTCCGATTTTTCTATATATGTCGGTTTGTTCATAATAGTTACAGTGTTTCCTTTGTCCGCTTTACATATTATTAACTCTTTATCTGAAATTTTCGATTTAAGTTTTTTGATGGTATTAAATTCGTTAAATTGTTTGGCAATTTGAGGTTTTTTTGATATGATTGATATTAGCACAAATAGTTTTTTCTAAGTTTGAATTGTTCATAGATGTTGAATTTAAAGCCAATTCGGTGTTGGCCGCTAGAAGTTTTCTATCATTATTACTACAGATAGATTTAGAGCAATATTTACTCACATCCATTGTATATATATAAATTTGTTGTACGTTACTGATAGTAGTTTAGTCTTGAAAATGAACTGACGCTGGATACATGTTGACTATTTCATATTATAGATAAATCGTGAAACATTGAGCCAAGAGTTTTATTTAATATTCAATTATGTTTCAACAAGGGTTAAGCGAGAATTCAATCTCAGTCGATATATGTATATGTATATATATATATATATATATATATATATATATATATATATATATATATATATATATATATATATATACGGCTTCCAAAAATATTTTTGAGTTATCGACAAAAAACTCACCAAGAGTTAAGCGAGAATTCAATCTCAGTCGATATATATATATATATATATATATATATATATATATATATATATATATATATATATATATATATATATATATATATGACTTCGAAAAATATTTTCGACAAAAAGTGAGTTATCGACAAAAACGTAGTTAGCAGAACTAATTCAAACGACTAATCGTCAGCAATTCTATATTTCGAACGTAATTCGGTTCTCCTTCAGGAATACTAAAAATTAAGACATGGTGCTTCAATAAATATATATATATATATATATATATATATATATATATATATATATATATATATATATATATATATATATATATATATATATATATATATATATATATATATATATATATATATATATATATATATATATATATATATATATATATATATTTATAAGATTGTACACAGGTTCATCTCAAACGATTGATTCAATCCAAAAGAAATATAATTTTTATTCACAATATTCATTAACATTATCAAGTTAAACTTGCCTAAAAGAAAAATCAATTTAAAGTCCCTATATCCTATACATTACAGTCTTCTATTTCTATTAAATATTTAACAACTTATCTTATCTATATCTGTCTCAGTTTGGAAAGGAATTTCTTCAATTCTGTCTGTTGAAATGAAGTTTGTCCCTTCCTCTTAGAAGATATCCATTCACAGGTGTAATTCTCATTCTTCTTCACAGTAACTATATAAAACTATAATATAACTATATACAAATGATATGAGCAGTCTCTTTTCATTTAACATATTTATATATATATATATATATATATATATATATATATATATATATATATATATATATATATATATATATATATATATATATATATATATATATATATATATATATATATATATATATATATATATATATATATATATATATATATATATATATATATATATATATATATATATATATATATATATATATATATATATATATATATATATATATATATATATATATATATATATATATATATATATATATTTAATCATTACTTTATTCTTTTTATTCGAGATACACTCTTTACGGAACAGGTGCTAATTACAAAACATGAAAACTTGAATCATTTTTGGGAGAACAAAAGTTTAGATTTTGTACCTTTGAATTTAGAGGTTCAATTTCATTATTTAAATTTTTAAACACTTCACCAAAACGATTAGGAAGCAATTTTTTCAGGGCTTGAAATAAAAGCGAAATGATTGAATGTTCAACTGCATATGGATATTTTTCAATATGAACCTGTATTCAAACACATGCTGGAGCTCTAATTGATGTGTAATAATATGTCAGTTCGAAAACGCGGCACGTCTTTCTTAACGTACGGCCGTTTTTCATCTCAAGACTCCACGTTTGTCATGCTCTACAGATATCATGTTTACTAAAACATCCATGATTAAATCTATTCAACGTGCGTACCACTGTCGTATACTTCAATCTGTACACGTTTCGTCTCGAAAATTAGAATTTCCATTATCTGTCGCTTGTTGTCGTCGCGACGTCGAAAACAAGGCCCTCCAAGCGACAATTTCACGGAAAGCGAGATATAATCTCCTGGATTTTGCATTTATTCGTCGGAGGAACGCCTCGTTTTCCGTAAATATCACTGGGAAATATGAAAAAGTTTTCATTATGTCGAGCAGAGCATTTTGCTGGCTACCTATATTCAAAACTCGAAACCTGAAAAACATAATTCTCCCAGCCGTACGACGATTTAAGTTCTGTGCGTTATGAAAAGGGTTTCGGTAACATTCTATTGTTTCTTGAGATGTAAATTCTTTCGGAATTACCGATTTTATTTCATATAGCTGCATTTTCACGTCTTCTTATATTTTTTTTGATATCTTATACACCTCCAAAGATATTTAAAAATTTTTGATTTCGAAATTTTCTGTTCGTAATATGGGACCAATTGGACGCTTGATGCTGTGGAATTACGACTTTTTCCCAGCCGCAATGGGCTTCAGTTTCGGCGGTTGCCTCTCATCGGTGAAAAATTTCTCTCCAGTGAACATCTTCTTGAGGTTTGAGGGCAGAAAATGCTCCTGATACCTAATCTTGAGAATACGGTGGATTAGAGAAACTATTCTAAGACGAATTTAGGCAAGTTTTCCATTATCTTCATTGATTTGTGACACAATGCATTGTCTTGATAGAACCTCACTCTCTGGTTCCTTAAATGGGGTCGTTTTTTATATGATTTTGTCATACAAACTCTCACATAACCCCACTTAATACTCAATGTGTTTGGTTTTCCACTTTTCAAGTTATTCGATGAATATGAACCATGCGCATCTCAACATACTGATGCCATAACTTTGAAAATCAATTTTTGGTGGTTTTACACACACACGCACACACACACACACACACACATATATATATATATATATATATATATATATATATATATATATATATATATATATATATATATATATAGACGATATTGCTATCATCACAGACAACAGAACTGAAGCCATTCTCGCTGTTGAAGAACTACGAAATTGCGCAGAAAACCGGGTTACAAATTTCTTATGATAAAACCAAATACATGAAAAAAAAATAAATCTTTCCTTATCACAAAATATGGTGAAATTCTGCGAGTTGGCCATTTTGAATACCTCGGAGTTATACAGTCCCCAGGTTTAAACCGAATCGCTATTGATTGGTCAGAGAATTACTGAGCTCCAAAGGGTCTACAAACTAACAAGGGCTCACTATAACAGAAAGTGCATTTCGAGAGGCGCCAAATTAAGGCACTTTAACACAAAGATTCTTCCAGAAGTAATCCACGCAGCTGAAACGATGATTATTGACGGTCATTCAAGAATTATAGGAATTGAAAAACGAGAACGAAGAATTCTCAGAAAGATTTACGGGCCAATCAATAGAAACGGCATTTGGATGAAAAGACCTCAGAATGAACTGTATCAAAAGACAAATACGATAACGGAAGAAATCATAAAACGACGAGCAAATTTCTATGCACATGTCTACAGAATGAAACAATTCAGGATACCGAAGAAACTACTCCACATAATTATGAATAGTAAATGCGGAACAGAGTGGCTTGAAGAAGCAATCGATATATAAACATACAAGAGATCAATATAAAAAATCTCGAAGATCGCACTGAAGATAAAGCAAAAGTCCTAATAATTGCGAATTCGAGTTCAGTTGCTCTCCTCGTGGGGAACAATCGTAGTAATAGTAATATATATATATATATATATATATATATATATATATATATATATATATATATATATATATATATATATATATATATATATATATATATATACGTCTCATATCGATCGAAAAATTCGGGTTTAATACAATTGAACCGCTCAAGACAACGCTCAGAATAGTCAATTTGTTGTTGTTCTTGTTTAATCGTGAGCTCGCGCGGTACCCACTTTCAACAGAGCTCTTGCGTACCCAATATATCGAACACGTTTCTTTGATAATTTTTAGGTCATTCCATTTTGAAATTGTTCTAACTTTTTCGAACTAACAAAAGTTTCTTCCATCAAATTTCTATAACCCAGAAACTGATAGTATGATATTTGACAAAAGATTCGGGCTAACTAAAAGTCATATAGAATCATTACTGCTAGTGCCATCTATAAGACAGCTACGAGCTTCTCAGTCCACCTTTAAAGATAGATGTAGATTTTATGATTTCAGAATCTTATGCCGCAATATGTAGGAAATGGTTAGAACTCTGAAAGAACGAGAAGGATAAGTAGTTGATGAATTTGTGAATTTCCGAGATTGTTCGACTATTCATTTTGGCTGATTTCCACATCTTCAATTTCCGACCGTTTTTAAATTAATGCAAAATTTTATATTAGGGATTGAGCTTATTTCAATTGATGACTAGCGACTATTTGGTTAATTTTATTACTTCAAGAAGTACTTCTCCTCCATTTGAAACAAGCATCAATATAACATTTCAAAGTATGCTCTTTATACATTACAGCAGCATCATTAGTTGAATCCAGAATATAAAATCTTAAATCTATCAAATACATACCCACAATTCAATAATGCTAAAATTATTATGCTAAAATAAACAGGTGAACGCATGCAAGAAATTCAATAAATATCCTATTGGATATTAACTGCTCTTCATCAATCAGGTTTTTATCAAATTTTCAGCTGATTATTTTGGAAGTTTCATTATGAAATCAGATCATTATGTTTCAAAATTTGCATATATCCTTAAATATAATTTTGTAACCCTCAACATCCATCTCGAAAATTGAAATGATAATGAGAAACAATGTTTTCTGAATTGACAAATTTTGGATAAACAAGTGGAACATACGTTTAATGAAAGTGTTTAAATTGAAAAAACAGCGATTATCCTTCATTTCATTTCCTGAATATAAGTATGTATAAGTAGTTGTACAGAGGTTTTTTAGAACAAAGGGGTCTTTTTGGTGGCGTCATCACAAATGTTCGAACATTATTGAGTGAAGCGGAGTTCACCTCATAAACATTATTCGTATACTATTTTATTTACCAATTGGTTGTACAAGTGATGACATCCAACATTTACTGTGAGCGAATTCTAGGCTAGACAAGAATGTTTGTTAATAGCTACGAGTTTTGAAGTCGAAAATAGTGGCTCCACAAACTATCTTCTTCTTGCGGTGTCGTCTCCTTACAGAAGGTTGGCGACCATTATGGCGTATTCCTCTTCATTTTGTGCGTATCGGATCAATGTGCCTACGTCTCTGACGTTGAACCATTGTCGGAGATTCCTCGCCCAGGAAAATTTTTTCCTTCCTAATCCCCGTTTCCCTTCTATCTTGCCTTCAATGATCAACTGCATGAGATTATATTTGGTATTGCGGAATATGCGACCGAAGTAAGCAGCTTTCCTTCGCTTCACGCTGGTCAAGAGTTCGCGTGTTTTTCCAACTCGCCGTAGCACCTCGATGTTTGTAACATGATCTACATAAGGTATTCTCATCATTCGACGGTACATCCACATTTCAAATGCTTCTATCCTGTTCATTGAAGACACCTTTAGTGTCCAGCCCTCAACCCCATAAAGCAGCACTGATAGCACGTAGCATTTTTTGATACGCCAACGTGTTTCTATTCGGAGACCCCTGCCGCAAGTTAACTTCTTCAGCTTTAGGAATGTTCCTCTGACCATCTCTATCCTTGCTCTCATTTCGGTATCGGGATTCCAATCTTCATTCAACCAACACCCAAGATACTTGAACCGCTGCACTCTCTCCACCTCCAATCTGTCCAGTTTCAAGACAAAATTATCAGTGCTTTGTCTGCTTATAACCATACTTTTTGTTTTCTGAATATTTATCTTTAATCCGAATTCTTGGCTCTGTTCGTTTATGCGGTTCATTAGGAATTGGAGGTCTTCTTGGTTATCGGCTGAAACCACGGTGTCATCAGCATATCGGATGTTGTTGATTTGTTTGCCATTGATTTTAATTCCTTTGTCAACTTCTTCAAACTATAATAATTATTATATCTCGTTATACTCAAGAAGTGAACAATTTCCGAACTAATCAAAGAGCGTTTGATTTTTCTTGTAACCCAGAATCTCTTTCACATATAATATCCAGTGTTCACTTTGAATTTCGAATGCTATGATGATGATTCAGTGACCTAAATTTCATATCAGTCATAAATCGACCTGAATATCAGTCATATTTGGTCATCAGTAATCTGGTGATAATTCAAACTGAAGAACTTAATTTATTTTTACGTTCATAATATGAGAATATTCAGAAATAAAACTTTGATATATGTATATTGAATATATATATATATATATATATATATATATATATATATATATATATATATATATATATATATATATATATATTAAAATAAATTAAACTCTTGGCTTAATGTTTCACGATTTATTTAACAATATGTATAGTCAACATGTTTCGAGCGTTATCATTTTCAAGACTGAATATTCAATCTCATTATATATATATATATATATATATATATATATATATATATATATATATATATATATATATATATATATATATATATATATATATATATATATATATATATATATATATATATTAAAATATATTATCTCATTAAGTCATTCAATATTTGATACATGTCTTTTCATCACGTAAAAAATTTATTCATATATGTTGTTATGTGATAATGTGTTTATACTCCTGCCGACATGAAAGTTAGGGATGTTATAAATGAAACCGTATGTTTTCTTTCTATTATATATGGATTAGTGAAGTATTCATTATTTAACGGTTCTTCAGTTGAAGTCATATTAAGTTGTATGGAGAAGCTTTTGGAATTGATGCCTCATTAGTATGGATGTGGAACAACTAAGAAGTACCTCGTAGAACATTTATCCCTCGAAGGATAGGGACGGCATCACTAAAATACTGGAACATTCTTCTGATCAATTCGATTTCTTTCGAATGGACGTTCTTCTATCTTGAAATATATATATATATATATATATATATATATATATATATATATATATATATATATATATATATATATATATATATATATATATATATATATATATATATATATATATATATATATATATAAACTATATATATATATATTTTTATATATATATATATATATATATATAAATATTATATGTTTGAAAGTTTTTAGCATTAACAGGCTTTTTTAATATGAAAAATATTCATTTTTGTTGACGTTTCGTTGTTATAAAATTTCCCTTACAACTTTGTCAAAACTAATTATTAGTTTTGACAAAGTTGTGATATATTTATATATATATATATATATATATATATATATATATATATATATATATATATATATATATATATATATATATATATATATATATATATATATATAATTCAAATGTTTGAATATCAGTATTGCGGTTTGTGTGAAATACTTTATTTTCCTATACACTCAATATTTCATCACTATTTCGTGACTTCTTCAGGAGTATACTAAAAACAAATGAAGGTACAGCAGTCATCATAGTTTGTAAAAATTGAATTATTAAAACTTACAGATCTATAAGTCAAAAATATTAAAAACACATACACGGTTCATACTTTGTCGGCAGGCCAGAGAGCAGTGCCTGATACGAGCAACGTATTGTTAGCGGTGGTCTGGTTTGGAATTCTTTATATTTTTGATTGCAGTAGATGTTGCTTAATTGACCAGTGCCAGATTAATAGTTAACACAGTTCTCATCTTTTCTTATGTGACACATTTCGAAGAAAAGCCTGGTCTTTTAATTGCATTGTTGGTCAAGAATTTTCAAGTTGGAAAAATCAAATATATGTACTGTATTTCTCTGATGTTGAACAACAGCACATGAGTTCTTCATGAGGCGGCAGTTATTTTCATGTTGTTATTCGTTGTTAGCCATTGGTTGGTTTGGCCTATATACGTTCCTTCACATTTCAAGCATGACAACCTGTATACGACATTGTTGTTAAGTGGAGTTGGCGTCCGGTCCTTGAGATTGGACAAAACTGTTTTTATTGTTACTGTGCTATATAGTGCCATTCTGATCTCAGGTATGCTCTGAATAGGGTGGTGATGTGATGTGTCAAGTTGTCTATGCGAGGAATCGTCTTGTAATTTGTGATTCGTCCATCAACTTCCTCAGTGGGACCATCATAAACATTTGTGTTGTAAATCAGTTTTCTTAGTATATACTTTGGATATCCATTTACGTGTTAAATAGCTGTTTTAAATTATTTTGAAGAAACCTTTGATCACTTATATGTGTTCACCTATTTTCCATCGCCATCACGGTGTTATATTTCTGCCTTTTTGATGGTTCGATCAAAAATTGAGAAATCGTCCTGATGCTGCGGGTTTTTGGTACCAATTCAGAACTACACTTCTATCATCCAGTCTAATCACTCTCGTATCTCAGAAAGAAACATTTTATTACGAAAAAAAGAGAGATGGACAACCCTCATAACTGAGGGGTATGAAATAGATTTTAGCCGATGTTCCGACCTACTGAGTAAGCATATAAAATTTTATAGAAATCGGTAGAGCCTTTTCGGAGGAATATGGTAACTCACATTGTGACACGAGATTTTTATGAAAGTTATATATATATATATATATATATATATATATATATATATATATATATATATATATATATATATATATATATATATATATATATATATATATATATATATATATATATATATATATATATATATATATATATATATATATATATATATATATATATATATATATATATATATATATATATATATATATATATATATATATATATATATACACGATAAATAAGGAGTATTGACGTATGATATTAATGAGTAAAAGATGATGAGTTCTCGGCAGAAGCAAGGCCACTATAATTGATACACAACCAATATATTAACCTTGTCCATATTTCGAACATGTTTACATTTTTCATCAGGACTCTGAAAAAATTAAGTGTAAAACAAAGTGTTACAATCAAAAAATACATCTTACGGTTGACTAGGCTGAAGATGTAGCCACACTGTACACAGCAGTGAAAATAGATGGTAAAACAAATCTTGGAACTTACAGAACTAGTCAACGTAGGTCGTTTTTTTCGATTTCCCTAAAACATTCAGAAACTCAATTAACTCTGGCGACTTCATCACCTTCCCATTTTCTTTCCATCATTCTTTCAGCCCCGTGATGGCATAACGTGACGGAACATATTCGGTGGCTGCTAGTATATATCGAGAGGATATGAATTGATATCTGGCTTGGTGTCGCTCTATGTTTTGGGATCAAACCATGCGCTAATTGAGTTACACATAAGGGGATTCTATAGGTATGTTTTCCTAGAACAATAAATTTTTGGAGTCCAAATGAGATGTAGTAAATTACTAGGAAATCTAGACTATAGATCCTGCTGCAGAAATGCATTTTCATCGCTAGAAATCTGCACTCACCTTTTCTCCACATTTACGAATGCCCAATTGATTGTCACGAACTAAACGAAAAATAAAAATTTCAGCTGAAAAGCAGATATTCACATATATGACACGAGAAATAAACAAAACCTGCGTGCAGGTTGTTGCAGAATGCCACAATCACAGAACAGTCAAAATTGAAATTTTTTCAGATTTTGCATAACAAGTTACCCCTTCAAAAGGGGAACGCTACTCATGTGATGATTCGCCGGTACATTTACTGGCGAGGTAGTCGAGGAGATCGTCAGGGCGCCCTTGAAGTGCTTGCAGGATTCGTGCTGGTGGGAAGGGGAGTTTAATTTTTGGTTTCTTGCGAAGGACATACCATGTCTCAATACTCGGACTTCAAGATTGGGTCCGTGGAGAGTGCGATGTTGGTGAAAATTGGGGACAGTTTGGTAATTTCATGGACAAGAATAGACGGAAATTGCCTGTGAAGTCTGAATATACTGCGGCAGATGTTTCGTTCGCAGCTTTCGATAGCCTTCACCAGACATTTGGAAAGAACGGAGTAGAGCAAGCATGTGTACGCGATAACAGGGCGAATTAGTGCCCAGTATGTGTTAAGAGGAGTCGGGGGATCGCATCCTGGGATTCTACCTCGAAGTGCATACAGTAGATCAGCTCGATTTCGGACTTTTTAGAGTGTTTTCGCCTGATCGATATTCCAGGAGTTTGACTTCGAAAATGTTGAACCAAGTAAATGATTTCATCTTGTAGTCTGAGTCACCTCAAATAGTCAAAATTTCAATTTAGTCAGATTTTATAACAAGCTACCCCTTCATGTGAGGAAGATGATCAAGCCTAATTCTAGAGACATATTAGGGGGACATATCTTGCGAAAGAGCTAATACTCAAGCGATGATTTTTCAACAGATTCTCTACTTGGTCTTTTAAAACCTGTTTAATTCAAACCCTTATTTTGTTTTCTTATAATTTTAACTCTGTTTGTATATATTCTAAGAACGATAAACATTTGAATTGCATCAGTCAATATCTATTTTTCTATCTAAGTTCTATCATTCAAAAGTGAAAAATAATGAGAGGAAGGATCACAAAAATCAATGAAAAAATAATCTTTAGGTGATGTGAGATCGAGTTGTGGAAATGGTGAAAAAAATTTTTATGGAAAAATGAAATTTTTTCAATAACCGCAAAACAGCGAGTTCTACGAAGGAAAGCTGAAGGACGAAGTTGAAGGTAATAAAAAAATTTAGAGGTTCTGTAGTCGAACTTTCATCACATCACCTCGAAATTCTAGGCTTCTGCAACCACAATTTTTGAATTAATTTCGAATTATTCATAGTTATTTTTTACAAGAAAATTTGTGTTGGATTTTTAAATCTCCAATATCACTATTTTTCCACGTTTTTTCGACTTAATAAAAGAAAGCACCCTGATTTTCACTTCGAAATTCTCACATCAAAATATATGCTTTGTCCATGACCTTTTTGTCCGTTGAAAACTCTAATTCATTATGATTTTAATATATATATATATATATATATATATATATATATATATATATATATATATATATATATATATATATATATATATATATATATATATATATATATATATATATATATATATATATATATATATATATATATATATATATATATATATATATATATATATATATATATATGTATAAATATTAATGTTATGAATTTCCTAGAGGAATTAAAAAAATTTCCAGAATAAATCTGATAACTAATCATGAATATGATAATCAATTATTTAAAGATGTGTGTTTATCAATTACTTTCCAAATACTAACAATCATTGACCGAATAATTATTATCATCAATTGCTCAGATAAGTTGTGTGAAATTATAGTTTTGATGATAACAATATTTTCATTGGGAAAAATCACTGAAAACTGAAATGCATATTCGAATGGAACTTCTTATTGCAATATTCCTTCCGGTGCTGAGGTTGCCTTCAAAGCCTTCTAATTTAAAGAACTAATCTGTGATGAGAATATGAGATGAGTATAACACAAAATGGACTGCGAAACAAATTGAAACAATTTGTTTTTTACCTTACAATGAGATATTTCCTATCATATTCTATTCTGATATAGAATATGATTATATATCAGAATATATATTACATTTTATATAATAAACTCTACTTCATTATGATTTGAATATATATATATATATATATATATATATATATATATATATATATATATATATATATATATATATATATAGTGAATACTGAGACTCTTAATCGAAATATTTCGAATAAAACTCTCAGGGAGCTGTCTACACAAATGTTGTCAACGAGAACGAACCCATCACTTTCGAAAGTGAATATTAAGAGTGTTTCGAAAAATTCATCGATCTTGTTGAATGATAATAGGATACAATTGTTTCATAATTATTATGAATCATCAGTCCATATTTAATCTATCAATCAGGAATCGATGACTGTCAAAACGAACATAGGTCCTATACCAAATTAAGAGAAGTTCTAGAGAGTGAAATACTCACTTAGGCTCCCTCTATCGGCGAAAGGACGTATAAACACTCCCTAGCGTTCAAGATTTCTACTCATGACAACAAGAGTGCGAGTGGAAGGCTTTGTAGATATTGTACCGCCTGTGTATCACCCAGGCGGTGATACACCATTTTGCCCAGGCGGGCAAAAGTGTAGCTAGTTTCAAGATTCACAGGTAATTCAATACTAGTAGTTATTTAATTCTCTTAATCGAAATATCGAAATTTTTTTCGATATTTCGATTAAGAGTCTCAGTATTTACTAGTATTGAATTACATGTGAATCTTGAAACTAGCTACACTTTTGCCCGCCTGGGCGTGATCTGGAGCGATTAGGCAAGGGATCATTCGAACACATTTCAGACAATTTTCTGTTGTGTTCGAATGAAATATCTACAAAGCCTTCCACTCGCACTCTTGTTGTCATGAGTAGGAATCTTGAACGCTGGGGAGTGTTTATACGTCCTTTCGCCGATAAAGGGAGCCTGCGTGAGTATTTCATTCTCTAGAACTTCTTTTAATGTGGTATTGGACCTATGTTCGTTTTGAAAGTCATCGATTCTTGATTGATAGATTAAATATGGACTGATGATTGATAATAATGATGAAACAATTGTATCCTATTATCATTCAACAAGATCGATGAATTTTTCGAAAAGCTCTTAATATTCACTCTCGAAAGTGATGGGTTCGTCCTCGTTGACAACATTTGTGTAGACAGCTCTCTGAGAGTTTTATTTGTATCCTATTATCATTCAACAAGATCGATGAATTTTTCGAAAAGCTCTTAATATTCACTCTCGAAAGTGATGGGTTCGTTCTCGTTGACAACATTTGTGTAGACAGCTCTCTGAGAGTTTTATTTGAAATATTTCGATATTTTGATTAAGAGTCTCAGTATTTACTAGTATTGAATTACCTGTGAATCTTGAAATTATATATATATATATATATATATATATATATATATATATATATATATATATATATATATATATAATAGTCAATGATTCTCGATGAATGTTTCAAACTGAAACAAGAATTTATTCAATAAATACAATATTAGCTTATTCTAAAATATAAAAACCTGAAACAAGAATCGAGAATTAAATCCACAATAAAAGTCCACAAAATATACAAACAGAATAGTAGGTTAAAATAATATGTCGCGCCTTAAGTACTGTTAGACAGTTCACAGAATAATATGAGAATCACAGAATGATAAGAGTACAAGGTACAAGGATTACAGAATTTGTGATGTGGTCTCTACCGTAACATAATACACTAAATACTATAACGTCAGTGCATAGTGCACTAGATGGCGTTACATCCCCCCTTCCGGTAGTCACTTTGTGTCAGGAACAACTTGTGTCAAAACACAACGGTGTTGTGTTTTCTTCTTTCTCAAATTGTTTATGTGACTGGAGCTGCAACAAACGTTATTCTATTTCTTCAATCAAATCCGCATTTAATAATCCTGATATTTGGTTTCCTGTTTCGATTTGATCTTGAATTGAACATCTGTATGCTTTACTGATCTGAATTAATTTTCGAGAAGTTTTATTTCAAAATTTTCTGTAACTATAAAATTATTAAAATTAATCTATTTCTGGATCTAGTATGTTTCTAGCTATCCCATTAAATCCCTCTTAGTAATGTATGTTTCTTCTTTCTGTAATATTGTAAAATTAGGTATTCTATCATTCAAGTCTCTTTGAAGTTCCGTAGTATTAACTGTTTTCATTCTATGTTTATTCCAACAATTATTCTGTTTGTGAAATCTGTTTGTTGAACCAAACTTCTCACAAATCTCACAAGGTTTCTTTTCAGATTTAGGGTGAAATTTTTCTTTATTCCCTAGCTTTTCTTTGGAAACTACATTATCTACTTTATTAGAATGTTCATTCGAAACTTTCGTATCAAATTTTCTAATTTCACTGATCAGGTGCTCTGTACTTTGTATTTCGTTATCTAATTTGTCCTGAATGACAGCTTGTAGACCAATAACAATTGAGTCAATTCTAATTGCCTCAGGCATCTTGGGATCTCGTGATAATAGCATTCTTTCTTTTTCAGAGCAAATTCTACCATTGATCCACTTTTATGTCTAAAATTATAAACATGACGCGCATTTGACCAACCTTTTTCTGAGAAAGTTTTCCTGAAAGAGTCCTCAAATACCACACATGGTGTTTCCAAACCATATTTAATTCTAGCAGATGTATACCAATCTTTTGCATTTCCAACTAAAAACAAACTTGATACTTCAAACATCTTTTCCTCAGCAATTTCAAACCTAATGCATTCATTCTCAAAATTTTCTAGCTATAACTCAGCATTATCATTCCTACCGTTATAATTATCTACAATGAAATTCTTAGTAATGTCATATAAGTTTAACTGTGGCTTGTTTGAACTAAGTGTCTCCACTATTCTTCTTATTATTTCTGGAATATCTAAAGATGGAGTTTCAGGTATCTTATTTATTTCTTCTTCAACTTCTTCTAGGTAATAATCTTTGAAAACCGGATCAAAATCAGAAACCAGGTATAGATTTGCTATTTCTCTAGGTAGTTCTACTGAAATATTTCGAAACTCACCACATTTCTTTATAGATTTACAAATCTTCTTTATTTTGTTGATGGTTACCAATTCTTCATGAAATTGCAATTCTTGATGTTCCACAGGAAACAGGTATATTTTTTCTCTTCCATCTGGAGGAATGGTTTTTATTTTCTGAATTATCTTATCATCTACTGCTTCTTCGGCTTGGATTCTCAAGTGGATCAGAACGGAATCTTTCTTGTTTTCAGGCATCATTACTTGACGGAAATTCTCGATTTATAATTCAGTTATTTTTCTATTTTATTTAATAGTCAATGATTCTCGATGAATTTTTTGAACTGAAAAAAGAATTTATTCAATAAATACAATATTAAGTTATCTTAAAATATAACAAACCTGAAACAAGAATCGAGAATATAATGTCGCTTGAATATTAATGTTGAGCTTTGCGTCCACAAAATATACAAACAGAATAGGAGGTTAAAATAATATGTCGCGCCTTAAGTACTGTTAGACAGTTAACAGAATAAAATGAGAATCACAGAATGATAAGAGTACAAGGTAATAAGAATTACAGAATTTGTGATATGGTCTCTACCGTAACATAATACACTAAATACTATAACGTAGTGCACAGTAAGCTATTAATCTGCTTCCCATAGTCGACAAAATTATTGAAATTGTGGTTCGTGAGCAGATTAGTAATTATCTTGAAGAAAATGGGTTGATATACGTCAATCAGTCTGGATTTAGAGGTGGCCACTCATGTGAGTCAGCCTGCCAACTGGTGTTTATTCAATGGAAAAAAGTAATCGATAGCGGAAAAATCATTATTAGTGTTTTCGTGGACATTAAAAGAGCTTTTGAAACAATTGACAGAGTATTGCTCATTCGAAAATGTGAAAAAATCGGTATAAGAGGAATAGTAATGAAATGCTTAGCATGTTTTTTGGAGGGTAGGTGTCAGAAGACTCTGAATGATGGTAATTTCTCTCAGCAGAGGGAGGTAAAATATGGAGTTGCCCAGGGCAGTGTACTCGGTCCTCTTCTCTTTATTATTTACATGAATGATTTAAATAGGTACTTGAAACACTCTTTTGTGAATTTGTTCGCTGATGACACATTGATATCGGTCTCTGGGGATGACTTCGGGGAAGTGGTTGGTGTTATTAATGCGCAACTGGAAATCATGAATAATTGAATGATGTTCAATAAACTGAAACTGAATAGTAACAAAACTAAATGTATGCTACTTGGTTCTAAAACTAATTGTAGTAAGTTTAAGAGTGAAGTGTATGTAGTGAAAATTCGTGACATGGCACTCAATTTTGTATCTGAAATTAAATATCTGGGAGTGACTATTGATCCTCAATTGAATCTGTCTCAACATGTGTCTGTCTTATGCAAAAAACTTGGGAAAAAAATCGGTTATTTTTATAGAGTGTGTAAAGAACTTTCACTCTGGAGCAGGAGAATTGTATATAATTGTATGATATTTCCTAGTTTCAATTATTGTGCTTCTCTTTTGAGTGTTTGTGATAAGAAAGATATTCAACAGTTACAGCTCCTTCAGAACAAGTGTATGAGAATTTTGTCATCATGTAATAGGCGCACCTTTATAAATTTTATGCTTAAAGAACTGAATTTCCTGAGCGTTCGGCAGCTTGTGACTCAATCTTGTCTGGTTCTTATTTAGGAATCATTAAACAAAAAAACACCTTTGTATTTGCAAAAAATTCTGAAACGAAGATTAGAGTCAGTGTCTTACGGGATGCGCCGCGCGCAGGATTTTGAAATATGAGAGATATGCCACAACTGCCAAAGAAAGGTCACTTTTTATTGAGGGTCTGAAAGCTTATAATGCGTTATCACTTTTTGTTAAATCATCTAGCACTGTAAGGATCTTCAAAGTTAGATTGAAGAAAATGTTTTTTTGTTCTTAGAATTATCTTTCCGAAATTTTTGCTGATTTTTTTCATGTAATATATGTGATGAAGTAGCAGATTGCTAAATAAATAAATATTATTATTATTATATATATATACTAGCGACCCGCCCCGGCTTCGCACGCCGCAAACGCTACGCCCCGCAATTTTTAAATCTGTAATATCTTCGAAAATATTCACTTAAATCATACGGTGTAAAGGGCCATATATATAAAAATATGAATTTATACAAAGAGCCATATATATATTAAATTAACAATGTATTCAATGTATTTGATTGGTTACGGATTAATGCTGTATGGGTTAAAATCGCTTCGAAAATTAGACATTATTTGTCGCAAAAAGTAAATGAAAAAAAAAAGTTATTGTGGGTTATCCATAAGAGATAGACATATACCATCACGGACTTTTCTGTAGACCTTTTCAATGTGTACAATAATTAGTACATTATTTTGATAAAACTCGTAGGGTTCAGCCTGCGTTTGCAATGTAAGCGGAAAAAATGTAATTATTTACGACATCACATTAGAAACCTGAGAAATAACAGTACTTCTCCACTATTTAGTGGATGTTATTATACATATAAACCTTTCTCTTGAATCACTCTATCTATTAAAAAAAACCGCATCAAAATCCGTTGCGTAGTTTCAAAGATTAAAGCGTACAAAGGGACAAAGGGACAGAAAAGGCGACTCTTCTTTATACTATGTAGTGATATATATATATATATATATATATATATATATATATATATATATATATATATATATATATATATATATATATATATATATATATATATATATATATATATATATATATATATATATATATATATATATATATATTTTTTTTATACATATATGTATAATATGTAAATATTAATGAAATGAATTTCCTTGACAAATTAAAAAATTTTCCAGAATAAATCTGATAACTAATAATGAATATGATAATCAATTATTCAAAGTTTATCAATTACTTTTCAAATAATAACAATCATTGACCGAATAATTATTATCATCAATTTCTCAGATAAGTTGTGTGAAATTATATTTTTGATGATAATACCAATGACAATATTCTCATTGGAAAAAATCACTGAAAACTGAAATGCATATTCGAATGGTACTTCTTATTGCAATATTCCTTTCGGTGCTTAGGTTGCCTTCAAAGCGTTCTAATTTTTAGAACTAATCTGTGATGAGATTATGAAATAATAATATCACAAAATGGACTGCGAAACAAATTGAAACGATTTTTTTTTACGATACAATGAGATATATGCTACCATATTCTATTCTGATATAGAATATGATTATATATTATATAATATATATATATATATATATATATATATATATATATATATATATATATATATATATATATATATATATATATATATATATATATATATATATATATATATAATAATAATAATAATATTTATTTTCAATAATTATCACTACATATTTCAATTTTGAAGGTGCAGCAAGAAAAATGAAAAAAGTCAAAAATAATGCAAAACAAATAAATTACAAAAAGATTACAAGAAGTATGACACTATTCTATTACACCTCTACATAATCTTTCAAATTCTCTTATACTATATGGTTCACATCTTAGAACCAGATTGTACAACGATTTCCTGAAGAGCTTGTGATCCTCAATCTTCTGCAATGACACTGGCAATCTATTGAATAACCTTATACGGTGTCGGATATAAATATGGAAATGTCTGTCTGGTGTTATTTCTGTTCTTGCACTCTTCAAAGTAGTGATTGTGTTTATGAAGAAATAATAGCAAGCGGTAGATATAAAGGCCATATATGGTTAGGATGTTATTTTGTTTGAAATACGTTCGACATGAGTCTCTGTATCTCAACCCTAAAATTGTTCGTAACGCCCATTTTTGGAGGACAAATATTCTTTCCGCATATGATAAGCTACCCCAAAATATGATACAATAAGAGGCAGCAGCTTGAAAATTAGCGTAATAGATTACCTTCAACACATTAGATTCCACTTGCCTTTTCAGTACTTTGAGAGTATAAATCACAGAACAGAGTTCTCTTTTTACTAGGTCAATATGTGGAAGCCACTTCAATGTTTTATCTATTTGTAATCCTAGAAACTTAGCTTGTTGGCCCACATGAATAGTGTGGTTGTTGTAAAGTACTATATTTGGAGGAGTCCAACTTTGTTTCTCCGTAGTGAAATATAGGCACTCAGTTTTATGCACATTAATTATTAGTTTATTCTTAATACACCATTCCTCAACATATCCGAGAACAGATTCCAATGCTACAGTTGACGACGAAACGATCGCAGATCGGACCAAAATGTTGGTATCATCCGCATAAATGATTGGTTTACAGGCATCTGCAGGTAAGTATTCGGTAATGTCATTTATATATACAATAAATAGCAACGGTCCCAAAATACTACCCTGGGGTATTCCCATAGTTGTCACCAGCTCACTTGAAGTGTATGTGTTTCCATTAACAGCGATTTGTACTTTTTGTTTCCGGTTGGAGAGGTAACTTTCTATAAGTTTCAGTTGTTTATCTCTTACTCCAGATAATTCCATTTTTTTCAGTAAAATTCCATGGTCAACGCAGTCGAAAGCCTTAGAGAGGTCGAGGAACAATGCAGTTGGAATTTGCCCTTCCTCCAATGCTAAAAGTATGGCATGTGTAAGCTCATATATGGCCGTTTCCGTATTTTTATTACCAACATAACCATGTTGGATACTCTTTATAACATGAAACTTCTTGAAAAATTTTAGAATTTTAACTGACAAATTTTTTTCGAACATTGTAGTAAATGAGCTTAGTAGACTGATAGGTCTGTAATTTCCCAGTTCAGTATAGTCTCCTTTCTTATGTATAGGCCTGATAACAGCTATCTTTAGAGCATCCGGAAAAATACCTTCTTTGAAGGATAAATCCAAACCATGAGCAAGAAAGGGAGCAATTATGTGAATAGATTTCTTCACAATGCGCATAGGAATTCCTTCATAACCGCTGGAGCAGTTATTCTTCATCGATTTAACTACTTTAATGATTTCAGATTCTTCAATATCAAATACGTAGAATGAATTATGAAGACGTGTTGAATTTTTTCCCGGGCCATTTTTGACTGCAAGTTGCCATTCAAAGAAGGAGCTATATTCACAAAAAAACTATTGAAATCATTCACAAGCTTGTGAGGATTCACCTGTTCCATATTATCAAAACTAGATTCAGACTTCTGTTTTGTTAGTTTATTAACTACCTGCCAAGTTGCTTTAGTTTTATTTTGTGCATTTGTTATAGTCGTACTGTAATATTCTTTTTTCAACCTTGTAATACACAAGTCATATCTTTTTTTGTAAGAGTTATAGATCATTTTAAATTCTTTTCTTACTTGTGAAACTGTGAAAAGTTTATCCATTATATTCTTCATATCTCTAATTTGTTGCGTGTTTCTGAAAAAGTTTTCAGTATTTCTACTCACTACACATTTCAGGGGAAAACAATCATCAAAGATTTTCTTGTATCTATCTGAAAAGCAATTCCACATTCCGTTAATATTTCTCTTGTCAAAACTGTAAATTTCGTTCCAATTTGTTTCTGACAAAGTTAGTAGAAAATGATCTATAGTTTTTTCATTTATTTCCCTAACCCAAATCTTCTCTTTTTCAGTGTCTCTAAGTTTATCTTTCATTGTGAAAATCAATGCCTTATGGTCCGATAGGTGATTTTCAATTACCTGTGTGAAGCCGTCAATATAAGTGATTATATTATCCAGGCAGGAATTTGAGTCAGGTCTTGTAGGTTCATTTATTTTGATTTCCACATTAAAAGTTTCGAGAAGGGCCAAAAAATTACGCGATCCCTCCGTATCAACAAGCGTGTTAATATTAAAGTCTCCGGCAATTATATATTTGGCCCCCTCTTCAATACAAATTTATAAGAGAACTTGAAGCCTTTCTAGGAAAATTTCTATATTACCGTGTGGTTGTGAATTAGGTCTGTATATACAAATCACTAAAATCTTCAAATTTACAAAGTTCACCTGACATGCACAACATTCAATTACATGAGGTACACTCAAGCAATTTATATCTTCTCTCTTAAAAAAAATGTATGGAGACTTACAAAAAATTGCGCTTCCTCCATGTCTACCTTGTTTTCTACAAAAGCTGGTTGCTAGGTTATAACCTTGTAATATGTAGGTATCAAGTTCTTCTTTGCTTTTCCAATGTTCTGTAACCCTGAGTATATCCAATTCATGTTCTTGTGAAAAAATTTCTAAGACATTCAGGCAGTTTCCAATGGATTGAATGTTCTGGTGGGCTATTTTGGGTCCAGTTCTTCTCACGGAGCAACCAAATTTTGCCTGCGATTCAGAAAAAACCGCTTTATAGCTACACCTTCAGGACAAAAACTCGGACTCATTACCCGATCTAAAGTATCAAATGGAACTGTTACCTTGAATGAAGAGTAAATTTCGGGTTTTCGTGAATTCAATTTTTCGCAAGTCACATCAGGAATACTTTGACTAATGTAATTTTCAATATTTGCTATATATATATATATATATATATATATATATATATATATATATATATATATATATATATATATATATAAATATTCAATTGAAATATATATTATATAATATTTGTTGTGAATATAATATTCGATATAACGAACTTGAATGGAAAAAATTTTATATATTACTCTAATAGTTGAGAAAAAATATTTAAGTTCCATTTATTGAACTTTTCACATCCAATCAATACAGAATTTCACAAATGGCCTCAGTTATATCTCAGCTAAATAGAACTATTTTGAGAATAATTTATTCGTATATTATTGGAAAACAATACTTTCACAACACGACATACGGCCATGTATAAAACAATTTCTGGAGTGGTTGAAATGTGTAAATGCTGAATGAGGCAAAACAACCCTAATTGAATATATGGGTATTGTGTTAACGAGTCAACAAATTACGACCCTACGGAAAACATATCTCATCATTCTAATCTAAAATTATTGTACGGAGTAATACTGTGGGACTTTATGGAACTCTAATGGAGAAATAGAGGAAATGCCTCAATTTTCAGTTTGTCTCTTTACGGAGTGAAACTTGTGCTTGTGATATTGTCTGCAGATAATATTAATTCTTGGATTATAATATATATATATATATATATATATATATATATATATATATATATATATATATATATATATATATATATATATATATATATATATATATATATATATATATATATATATATATATATATATATATATATATATATATATATAGAGATGTATTTTTTCACAGGTTGTGTGGTTCAACTGAAAAATACTTTAATTCGGATGTTTATATTGAAATAACGTTTCAGTCGTCAATGCGACCTTTTTCAAATTATGTCATACAACAATTTCCTGGTCACTAAAATGTAAAAGAGTTACGTTACAACATGCAATCAATCAAACATTTATACTTACAATTATAAAAAAAAACAGAACATTACATTTACGATCATCAAATTTAATTCATGTTATTGCTCGGTCAACTTGTAGATGTAGACTGCCGCTATCTATCTTAGGTGGTATACTGGGCGGTTTGCGTATTTGTATCGGAAATTTTCGAGAACATTTTCATAGGTATTTTTTTTCACAATGAGATGTATCCTTCTAGTTGTTCAGGATGTTGTTGTAGATCTTACTGAGTCCCTGTATTTCAGCTTTATTATCAATTGCATTAGGATTATTTTCGATGAAAATCATCTCATATATTTCACGTTTTCTTTGATGGTATTCCGTTTTTAGTATTTTAACATCCGTGAAATTGAAACTATGATTAAAACTTAGTTGATGTTTTTTAAGAGATGTGGAGTTTTTATTGTCATATTTGTGCCCGTTGATTCTGTTCTGTAGATGTTGTCAAGTTTGTCCGATATATACTCCTGAGCAATTGTTGCATGGTATTTGATATACAGATTACGTCTATCTCTTGGTAGGGATACTGCTTTTCAGTTGAGTATACATACTCTGTAAAAGGTTGTATCCTTTGTGACTCAATGATTTTCTCATGGCTCAATTTGATGTAATTTTTAAAGAGTTTTTGGATGTTTTCGGACAGGTTGGGTACGTAAGGTATGGTAGCAAAATTTGGCACCATCTCTACTTTTTCTTTTTCAGCGGTTTTCTTTTCGCCAGTTTCAGATGTGTGCAGTGATTTTCAAATCTCTGTTGGAGGATTGCATTAACCATCTTTGGAGGGTAAGAGTTGTCAAAAAGTACTTGCTTCGCTTTTTTTATTGCTCGTGGTTGGTATTCTGGATCGCTCAAAATTATTGCTCGATCAGCAAGAACAATAACTACAGCTTTTTTTGGGCAATATGGTGTTGAGAATTGAAATTTGAATAACATTCACACCATGTAGGCTTCGTATACCATTTTGTAACCATGTTGTTGCCGTTGTGATGTAATGTAATATCCAAGAAGTTGATCTCGTTTTCTTGTTCCGTTTCACTAGTAAATTTCAATTTTCTGTGATAGCTGTTGAACATGTTTACTACGTCGTTCAACCATGTTTGGAATGGCTGTAATGCAATCGTCTACGTACCTGTAAAAAAACGATATTTCGAAGTCTAATGTAGGTATCACTTCGTTTTCCAGATCTTGAGTATTTATTAGTTGAACCACTCAACCTATGAAAAAATACATCTCCAATATTGTTAAATTTGGTTCAAAAAATTCAATCTGCAAATATATATATATATATATATATATATATATATATATATATATATATATATATATATATATATATATATATATATATATATATATATATATATATATATATATATATATATATATATATATATATATATATATATATATATATATATATAATGAACTCTCGTAAGAGCTGTCGTAAGTTTTATAAGATGCACTTCGACCCATAGGAGCAAATCGAAAGTTCGTTTCATACGTAATTGAATGAATGCCTAATGAGATGGGCCATCAGTAGCTATTTGATTCTGACAGCTAAGGATGGAAATGTTACATTTTGTGAAGAGTTGATATTTTACTCTTATTCTAGTTTCACAATAAAGCTCAAGTGGAAATGTCATTTAAATTCACTATGTTCATATTTATTTTTTGAAAACTATAAAATTGAAGATTAACACAATCAACAACTTTCACTGAATATATTGAAAACTCTACATATGTTTCGGGTGGTTAACATATTATCAGGAGTATACAATATCACTGTAATATTGTATACTCTTGATAATGGGTTAACCACCTGAAACTTATATGTAGAGTTTTCAATATATTCTGTGAAACTTGTAATTGTGTTAATTTTCAATTTTATAGTAAATGCGGAACAGAATGGCTAAAAGAGGACAATAGATCAATATAAAAAATTTTCTATATTCTTAAATATAGAAAATTTAAAAATTTAAAGAAAGAACATTTAAAAAAGTTTTGTAGCAATAGACTTTTTGTTTGTTCTAGGAATTTCTTTTTCTTTTTCTAGTAATTTCTCCAATAAATTATTATTTTCTTCTTTCTTTATTCATGCAGAAGATCGTAAACCTCGTCATTTGTACAATGAATTCTATTTGTTTCAATACTTCCACCTTTTATAAAATACTTGAGCACATTATCTCTCACGATTACTTTATCTCCTTTATTCTCCTTTTCAATTACTAATTTTGGTAAAATTTCAGACTGAATCATCATTCGTTTTGTAGCAATGACCTCTGCAATAGACTTGTTGTTTTTTCCAGGAATTTCTTCTTCTTTATCTAGTAATTTCTTCAATAAATCATTCTTTTCTTCGAGTTCATTATTTGAATCTCTAAGTAGCAGATTTTCTGCTTTAACCGATTCCACTAGCACTACACTTTCCTGGTCGTTTTTATCATCATTTTCTTCTCCATTTTCAGCTGAGAGAGATTCACATTTTAATTTTATTTTTTTTATCACTCCGTAGAATTTTATACTATTCACTAGATATTATAACTTTCTCTTCAAGTTTTACTTTTTCTGTCTTCAAATTATGCCACTACTAATAACACTACCATCATATTTGTAATATATTCAACACTCTTTTTTTATTGAAATCGCTTTTGTGCCACACATTTCCACATAAAATACAAAAACCGGCTGTATTTACTTGCTTTGGATGACTTTTATAGTAGATATCTGGCGGAACACAACTGTTTCTCCACCATCTCATATAATATATATATATATATATATATATATATATATATATATATATATATATATATATATATATATATATATATATATATAAATATATATATATATATATATATATATATATATATATATATATATATATATATATATATATATATATATATATATATATATATATATATATATATATATATATACATATATATATTATATACATATATATAATATATATATATATATATATATATATATATATATATATATATATATATATATATATATATATATATATATATATATATATATATATATATTTTACTGAATGGAGTTCTTGGGTAATTAAGTCTATTAGTAACTGTTGGTAACTCTATATTTTGTTCACATATAGTTTTTTTACGTTTTGAAAAACCAATGTTGTCTTCTTCAGAAATTGTTTTTTCCTTATAACAGCTGAAATTATAGTTAAATATGTAAATATAATATTTATTATGGACAATAACATTAATTTCACCTCTTCTCTGCACATCATAGTGTTACATTCTTATAAAATTTCAAACAATACGATAATAAATATCACAGTCACAAAATGAACGTTTTAAATCAAATAAATGATTTAAAGTGAATTAAAAATACATGACTAAAAAACAGTCATATTTGTGACTGTTGCGTCGAGATTGAGTGGTATTCGTCAAGGAGATTCGTTAAGCCCCCTTCTGTTCAACATCATCATGGATGAGATAATCAAAAAAGTAAGAGGAATGAGGGGTTACAAAATGAGGGACAAAGAGATATCCATTCTGTGTTACGCCGATGACGCTGTGCTGATTGCAGAAAATGAAGACGATTTACAGCGCCTCCTACACCAGTTCAACCGTACAGCCAAATCGTTTAATATGATAATCTCTGCTTCTAAAACAAAGTGCATGACTACATCAAAAACACCATTGAGATGCAAGCTTGAGGTTGATGGTAAATCTATACAGCAGGAAATGAAATTTAAATACCTCGGGATAGAGATTTCGAGTTATGGTGATGTCGAGGCAGAGGTAAGGGAACAGGCAACAAAAGCAGCAAGGATAGCAGGATGTCTGAATGACACAATATGGCGCAATAAGCATATCGGAATTGAAGCCAAGGCACGAATCTATAAAGCAACCGTAAGGCCCATTATGACATATACCGCAGAAACTAGACCAGAAACAACGAAAACCAGGCGACTACTGGAGACAACCGAAATGAAGGTACTTCGCAGGATAACCAGAAAAACACTTCTCAACGGAGAAAGGAGTGAAAATGTTAGAAACATGTGCAAGGTGGACAGCATTAATGACTGGGTATTGAACAGAAATTAGGAGTGGAATGATCATATAAACAGAATGGACGACAGAAGAATAGTAAGAATCACCCGTGATAAATATCCACTGGGGCGCAGAAGCGTGGGACGACCACGGAAAAGATGGAATGACAACTTGAACGTTCCGTAACAGACAAACGACCGAAGAATAAACAGGCGGCTTTCGCCTAAAATAAAGAAGAAGAAGAAGAAGAAGAAGAGTCGAGATTTCAGATATTGGCTGGTTTGTCCTATGTACACTTTATCGCAACTAGAGAAGGTATTTCGTAGATTACGTAGCTTCTCTTATCTTTAGGTGTTTTTTCCATTAGTTGGCTGAATAGTTTTTTTCCAAGATTGTTTCCTTTATGGCATATTGTCAGATCAATTTTTTTTGAAAATGTTACCGATACTTTCGGATAGTCCCTGTATATATGTAAGGGGTACATAATTTCCAATTGCTTTTTCTTCCCGACATCTAAAGTTTTTGTTATAAAATCTATGAATCCGCTTTTTGAAAATATTGTTTAAGAAGTGTAGAGAATTTGTGTTTTCTTGTAATGCCAGTCTTGCTCTAAATAATGTTTTTCTAAAAGTGTTTGTAATATATATATATATATATATATATATATATATATATATATATATATATAAATACTGAGACTCTTAATCGAAATATCGAAATATTTCAATTAAAACTCTCAGGAGCTGTCTACACAAATGTTGTCAACGAGAACGAACCCATCACTTTCGAGAGTGAATATTAAGAGCGTTTCGAAAAATTCATCGATCTTGTTGAATGATAATAGGATACAATTGTTTCATCATTATTATGAATCATCAGTCCATATTTAATCTATCAATCAAGAATCGATGACTTTCAAAACGAACATAGGTCCCATACCAAATTAAGAGAAGTTCTAGAGAGTGAAATACTCACGTAGGCTCCCTCTATCGGCGAAAGGACGTATAAACACTCCCTAGCGTTCAAGATTCCTACTCATGACAACAAGAGTGCGAGTGGAAGGCTTTGTAGATATTTCATTCAAACACAACAGAAAATTGTCCGAAATGTGTACGAATGATCCCATGCCTAATCGCTCCAGATCACGCCCAGGCGGGCAAAAGTGTAGCTAGTTCAAAGATTCACAGGTAATTCAATACAAGTAAATACTGAGACTCTTAATCGAAATATCGAAATATTTCAATTAAAACTCTCAGGGAGCTGTCTACACTAGCTACACTTTTGCCCGCCTGGGCGTGATCTGGAGCGATTAGGCATGGGATCATTCGTACACATTTCGGACAATTTTCTGTTGTGTTTGAATGAAATATCTACAAAGCCTTCCACTCGCACTCTTGTTGTCATGAGTAGGAATCTTGAACGCTAGGGAGTGTTTATACGTCCTTTCGCCGATAGAGGGAGCCTACGTGAGTATTTCACTCACTAGAACTTCTCTTAATTTGGTATGGGACCTATGTTCGTTTTGAAAGTCATCGATTCTTGATTGATAGATTAAATATGGACTGATGATTCATAATAATGATGAAACAATTGTATCCTATTATCATTCAACAAGATCGATGAATTTTTCGAAACGCTCTTAATATTCACTCTCGAAAGTGATGGGTTCGTTCTCGTTGACAACATTTGTGTAGACAGCTCCCTGAGAGTTTTAATTGAAATATTTCGATATTTCGATTAAGAGTCTCAGTATTTACTAGTATTGAATTACCTGTGAATCTTTGAACTATATATATATATATATATATATATATATATATATATATATATATATCTATATATATATATATATATATATATTACAAACGATGATGTCTCATGAAATTGTAATATAATAATCACTCCTCAAATCTATTCGAGAAACCCACAAGCTCAAGATGAACAACACAACCTGACATCAAACGAAGATGCCTGAAAAATGTTCCAAATAGAAACAACGTGCAACAAATATACAGAAAAAATATTTTCTGATAACAATGAAAAGAAAAGAAACATACTTGTTTTGTGAAACGACTAAATTGAAAAACGAAAACCATTTTACATCATGAAAAAAATTTCAAACCGAAACAGATGAGTATTTTTCGATGACTAGTTTCGTACTTGTAATTTTCAAGATTTATTGTGGCATTTTGAGGATTATATAGAATAACGATAGTGCGGTGATGAAATGATAATAAATTTAAAATAAAGGAGAAAAACATGATTCATCAATTCTCTGTTCACTCGAATAGTTAACAAAGGACGACAATAGAAGGTTAATTGAACATATTCAAGAGTGATAGAGGATTTTAATTCAATTAATCATAGTGAAGGTGGTTGTCTGAGCTCTCAGTTCTCAAGAATTTTGTATTCGAAAGAGAAAAAATTGAATTCATATGTCACAATCAAAAAATGCTTCCGAATAGATAATTCAATTATCGACAGAGTGTTTGTAGAATAAGAATGTTGCTTTTCGAACTACCTTCAAAATATTGACTCGTATTTTACAAAGGATCAAGAATTGTGATATAATATTGTTTTGGAAATCTTCAGAAGATTCCAAGATTTCGAAAGTGTATGGCGAAGAAAATGATTACATCATTGCATGCTTTTAGAAAACTCAGGAAGAATCTTGAAAATATTCATGTAAATTGGAAATGCATGCTCTTCTGCTGCTTCTAGTTCCACACTACGTTTAAAATGTTGACTAAGATTCAACAACGAACCAAGGATTGCGATATATTGTTTCGGAAACTTTTCAGAATATTCCGGGATGTCGCAAGTGTATGGTAACGAAAATCAATGAATCATTTTTAGTTCTACTCACTTTAATTCATCACTATTTTATATGAATATAGACTTAAATTCAAATACTTGAACTTATGATTTCCACATTATTGACTACAAATCATGACGCGTTTAGACGTTACGAACGACTTCTTCAAATGCTTACAGAATATTAACAACATTTTAAAAAACACAGGTATAAATATCAGGGAATTTTGAATTCTATGACTTTAGTTTAACCTAAAATATTCCATTCCTACAAATAATTTCTATTATATGAAAGGGTTTAACTAGGGTAAATTGTTCTATTCTATCTGTTCATTGAGCAAATTTTCAGAATGTTTAAACCGATTTATTTCCACTATTTCCCAATAATCTAATGGACTTCTCCTCTCTTCATGGTGTAAAATTTCGAAATTCGTATCACAAGTATGGTTTTCTGTTAAGAAATGCTTAGCATAATTCGAATTACATACTTTTATTATGCTCGAAGCTATATTTATGTTCCTGTACTCTAGTACCGAAATTTCTACTAGTTTTACCTATATATATATATATATATATATATATATATATATATATATATATATATATATATATATATATATATATATATATATATAATAATAATATAATAATAATATAATTTTATTGAGAAACATTCCTTACATAGTAAAATTACATTCATTTCAATTGATAAATAATTACAACTAAGAGAAATGCTCTCAAAAGAACCGAATTCAGTTTGGAATCTGATCTTCCATTCAGCCCTCGAGTAAAAATATTGGTTCAAACAAAAATCTTGGTTAAATTCATATTTACAGTAATATACAATTTTGATTGAAAAGAAAAGAAAATAAAAATTTCCTCAGAGATATTAAACATTTGAGACAATTTCACATGGTGAAGAACATGAGTGTTAAAAAAATATACAAATATATGATACAAAAAATTGATTCAAACATTATTGCCTACATCCGAATCATCGAAGTACTCTGACACACTATAGTATGCTCTGTTAAGAGCAGAGATTTAACTCTCCTCTTAAACAATGCTCTGACAATAGAGAGAGTGCTCAAACTTAGCTGTTCTATGCATAGGAATAAGTAGCACATCCCTGTTTCTTGTTGAATACTCATGATTACTATTCGATTCAATAAATCTATCTTCATTTTCTTTAACATATAACAAACATCTATAAATATATAAACACGGTAAGGTGTGTATGTAATTATTAATGAAGATTGGTTTACAAGATGTTCGCTGATGAATATTGAATATTAATCGAAGTATTCGCTTCTGTGTAATAAACACCCTATTTATTTCTGTAGAGCAACCCCACAGCAAAATATTATAATTTAGATGACTATATACAAGGCTGTATTACACATTCATAACACAGTTTCTAGGTACGATGTTCTTGATTCTAGAGATTGCAAAACATGAGTTACTCAATTTTTTACATTAGACCTCAATGTGTGTTGTCCATCTCAAATTTCTGTCTACATATATTCCAAGAAACTTCGTTGATTGGGATGATGATATAGTGTTGTCCCCATATTCAACATCCAAGGTACTAATTCCATTGCCCTTCAGACAAAACTGAACACATACAGTTTTGTCAACGTTCACCATCAGATTGTTCATTTGACACCAACTTACAAACTCCCTCACAATGCATTCACATGCCTCCGGAAGTTCTTCAGGAGTCCTGCCAGAAACAACCACCGATGAATCATCGGCAAATTATATATATATATATATATATATATATATATATATATATATATATATATATATATATATATATATATATATATATATATATATATATATATATATATATATATATATATATATATATATATATATATATATATATATATATATATATATATATATATATATATATATATATATATATATATATATATATATATATATATATATATATATATATATATATACCAGGACATGTTCCATAATTCAATTGGTAAACACCTGATTTGTCTTCTCTTTTAATTTTGTTTTTATTGTTCATAATATGTGTTGGTAATTTATTGTTCGTTTCAAAGGAAATATCAAAATTATGTTAACTTAAAAAGGTTTTGAATTTTAGAGTGACGGTTCCAAAGTATGTTAAACTATTATATTTACTATTTCTATCCGACTGCTAAGGAAATACTACTCGTAGAGCTTTCCGATAGAGTTTTTTGTCCAGAATTTTTGACACTACTTCGCTTTCATAATTATTATTAACCGCAATCTGTTTAATGATATTCAGTTCTCTATTGAAGTTTTCTTCTGATATAGTATATTGGTTGATCTATGTATCATACTTTGAAACGCTGCCATTTTATGTGGATATGGGTGGAATGAGGAATTATGGATTATGGTATCCGGATGGGAAGGCTTATGGAAAATAGAAAAATCGAATTTATTATTCAATCTTGTGATTGTCAAGTCAAAAAAATTTATGGATTTATCGGATTCTTTTTCGGTTGTGAATTTTATATTAGGATGAACTGCATTAATGAAATTCCCAAAATTTTTGAATGAATGATCGGTACCAGTAAAACAAGTGATTATATCATCTACATATATATACCAGAATACAAAGTGTTTGAAATTTGGGTTTTTTTGAATACTATTTTCCAACTCATCCATAAATATCTCAGCTAAAAGAGGACTTGACGGATTTCCCATAATAAGACCACTCTTACTACTATAAACCTTATCATTGAACATGAAGTAATTTTGGCTCAAACGAATTCCCAATAACATGATTATTTCAGATCGAACTATTAAATTTACGTTATTTTCAATGAGCAATTAATTATTATAATTGCTCAATCTTTAATTATTCTAATTGTATCGGAAGGTGAGATAGAGCGAAATAGGTGAACTACGTCGAAAGAGATAACTAGGCCGTGTTACCTTTTCAATTTATTCTACATATTTCATATTGCACAATGATTTTACACAAGCTATTTTATTTGCACAAATCACCATTCTTTAAATTCATCAGAATATGGTTTACACAACGTTCAGGAAGAATTTCGAAAATATTCATGGAGAGTGGGAAATGCACGATCTTCTGCTGCTTTTAGATCTAAACTACCTTCGAAATGTTGATTCAGATTCAACAACGAACCAAGGATTGCGATATATTGTTTTGGAAACGCTTCAGAATATTCCGGGATTTAGTAAGTGTCTGCGGAAGAAAATCAATACATCATTGTATGGTTCTCGCATATTTCCGGAAGAATCTTGAAGAAATTCATCTAATATGGGAAATACACGCTCTTCTGCTTCTTTTAGATCCACACTGCCTTCGGAAATGTTGATTCAGATTCAACATCGCACCAAGGATTGCGATATATTATTTTGGAAACTCTTCAGAGTATAAGGGGATTTCGCAAGTGTATGGCGGAGGAAATCAATACATCATTATATGGTTCACGCATAATTCCGGAAGAATCTTGAAAATATTCATCCAATGTGGTAAATACACGCTCTTCTGCTGCTTTTAGATCCAAACTACCTTCGAAATGTTGATTCAGATTCAACAATGAACCAAGGATTGCGATATATTGTTTTGGAAACGCTTCAGAATATTCCAGGATTTAGTAAGTGTATGCGGAAGAAAATCAATACATCATTGTATGGTTTACACATATTTCCGGAAGAATCTTGAAAATATTCATCTAATGTGGGAAATACACGCTCTTCTGCTGCTTTTAGATCCAAACTACCTTCGAAATGTTGATTCAGATTCAACAACGAACCAACGATTGCGATATATTGTTTTGGAAACGCTTCAAATTATTTCCGGATTTAGTAAGTGTATGCGGAAGAAAATCAATACATTATTGTATGGTTCACGCATATTTCCAGAAGAATCTTGAAAATATTCATCTATTGTGGGAAATACACGCTCTTCTGCTGCGAAATACACGCTCTTCTTTAGCTGCTTTTCATTGATCACAAAAGAGTCTACCTTCGAAATGTTGATTCAGATTCAACAACAAACCAAGGATTGCGATATATTGTTTTGGAAACGCTTCAGATTATTCCCGGATTTAGTAAGTGTATGCGAAGAAAATCAATACATCATTGTATGGTTCACGCATATTTCCGGAAGAATCTTGAAAATATTCATCTATTGTGGGAAATACACGCTCTTCTGCTGCGATATTGGGATATATTGTTTTGGAAACGTTTCAGAATATTCCGGATTTAGTAAGTGTATGCAGAAGAAAATCAAGAAAATCAATAAAATATTCATCATTGTATGGTTCACATATATTTCCGGAAGAGTCTTGAAAATATTCATCTGATGAGGCAAATACTTCTGCTGCTTTTAGATCCAAACTACCTTCGAAATGTTGATTCAGATTCAACAACGAACCAAGGTTTGCGATAAATTATTTTGGAAACTCTTCAGAATCTTAGGGGATTTCGCAAGTGTATGCGGAAGAAAATCAATACATCATTGTATGGTTCACGCATATTTCCGGAAGAATCTTGAAAATATTCATCTATTGTGGGAAATACACGCTCTTCTGCTGCTTTCAGATCCAAACTACCTTCGAAATGTTGATTCAGATTCAACAACGAACCAAGGATTGCGATATATTGTTTTGGAAACTCTTCAGATTATTCCCGGATTTAGTAAGTGTATGCGAAAGAAAATCAATACATCATTGTATGGTTCACGCATATTTCCGGAAGAATCTTGAAAATATTCATCTATTGTGGGAAATACACGCTCTTCTGCTGCTTTTAGATCCAAACTACCTTCGAAATGTTGATTCAGATTCAACAACGAACCAAGGATTGTGATATATTGTTTTGGAAACGCTTCAGATTATTCCCGGATTTAGTAAGTGTATGCGGAAGAAAATCAATAGGTCATTGTATGGTTCACGCATATTTCCAGAAGAATCTTGAAAATATTCATCTATTGTGTGAAATACACGCTCTTCTGCTGCTTTTGAATCCAAACTACCTTCGAAATGTTGATTCAGATTCAACAACAAACCAAGGATTGCGATATATTGTTTTGGAAACGCTTCAGATTATTCCCGGATTTAGTAAGTGTATGCGGAAGAAAATCAATACATCATTGTATGGTTCACGCATATTTCCGGAAGAATCTTGAAAATATTCATCTATTGTGGGAAATACACGCTCTTCTGCTGCTTTTAGATCCAAACTACCTTCGAAATGTTGATTCAGATTCAACAACAAACCAAGGATTGCGATATATTGTTTTGGAAACGCTTCAGATTATTCCCGGATTTAGTAAGTGTATGCGGAAGAAAATCAATACATCATTGTATGGTTCACGCATATTTCCGGAAGAATCTTGAAAATATTCATCTATTGTGGGAAATACACGCTCTTCTGCTGCGATATTGGGATATATTGTTTTGGAAACGCTTCAGAATATTCCGGGATTTAGTAAGTGTATGCAGAAGAAAATCAATACATCATTGTATGGTTCACACATATTTCCGGAAGAGTCTTGAAAATATTCATCTAATGTGGGAAATACTTCTGCTGCTTTTAGATCCAAACTACCTTCGAAATGTTGATTCAGATTCAACAACGAACCAACGATTGCGATATATTGTTTTGGAAACGCTTCAGATTATTTCCGGATTTAGTAAGAGTATGCGGAAGAAAATCAATACATCATTGTATGGTTCACGCATATTTCCGGAAGAATCTTGAAAATATTCATCTATTGTGGGAAATACACGCTCTTCTGCTGCTTTCAGATCCAAACTACCTTCGAAATGTTGATTCAGATTCAACAACGAACCAAGGATTGCGATATTTGTTTTGGAAACTCTTCAGAATATTCCGGATTTAGTAAGTGTATGCAGAAGAAAATCAATACATCATTGTATGGTTCACGCATATTTCCGGAAGAATCTTCAAAATATTCATCTATTGTGGGAAATACACGCTCTTCTGCTGCTTTTAGATCCAAACTACCTTCGAAATGTTGATTCAGATTCAACAACGAACCAAGGATTGTGATATATTGTTTTGGAAACGCTTCAGATTATTCCCGGATTTAGTAAGTGTATGCGGAAGAAAATCAATAGATCATTGGATTCAGAAGCGGCCACTCAACTCAGTCAGCTGCGGTTGAGTTTTTTGAATCCGTCTACGAGTGTTTGGATAAACACTTGTTTGTGGCGGGGTTATTTTTTGATTTATCTTCCGCATTTGATTCACTATCCTTTGAATTTTTACTTGATAAATGCTACAATTTAGGTTTCAGAGGTGTGTTTCTGAATTGGTTACGTAGTTATCTTGAAGAAAGAACAATGGTAGTGAAAATAGGTGAGAGTTATTCTCAGAGACATGATATTGCTCTTGGGGTGCCTCAAGGCTCTGTACTCGGACCTCTTTTATTCATATTGTTCATAAACGATCTGCCTGCGAAGTTGTCCCGGTTTTTGGTGACACTATTTGCCGATGATTCATCGGTGGTTGTTTCTGGCAGGACTCCTGAAGAACTTCTGGAGGCATGTGAATGCATTGTGAGGGAGTTTGTAAGTTGGTGTCAAATGAACAATCTGATGGTGAACGTTGACAAAACTGTATGTGTTCAGTTTTGTCTGAAGGGCAATGGAATAAGTACCTTGGATGTTAGATATGGGGACAACACTATATCATCATCCCAATCAACGAAGTTTCTTGGAATATATGTAGACAGAAATTTGAGATGGACAACACACATTGAGGTCTTATGTAAAAAATTGAGTAACTCATTTTTTGCAATCTCTAAAATCAAGAACATCGTTCCTAGAAACTGTGTCATGAATGTGTATTACAGTCTTGTATATAGTCATCTAAATTATAATATTCTGCTGTGGGGTTGCTCTACAGAAATAAATAGGGTGTTTATTACACAGAAGCGAATACTTCGATTAATATTCAATATTCATCAGCGAACATCTTGTAAACCTATCTTCATTAATAATTACATACTCACCTTACCGTGTTTATATATTTATAGATGTTTGTTATATGTTAAAGAAAATGAAGATAGGTTTATTAAATTGAATAGTAATCATGAGTATTCAACAAGAAACAGGGATGTGCTACTTATTCCTATGCATAGAACAGCCAAATTTGAGAACTCTCTCTATTGTCAGAGCATTAAAATTTTCAACCATTTACCATCGAATTTGAAAACTGAAAGCCCATCTGTTTAAGAGGAGAGTTAAATCTCTGCTCTTAACAAAGGCGTACTATAGTGTGTCAGAGTACTTCGATGATTCGGATGTAGGCAATAATGTTTGAATCAATTTTTTGTATCATATATTTGTATAATTTTTTAACACTAATGTTCTTCACCATGTGAAATTGTCCCAAATGTTTAATATCTCTGAGGAAATTTTTATTTTCTTTTCTTTTCAATCAAAATTGTATATTACTGTAAATATGAGTTTAACCAAGTTTTTTGTATGAACCAATATTTTTGCTCGAGGGCTGAATGGAAGATCAGACTCCAAACTGAATTCGGTCCTTTTGAGAGCATTTCTCTTAGTTGTAATTATTCATCAATTGAAATGAATGTAATTTTACTATGTAAGGAATGTTTCTCAATAAAATTATATTATTATTATTATTATTATTGTATGGTTCACGCATATTTCCAGAAGAATCTTGAAAATATTCATCTATTGTGTGAAATACACGCTCTTCTGCTGCTTTTGAATCCAAACTACCTTCGAAATGTTGATTCAGATTCAACAACAAACCAAGGATTGCGATATATTGTTTTGGAAACGCTTCAGATTATTCCCGGATTTAGTAAGTGTATGCGGAAGAAAATCAATAGATCATTGTATGGTTCACGCATATTTCCGGAAGAATCTTGAAAATATTCATCTATTGTGGGAAATACACGCTCTTCTGCTTCTTTTAGATCCAAAATACCTTCGAAATGTTGATTCAGATTCAACAACAAACCAAGGATTGCGATATATTGTTTTGAAAACACTTCAGATTATTCCCGGATTTAGTAAGTGTATGCGGAAGAAAATCAATACATCATTGTATGGTTCACGCATATTTCCGGAAGAATCTTGAAAATATTCATCTATTGTGGGAAATACACGCTCTTCTGCTGCGATATTGCGATATATTGTTTTGGAAACGCTTCAGAATTTTCCGGGATTTAGTAAGTGTATGCGGAAGAAAATCAATACATCATTGTATGGTTCACACATATTTCCGGAAGAGTCTTGAAAATATTCATCTAATGTGGCAAATACTTCTGCTGCTTTTAGATCCAAACTACCTTCGAAATGTTTATTCAGATTCAACAACGAACCAAGGATTGCGATAAATTATTTTGGAAACTCTTCAGAATCTTAGGGGATTTCGCAAGTGTATGCGGAAGAAAATCGGTACATCATTGTATGGTTAACACATATTTCTGGGAGAATCTTGTAAATATTCATCCAATGTGGGAAATACACGCTCTTCTGCTGCTTTTAAGATCCATACTACCTTTAAAATGTTGTTTCAGATTTAACAACGAACCAAGTATCGCGATATATTGTTTTGGAAACTCTTCAGAATATTCCGGGATTACGCATGTCTATGGTAACGAAAACTATTAAATCTTCAGTTCTCCTCACTTTCCAATTCAATAATTTAATTTTTAATTGCTCAAATCTTGGTTACCTAAATACATCAAAATATGGTTCACACTTAGTTCAGGAAAAATCTTGAGAATATTCATGTAAATGGGAAATGCATGCTCTTCTGCTGCTTTCAGATCCAAACTACCTTCAAAATGTTGTTTCAGATTTTACATCGAACCAAGTTTCGCGATATATTGTTTTGGAAACTCTTCAGAATATTCCGGGATTAAGCAAGTGTATGGTAACGAAAATTAATAAATCTTAAATTTATCAAAATATGGTTCACACAAAGTCCAGGAAGAATATTGAAAATATTCATGTAAATGTGAAATGCATGCTCTTCTGCTGCTTTTAGATCCAAACTACAGTCAAAATGTTGATTCAGATTCAACCACCGAAATAAGGGTTGCGATATATTGTTTTGGAACCTTGTCAGAAGATACGGGGGTTTCGCGAGTGTATGGCAAAGAAAATCAATATATAATATTTGGTTCACAATAAGTTCACAAAGACTCTTGTAAATATTCATGATAGTTGGAAAGGCATGCCCCTGTGCTGCTTTTAGAGCGAATCTTATTATATACAATATACAATATAGTATATTAGTAGTTAGTATTAGTATATACAATATACAATATAGTATATAATATAGTATACGAATATACAAACTGAATTCGGTCCTTTTGAGAGCATTTCTCTTAGTTGTAATTATTCATCAATTGAAATGAATGTAATTTTACTATGTAAGGAATGTTTCTCAATAAAATTATATTATTATTATTATTATTATTATTATTTCAAATTGTTGATTCAGGTTTCACAAGGAACCAGGGATTATGATATATTGTTTTAGAAACACCTCAGAATATTCCCGGATTTCGCATATGAATGGCAAAGAAAATCAATGTCAATCAAATCATCATCGTATGGTTTTCACTAAGTTCAGGAAGAATCTTAAAAGATTCATGATAACGAAAACGCATGCATGCTCCTCTGCTGATTTCAGAGCCAAACTACCTTCAGAATGTCGATTGAGATTTAACAAAGAACTAAGGATTGTGATATATTGTTCTGGAAGCTCTTCAGTGTATTTCTGTATTTCGCAAGGCGATTTAAAAATGTCATATAATCTTATGTTTTTTCGACAGTTTGTGAATCTTAGATTTCAGAATTTCGTTCTTGATATTGTTCATCGAAGGTTAGCAGATGCGAATCTATGAATTTCAGTGCGACGAATTCTGTGCAAAGGATTTCTTTTTATTCGTGCATATTTGAAATGATAATGTGTGTACCGATTTCAATTATTACTTCTTCAGCTTACGTTTCGTGATATTTTTTTGTCCATCGGGGTTAAATCTTGTTCATTTTGCACGGACATAAGAGGCCCTATAGTTCAGACAACAACAATAACAGAAGAATATTTAATAGTGTTGGCGTTTACTTGATGTAAATCCATTATAATTGAATATAACTTAAATTCAAACACTTGAACTTATGATTTACTTTTTATTGACTACATTGCATGACGCGTTTCGTCGTTACAAACGACTTCTTCAGATGCTTACAGAATAATAACAACATTTTGAAAAATACAGGTATATATATCAGGGAATTTTGGTGTTCAATGGTTTTGATTTTACCTAAGATATTCCATTCTGAGAATAATTTCTATTACCTGAAAAGGTTTAACAAGGGTGAATTGTTTAATTCTATCTGTTCATTGAGCAAGTTTCCAGAATTTTTAAGCCGATTTATTTCCACCTACTTCCCAATAATCTAATTGACTACTTCTCTCTATATTGTGTAGAATTTTGAAATTCGTATCAAAAGTATGGTTTTCTGTTAATAAATGGTTAGCATAATTCGAATTACTTTTATTATGGGCGAAGCTATATTTATGTTCCTGTATTCTAGTACCGAAATTTCTACTAGTTTTACCTATATATATACCGGGACATGTTCCACAATTTAATTGGTAAACACCTGATTTGTCTTCTCTTTTAATTTTGTTTTTATTGTTCTTAATGTGTCTCGATAAATTGTTGTTCGTTTTAAATGAAATATTAAAAAAAATGTTTAAATTTTTTAGACTTAACAATAACAAGATCAAATAATAAATTTGATTTTTCCATATTTCACAAGCCTTCCCATACGGATACGATAATCCATAACTCCTCATGCCACCCATATCCACATAAAATGGCAGCGTTTCAAAGTATGATACACAGATTAACCAATATACCTTTATCGGCAGAAAATTTCAATAAAGAATTGAATATCATTAAACAGATAGCGGTTAATAATAATTATGAAAGCGAAGTCGTGTCAAAAATTCTGGAGAAAAACCTCTATCGGAAAGCTCTACGATTAGTATTTCCTTATCAGCCGGATAGAAATCGTAAATATAACAGTTTAACATACTTTGGAAAGGTCAGTCAAAAAGTCAAAACCTTTTTAAGTAAACATAATTTTAATATTTCATTTAAAACGAACAACAATTTATCGAGACACATTAAGAACAATAAAAACAAAATTAAAAGAGAAGACAAATCAGGTGTTTACCAATTAAATTGTGGAACATTTCCCGGTATATATATATAGGTAAAACTAGTAGAAATTTCGGTACTAAAATACAGGAACATAAATATAGCTTCGCCCATAATAAAAGTTATTCGAATTATGCTAACCATTTATTAACAGAAAACCATACTTTTGATACGAATTTCAAAACTCTACACAATATAGAGAGAAGTAGTCAATTAGATTATTGGGAAGTAGTGGAAATAAATCGGCTTAAAAATTCTGGAAACTTGCTCAATGAACAGATAGAATTAAACAATTCACCCTTGTTAAACCTTTTCAGGTAATAGAAATTATTCTCAGAATGGAATATCTTAGGTAAAACCAAAACCATTGAACACCAAAATTCCCTGATATATATACCTGTATTTTTCAAAATGTTGTTTTTATTCTGTAAGCATCTGAAGAAGTCGTTTGTAACGACGAAACGCGTCATGCAATGTAGTCAATAAAGTGTAAATCATAAGTTCAAGTGTTTGAATTTAAGTTATATTCAATAACAGAAGACGTTTATTAAGTGTTTCGATTAATTATATTTCAGTTTTCATTGCTGATACAAAATGGGAAGTTATAAGGTCTCGCGACCTTCAGCAACCCTGTCTATCTTTGTACAAAACGAAGGAAAAAACTTTTAAAATCATAAAAAGTTTTTGAAACAACATAAAAAGAGAGGTATATCCTCCGGAATATCTACCGGTTTATCTCAGGTATATTTACCGGAAAGGTAGTCGAGGACATCGTCTGGAGGCTCTTGAAGTGATACCAGATCCGTGCCGGCGGGAAGGGGAGTTCAGTTTTCCGTTTCCTGCGAAGGACACGTCCGCGTCTGTACCATGGGGCCGTCTGCGTCACTGAGGCTTCAAGACTAGGTCCGTTGAGAGTGCGATGTAGGTAAAAATTGGAGACATTTTGGTAATTTTATGGACAATAATAGACGAAAATTGCCTGTGCAGTTTGGAGATGCTGCGGCAGATTTTTCCTTCTCAGCTCTCGATATTCGTCACTAGACGTTTCGAAAGAATGGAGTAGAGCACTCATCTGTCCGCGATAACAGGGCGAATTAATGCCTTGTATGCATTGAGGAGAGTCCGGGGATCGAACCCTCAGATTCTATCTGGAAGTGCATACAGTAGGTTTCCTCGATTTCGGACTTTTTCGAGTGTTCGGGTCAGATCGATATTCCAGGAGTTTGACTTTGACCATCTGCTAGCCTACGCACTGTAGACATCTATCCTCTGAACTGTGTTGCTGCACGCTGCCGACGTCTTAGATGTAGTCCAGACTTTGAAGCAGAACGGAGAGCGAAAGGTCGGAGAAGGCATTATTCTGTTTGATTCAGATGGAACTATCTTAAAGCTATGAGTTCATCAATTAAAGGAAGTGTACAGGCAGTCCGATACTCAGCAGCTCCCGAACAAGTCCAGTGCCAGACCTGAGGGAAAGCTCTCAGGTCATCAAGGAATATGTCTATAACACATCCGCTAGAATTGAATGCACATATATGGTGATATCTGTGTGCAGCTCGAATAGGGGATCATATGTTGAGTGATTAGATCTGAAACCGTGTTGAAAAGTTGGAACTAAATTTCGTGATCCTGCAAAGTCCCTAAGGCGGTCGTTGAGAATGTTCTCGAAGATTTTTCCTACAACATTAAGCAAGGATATAGGTCGTAGTTGTCAGAACAGGTACGGTCTCTATTGGGTTTGAAGATCGTTATCGTTGTGGCTGATTTCCACGCCTTAGGAGAGCAGCACTATTCTAGACAAGGCTTATATATATATATATATTTTTGATTAAATCAATTGCGTTTGGCAGGAGATGGCGTAGGACCGTTCGCGGTAGACCATCGTAGCCTGGGCAGGTGTTTCGACCTGCTTTTTCCTGACCTGAGTTTTCTTTACTGTTTCCGAGTCTATAGGAGTGTTGAATGAAATAGCGGCGTTCAATTCAACCTCCATGGCTACATTTTTGAAATTATCGAGTTGTCGTTCTAATGAAAAGAAATGCCGCTCATTGAAACGAGGATTCTGGGGTATCTGGAATATATTTTCGAGATGAAGTTTGAAAATGTCGGCTTTCCTTTGGGGGTTGGAAGTGAATCACCCGTTTGGTTCATGAGGATGGGTGGTGGTGGTTTTCCTGGAGCCCGTTAGAATGCTGAATTTTCGCCAACAGGCTTCACCGTTTCTGAAGTCAAGTTTGGTCGTTTTGTAAGACCACGTTTCTTCTTTGAAAACGTTAATTACTGCTCGAATTGTATATTTCATGAAATGCATAAAGTAGTGTCTTTTTACCGTATTTATCAACCGAATTGACATCACCACCATTCTCAATCAAATTTGATATTCTCCCAACAACTAAAATGGGCAGCATAATGTAAACTAGTCTGATACCTCCCCTCACACATTTTTGGGCAATAAATATTCTCAAAGATGCCATGAAATTCACACATATAATCCATATCGTTTGAGATTCTATTTTCCATCCTGAAAACCAAAATACGAATTGCTCATATCAGTTCAATTTCTTGATATTTCTGGAAATGAAATGTTGTTTCCCATTTTCTTGTTAACAACTAGTGACACGAAAAAACCACAAAAATATGTGACTCGAGACAAAAATTCTCAACTACAACATGTTGAATATTTTCATAAACTGGTTTTGTCCCTGCTGACTCGGAAATATGCGTTAAAAATCAATATTGAGCAAAATCCATGGAATAGCGATACTAAGTCAACAAAACAAAGAAATGTATATACATTCTCGAAAATGCTGAAGATTTCTAATTTATTTTAACATTAGAACATTGACAATTGATGCCTCGTACATACTTCAATAATCAAATAGTGACAATAAAAATAATAGTTTTTTTTACAATGAAATTGTGTTGAAATGCTTAACCATTAGGATTGTATGTCAAATTGAAGTAACAATCTTATAATTTACAGGGGAAAAATACTCTTTGTTTGTAACGATATAATTGACGAATGTGAAGAAGATGTATACTTCAAGCAAAATATGAGAACTTACTGAGTAATTTTCTATAACTGATTCCAGTCGTCATTATTTTGGAGATGGGTACATAGATTTTTCGCAGCAGTTCTCAGAATGAATAATAAAGAATTAATGAACATGAATAAAAATTTATAGCACACAATATTGAATAGTTAAATTCACGAGAATGGGAGACATACAGAAAATTATATAAATATAAGTGCATTAAAAATCGAATCGAAATACAAAATTCATAATATTTGGAAGTGATGAATATATCCAAGTGAAACTAACAAGGTATTTAGTTCACTTCGGTCAATTTGGCGGAATTCTTGAATACATTTCACAAAATTATCTTTCAGTACACTCCTCTTAAGGTTCAGTGTACTGCTATTTACCAAGATTTGTTTGTAATTGGAGTATCAAACTCTTGTAATTCTTTCGTATTTTTAATTTCTCAGAGATTTTCATCTCTTCTTTCTATCTTCCTTCACATCCATCATTTCATTGACAGAAATCTCATCAAGTCTCTCAATTGATACCTAGATTTCGTCTTTTAGACGAGGTTGTGTTTGATTATATCTTACAAATCAACAAACTGATGAAATACGGAAAGAAATGACGACAATTGGGCATGGAAAAATCTATGGAAACAAATCAGCAATAGAGAAAGGAATTCTGCGTTTCAAAGAAGTTATGGATTTCAGGATTGCCCATATATTTTTTGTGCTCAGGAAAGAAAACAATTATACAAGAGAACAAAGAATGAGTAACCCAGAAGTTGTTCTTTACAATTTTTACTATCGACTTATAATAGCACCGCAAATTATATTCACCCATATCTTTGTTGATTTAGTTGAATTAAACTCTTGGTAGTAACCAAGTTAGCCGAAATATCTGTCGACGGCATCCAAAAATTATATTCGTTGTGTATTATACTATAAAAAAAATTTTTGTGTACTATATCCTACGAACAAAAATTGTATTGAACTAAAAAGGCCTGCATAACTTGAATGTTATTATATGATTTTCATGATTATATGATGTTATTATATCATTTTATTATATGAGTACGGTCTTTTTCCAATTTATGACAATCAACAAAATTATATTTTTATATTTTCGAGACTTTCCAGTGAGTGCATTCTGCTGAAGTTGTAACTATGATGAGTTGTACATGCAATTTGTAGCAGATTTCGAACTGTCCAAGAACACTGTGGGGATCGAACCGGTCACCACCATTAAAGCAAAAGCGTATAGGGTCAATATACCGTTCGGCATAAATATATATATATATATATATATATATATATATATATATATATATATATATATATATACACATATATATATAAATATAAATATATATATATATATATATATATATATATATATATATATATATATATTTTTTATTGAATGTAGTTCTTGGGTTATTAAGTCTATTAGTAACTGTTGGTTATTCTATATTTTATTAACATATAGTTTTTAACGTTTCGACAAACCAACGTTGTCTTCTTCAGAAAAATTAATATAATATTTAAAATTGACAATAACATTAAATTTACCTCTTCTTTGCACATCTTAATGTTACATTCTTTTAAAATTTCATACAATACGATAATAAATATTACAGTCCCAGAATGAACGTTTTGAACCGTCAGGTAGATACGGTGAAGTGAAAATAATATTAATAAGCAATTTTTAACAGAAGATTTATTTTTTGCCAAACTGCATCGAAGTGTCTGTGTGTGGCTGGTGAACTCAAGTAATGAGGAGATATTTTATCTGTCATGGTACAATGTTGGAATATAATTTTCTTATCAGGTCCTTATCTGCTCTCGCGTTAACAGCATTTTCGGCTCTCTTTTGGATTTTGACCATTTCCAAAATTTCCCGTTTTTTGGTATTACATTCATTCCTAAGTATTCTTGTCTTATCATAATCAAATTGGTGTTGAGTCTCGTTTATGTGGTTTGTTAATGGTGTTTCATTTTTTTTGTCATATTTGTGACTGTTGAGTCGAGATTTCAGATATTGGCTTGTTTGGCCTATGTACACTTCATCGCAATTAGAGCATGGTATTTCGTAGATTACGTGGCTTCTCTTCTCTTTTAAAGTATTTTTTCCTTTGGATGGCTGAATATTTTTTTCTCAAATTGTTTCCTTTATATATACATATATATATATATATATATATATATATATATATATATATATATATATATATATATATATATATATATATATATATATATATATATATATATATATATATATATATATATATATATATATATATATATATATATATATATATATATATCTTGAAATAGATTTATTGCCTGTTTGAGGTATTTATTTTGAAAGTTTTTAGCATTAACAGGCTTTTTTAATATGAAAAAGTTTATTTCTGTTGACGTTTCGTTGTTATATTACAATTACAACGAAACGTCAACAGAAATAAACTTTTTCATATTAAAAAGCCTGTTAATGCTAAAAACTTTCAAAATAAAAAAATATATATATATATATATATATATATATATATATATATATATATATATATATATATATATATATATAGGGTCAATATACTGCGTCTGTAGGTTAAAAATCATAACCCAAAAGTTTGGCTTTACGATTATTACCAGCGATTTCTGATACCTTCTCCATATTGAAAATTACCCAAATCGTTTTTAGTTTAGGCGAATAAAACTCGTGAAAATAAGTGATTATACCGAAATATACTCTTATGTCGAGAACGTTTTTTGTTATGCAGTACATCAATAAGGGTATCTGTAATTTTAAATTAATTGATGTTAAAATTTTTTCGATTCTGTGTAACTATGTAAAACTTGTCTACCTGTGAAATTTCGCAAATATGTTGACATCTTGATTTTCTTGAATAACAAGGCATGCATCATTTCAATTTATGTCACATTAGATCAACTCTACATTGACGTTCATTTATCAAGTTTTGAGTATGTTCTATATCCAATTTATCGTCGAATTCAAAATTATCCAATAATTTTAGTCAACTTCATGGACCCTATTCGGCTATTTTTTGTTTATTTGCTTTAATGAGGGAAATCGAGAGTATATTCGAGTGTAATTCGAATAGAAAATATTGTTCTGAGTTCTCGTCAAAAAGGAGGCCCAATTTAATTGAAATGTAACCAATTTGTTAACCTGGTTTATATTTCAATTATGATTATAATCTTCATCACGACTCTATAAAAATAACAGATGTTAACAAAATCTAAGACTAAATCTGAGATTACTCACTCTCACTGAAATTTAATATCATATCTCATCTTTACCAATTTTTGTTGATGATGTGTAATGATTAATGTCAAGACATTCTTGGCCTTTCAATTGATATAATATTGAATGGTCAGTATTCAGCTCTACTTGGTTCTTATGAAACGCCATTGAAAAAATCTATAATTGTTTTCCAAGGATATACAATAGTTAATCCATTTTGGGAAATCATAATTACGAAATGAAAATGCTCATTATTTGTCTTCCTGAAATTGGAAGATCCAATAATGAAAGCTGGCTCTTGATTGTCTATTCCATTTAATGAATTCAAGTGCAGCATTCCATACTGAAAATTGTGAAGAACTTGAAACTTTCACAGAAGTATATAAAACCAGGAAAAGTAGAGATAAGTGAAGTGCAGCAGTCTGACTCACTCAATGCAGAATTCAAATGCCAACTCAACAATAAGGAGTATAATTGATGGGGCTTCCGGGTCGAGTTGAATTGATTCCTAGTGCAGAGAAAGAACTCGACAAACAAAAAGGATATATTCTATTCAGGCTGGCAACAACTGGATGATATGTAAGTTACTCCACTGAGGCGAAACAAGGGTTGAGGAAAAGCTGGAAACTAAAACTTTTAAGTATTCGAAGTTAACATTGTTCCGTACTTGAGCGAGACTTATTCCGGGCATTTTAATCTCAATAAGAGATACAAACGTGATAATTTTAAAAATGTAGGAGATTTTATGTTCCGCTTCACATCGCAGTACGAAATGTATTTCAGGAATTCGTATTATTTATAGAATCAATTCTCATTGGGTTATACTCGTAGTATGAATAATGTTTTATCACTAAAAACTTCAGTAGATTTATGGATTTGCAGATGCTGAAGACAATATGAAACTCATAACAATGTGATAATGATAAATAATTCATGTCATAAAATACTGTTGTTATAATCAGTTTCATTCGTAATAGTGGAACACTAGTGTTAAATATCTAGAGAATCACACGAATAAGAATTTACCTGGGATATTTTTTTTGTCGAAGAAAAATGATACATAAATTTTGTTAGAATATTCCTTTGAAATTTCCTCTGAAAGAAGTCGCCATATTTCAGGCTACCGAGTGTGTTCTCTCCGGATTGGGAGATTTGGAAAACTAGTTCGCCAGTGAGAAGACTATTAATCCTTCAAGAATTTTCTAAGCAGAGACGTTGAACAATATATAAATAATGTTTGAGTCGATAGAAAATTTAAATGAAACTGCACATTGTCGGCATATCCCGCAGATTGGTAGCAGCCGCTGACACGTTTCTCGAGCTTATGAACACGTCTCTCCTCAGAACGGTGTAACCAGGTTCAAGTTGTACGAATCTGGAGATTCGTACAACTGGAGAGAAGGATGTCTCCCCACATTTCAGGCTACCGCGTTTGTTTTCTCCAGATTGAGAGCTTTGAAATATTTCCAATTTCCCAATTTGGAAATATTTATATACATATATATATATATATATATATATATATATATATATATATATATATATATATATATATATAATATATATATATATATATATATATATATATATATATATATATATAAAAAAATATATATATATATATATATATATATATATATATATACACTTGAATTTGGGTTTTCTTGGGAATGCTGGTTCAAATTAGTAGTCGATACTCCAATAAAAAACTTCTCATTTCGAAACGTTTCGACCAACACATGTAGTCTTCAGTTACTTATGAATTTTACAATCCACAGAAAAACAGCAAACTAACAGCTTTCACAATAAAATGTCATAATATTGTTTCGACGATATACATTCATTGGACCTCTTGAAAAACATTAAAGCAAGATAACTTTCACAGACACTGAAATTAGACGTCAAAACTACAAGGCTCGTTTATATGGTTAATTCATTGCGGCTCTCCTTTGACTGGATTGAATTATTCGGAAACGTATAAGGCTAGCATATTTTCGGGTTTTTTTTGGCGATCTCCGTTATTAATAAATTATCATGTGCTCGATCAAAACATTCGGGGACTTGTTTTTTTTTCCTTTCTCTCCCACAAATTTCGAAGTAAGTTGAAATATACTTGGTTCAGATTTTTGATGTCCGTTTTCTCATTCACACAGTTTGGGTTTTTCTTTATATGGACCATTTCGAGGAATTCTCTTTCATTTTTATTGCTTTCAGTTGTGAGGATTTTTGATTCATTGAAATTGAATTTGTGTTTTTTTTTCCTCTTCATGATTTGTCAAAGCAGTTCTGTTTCTTTTGTCATATCGGTGGCCATTTGGGCGGTTATGAAGATATTGTGATGTTTGTCCAATATATACACTGGAGCAGTTCAGATATGGTATTTCATATACGGTATTGATTGTTTTGTTCTTTGGTGTTTTGCTTTTCAGTCCAATGAAAAAATAATGAATTGCATTATAACTTTTATGACATACCGTAATTTTGTGCCTCTCAAATAATGATTCAAAACCTTCCGATAGTTCCTTAATGTATGGTAATGGCATGTAATGGTCGTTTTTTTTTCGATTATTTTCAATGGCTAATATGCTGGATTGATTTTTATTTTCGTTCAATTTTTGTTTCCTAGATTTTATTATTGACATCATTCATTTGTCTGGGTAGCTATTATCGACTAAAATTTGCTCAACTTTTTTAATTGCTTTTATTTTGTAAGGTGGGTCGCTGAGGATTAATGCTCTGTCAGTTAGTCTGACTATTACGACTCTTTCTGTGACAGGGGGTGTTGGGAATAGAGGTTCAAGTATCTTCCCGACCATGACTCTTTTGTATACCACTGTCATGATGATATTTCCATGGTGAAGTGTCATATCCAAGAAGTTTATTGTTTTTTTGGCTTCAACCTCTAGGGTAAATTGTAATTTGTCATTGAAACTGTTGAATGAATTCAGAATTTGTTCGCATTTATTGGCTGGTACTGCGGTAATGATATCGTCCACATATCTATAAAAAAAATGGTAGAACAATATCCAATGTGGGAAAAATGGTTTCTTCGAAGTCTCCTAGGGCAATTTGTGCTATTACACTGGATATGGAACAGCATTCCATTTGAACTAGATATGAACCAGCATTCCCAAGAAACCTAAATTCTAGAATATAGTTGAAACGGTTCAATAATTGAAAATTTTTCAAGGATATATATATATATATATATATATATATATATATATATATATATATATATATATATATATATATATATATAAATTTATCATATTACTTTCAATAATAGTCAGATATAATTGTTTTATACCAATGCTTATTGATGAAAACATTGACTGCTAGTTACTTATTACATTCAAGGTAGACTGAATATTGTGAAAAAATTCCAAAGATTTACGAAAATAGATAAAGAACGTTTCGATACTTCAACAGAATACCTTGAAATCATTCAATTCAAAAATTATCGATGAAACTAGAAGAAAGAAACATATAACGACCTCTCAATATTATAAGGAGCTCTGAAATTGAAATTAAGACAAAAATCCATTAAATTGTTCAATAACTTGAATTTAGGCAATATAGCAAATGATATTCAAGAGTCAATAGATGAAATTGAAAATTTGATTAAAATCAATATTAGCAATCAGTTAGATATATCAAATTCTGGAACCATATTGGTAATAGAGCAAACTTAGACTTTTCTATTCCCAGTGCAGAACCTATTTCTCAATAAAATCACTTTCTCTTCACATTAAATGAAAAACAATGTTCCAAAATATTGATAAAATTCAACAAAAATATTGACATTGCTTTCGTGTCGAAAACCTGGTTGAGAAAAGCTTCGATTTATATTTCTAAAAACTGGAAAATGAAGAGTGTTGCTACAGTTCATTGCTAATGGTTTGATGGCAATCATTGAATAATTCTCATAATTTCATATCGAGATTAAATCAATCGAAGCCGTTTCTTATTGTTGGACATTTCAACTCACACCCTCTCAGAGGGGGAAATAATTTCAATGATGTTCAAGGTCGAGAGCTCTCAAAATCGATAGGAAATGATAATTTCATAATTCTTATTATGAATATATATATATATATATATATATATATATATATATATATATATATATATATATATATATATATATATATATATATATATATATATATATATATATATATATATATTAATAATTATGGAAGTGAGATAATTGCCAGACGAAATAGAAAATATAGAAAAGTGGAAATAAGTCAATTAATTGGAAGTTGAAAATAAGAACATGAAAAAAATGTTTAGACAAATATATGCTGATCAACTGGAGATACTTCGGTAGGCTGTGATGATACCATTTATCATTGAAAATTTATATAAAAATCAATTCTGCAATGCAAAATTCACACAATATGAATCTTCTGATAAAGTAATCAAATTCAACAGCAAAACACTCCGTTGGTGGACAACGATGAATGTACACAAGAGTTAAATAGCAAGAAACAGTTCTACATAAATTCAGAAGTTAACCAATAATAGAAAACTACAGTATATAACATATCTTTATTGATGAAAACCAACTTAATTATCACGCAAAGATGGATCGAAAACTGACTGTGATAGAATGAAGACAGAATTCTCTATAAGGGATGACATGAAAAAAATTTGGAAAAAATTAAGAAAAAACTGAAGAAAGCTTTGAATTGGCCTGCAAATCCCTTTAAAATGAGATGAGTAACAGTAACCCGAATAACTTTTTTTGCAACCATTTTCTCTGAAAAAATTTTGCAGTGCATCATAATCCCATAATGACGCAGCTCAAGGGGATGATAATTTATGATATTCAATGGTTGTTCAACTGTGAAGACTACTTTACCTACAGAATTTAATGTTTAATGAATTCAATACTGTCAATTTTGAAGTCAAAGGAGCATCCTTTAACAGCATCTTATTGACCCATATCTCTTCCTTATCGTGAACGAAGAAATCAGATGATCATAGACAATTGATCCGATTGAGGTTAAAATGGTGGTGAGAATATTATCAAAAATATCTTCAACCCTGAATGGTTTGAGGAATCGATTTTCATCTCAGTGAGAGATATCATAAGAATATTATGGAATAAAATTAATGAATAATGAAGAAAATATTGCAAAAATTCTATGTGGAATCAACCTCGATTTGACAGAGGAATGAGTTGAAACATCCTGCTCTCTGGACATTATAGAAGCCTACGATGATATTACTATCAACATTCTTTGGTAATACGTCATTACCTTGAAAATTTATCCTATTATTGAATCAAACATGCTGAAATTTTTCATCAATAGAAATAATTCACTGAGATTTCTTGGTCATCACGCTTCCTCAAGTTATCCTCCTCAAAGTCATATTCTTCCCCAATTTTACAATTTTTACTCATTTTATACGACGAACAAAGACGAACGAATGACGAATACAACACAATTGATTGAATATGGCGATGATATTTCTGCATATTGAAGAGGAAGAATATTTTCTTGAAGCATCTGCAAGAACATCAAGTGACTTCACCTGAAAACTATAATTTCTTGAATAAAATAATCTGAATATTGCTCCAAAAAAATGGTCTTTCATAGGGATAAACGCAATCTACCTCATAGTTCGAATCTAGGACGAACAGAGAAAAGATTTCTTACGAATCTGAGACAGAATAATTGGCCTTTCGAATCAAGTTTGTCCTTATATATATTCTGCACAAAATTGAGAAAGGACTGAACAAAATCCGAGCTAGTGGAAGAACAGAATGGTATGCTAATCCTGCTTCTTGTAATTCTACAGAGCATTCATCAGAGCAGTCATGAACAGTAGCTCTCATTTCTACAATAATACAGCAAATACACCTTGAAAACAAGAATATATGTTTCAGTATGTCAGTCTTTGGCAATGTCAGAATACAGTACGCTCAACACCAATCACAACCCTATTATCAGAGTCAAGAGAAATACTTATCCTTGTGATTCAAAATATTATCGAATAACTTGCCTCTACTCCTCAAAAAAAAAAGAGCCAAAGTTAAGGTGATATATCCTGAATTGAGGAATTCTCAATTCAACATCTCTATATTGGAAAACAAGAATGTACTCCAATAGTTGAAATTATTGTGACTAAAAATAACTTGCCTTTACCCCTCAGAAAAAAAGAGAACCGAAGTTCAGTTGATATATCCAATCGAGGAATTCTCAATCCAACATTTTTATATTGGAAAACAAGAATGCACTCCAATAGTTGAAATTATTGTGAACAATTCTAACTCTTGGAAAAATGTTTCTACACATTTCAGCCATTGGAATTTTCGACATGAATAGATTTCATCAATACCAACAAAAAAATTATATTGAATAATTCATTGAATGAACGCGATGATATTTGAATAAAATCATAACTCTTGAATTTTCTATCGGAAAATTATCACAGTAGTCAAAAACGCATACAGATGGTTCAGTTGTAAAAAAAAATTGGCTTGTGAGTTAATATCTTCAATTTCAATTACGAAAAACAGTTTCGAGGTCTCATCTGCTTTTTCTATATTTTCATGTAAATCATCATCTATAATCGAAGGCTCGAAGTACTGTTTCACTATGGAAGAAACCGATATAATCATTGTATATTCTAAAAGTTCTCTAAAATACGAAATATCAAAAAATGAAATTTTTGTAGAAAAAAACACATTCAGTTATAAAGCTGAGAAAAATCTTCTCCTTCTTCAAAAATCCGGAAATACTTTCTTGACCTCTTTGACAACATCATTGACTGATAAAACTTCGACATTGAATGCCCCAATTAAAAATATTCATGAATAATTTCAAATCATTCTTGAACTAATAGTGTGTGAGAGTTGTGAGAAAATATAAGAAAGGTTTGATTATAAATTTAAAGTTTGAACAAACCACGGTTGAATGATGTCGATAAGCAACGTCAATTTATTGTAGAGATAGAAAGGCTTAGTCTTCACAAGGTTTATATGCGATACGAATGCATGAAATAGGTATAAAATCAACTCATCTGAATGTGGGGATGTTGAAATATTGATATATATTTTCCTTAATTGTTCAGTTCATGTGAGAGAAAGACATATCATGAAAGACATTACATCATATATACGAAATAATAAGAAGCGTTCCAATTAGTTCTCTTCAAATAATGCATGTTGGCAATATTGAAGTTTACGAAGCTCTATTCCAATTTCTGAAGAACTGTTGGAAAACAATTGAAGGATATATGCAAAATTTCTTATATTTCATTCCTTTTTTCATTGCTTTCCTTCGGAATTTCTGATGATGTTGAATTGAAAAAATTGAATCGAATTCAACAATTCTATTGAATTGATAGAAAACAATATTGCTTCTCCATTTTCATTTCATTATTATGTTATCGCTTTCTAATATATAATTGAAATTGACTCTCGAATTTAAGTTGAAGTTACAATGTATATATAGGAATTTTTCAATGGAATGTTTGTGAGTAAAACCGAATAACTGAATTTTATACAGTGTGAATTGTTTTCACAAAATAGATTAAAATTTAATGATATACCGAATAATACAAGAATGTATTTCTATCGAATCAAAGTCTTTTCATGACATGGTGGAACTCGAACAAATGTTTCTATATTCAGCGGATGAGCTTATTTCTTTACAACTTGTGTGAATCCCTATGAGTGAATCCATGTTTGGAGAAGAACTTGGGTTATGATGTCAAACAGTGTGATCGTCATTCGATTTTTTGAAGAGATACGCATTTATTTTTCATATACTCATAAATTTCAGTTCTCAATATATCATTTTTCTCTGATGACATTTTATATTGACGATATGTAGAGACAAGACAAAACTGCTTCGCAATGAGATAATATATTTACAGTGTTTTAGTGAACGTTTTTTCGTGATCGCTTTTTCAATTTTTTATTATGATTTCCCGAAAATTCTTCGAAAATTTCTCGAGACTTCTTCTACTATACTAAAGTTTGTTTTTCATTATTACACAGTATTTCATTTTATATTTTTGCACAATACGATAACTGTGTAAAAATATTGAGATTTCACAGTTCGACTTTATTGTTATGTGAGGAGATTTCTGCTTCATCAATGAATCATCAAGAGATTGACATAGTGAATTAGACACTAAAACTAACCGTCAAGTTTCATGAAAGAAACAATGAATTATACTCAATATATTTATAGTGATACATAATCCAAATTGTATAACTAGAAGATATTTCAACATTTGAAAATTTGGCGATATTGATTTACATTCCATAAAATATACGCTCGAGTAACTATTTGAAGTTCTTGCTTCAGTTCAATGTTTTCATAATATTCAGTCAATCTCTGAAGAAAAAGATTTCGGGAAAATGTTCTCGGTATTTTGTATCCCTCGCTTCGCAAAGAGAAGCATCAATAATCTCGATAAAATCTAATACTTTCCATTTATGTAGTGAAAAAATTGATTTTGAAGACTTGAAGAATCTTCAGAACATGAGGCAGGTCCGCGTATATGTCATTTTTCTCGTTAGGTATATATCGTCAAGCAAGGATATTTCAGATTATTTATATATTGGGATATATATATATATATATATATATATATATATATATATATATATATATATATATATATATATATATATATATATATATATATATTATTATTATTATTACGATTGTTCCCCATGAGGAGAGCGACTGAACTTGAATTCGCAATTATTTGGACTTCATCTGCTTCATCTTTTTTGCCTCCCAAAAACGCTTCATCTTCTCTCAATGCTCTCTCTTCTGTTCGTCTATTCTACTCCAAGTTGACAATTTGAACTCAAACTTCACATGTGCGATTTTATAGCGACATTCATCCGCGAGATTTTTTATTTTGATCTGTTGTAGATCCTTTTGGACCTCTTTTAGCCACTCTGTTCCGCATTTACTATTGCACTTGGAAAATGCTTGGGGATTGAAATCGTTGCCTCATTTCGATGGACGTGGTGCGACTGACGAGTTCTTTGCAGAACGAAACATATATGTCTCGCACCTCCATCAGGCATTGATTTCAATATTTCTTCAACATTTATTCCCTGAAGGATAAAGGAGACATCACATCGTACACGTTCACATATCTAGCTCTACTATAACATTCTCTTGGTTAATTTGAAATTTTGAAATGATTGTTCTAGTGTTCATTTTCTTATATATACATAATATATATATATATATATATATATATATATATATATATATATATATATATATATATATATATATATATATATATATATATATATATATATATATATATATAAATATATATATATATATATATATATATATATATATATAAAAGGAAATGAATAAATGAGTATGTGCTTATGGCACTGAGTTAAATATTTAAGAAAATGAACATTGAAACATTGAAAAAATTAGAAATTAACTCACTTGACAAGTTTCTCTGATTATATTGAAAACTCTACATATGTTTCTGGTGGTCAACTCATTATCAAGAGTATACAATAATACTCTTTTCAGTAATATTGTATACTCTTGATGATGGGTTAAATACCCGAAACATATGTAGAGTTTTTAATATATTCAGTGAGACTTGCCAAGTGTGTTAATTTTCAATTTTTTAATTTTATAGTCTTTAACATAATGTTTCACCAAGAGGTCAGTATAATCTCAGTGTCATTTACTAAAACATTCATTCGAAAAATTCAAATTAACCGAAAGAAAGTTATAGTAGAGCTAGATATGTGAACATGCACGATGCACGATGTGAATGTGATGTTTTCATTATCCTTCGAGCGATAAATGTTTGAAATATTGAAATCGATGCCACACCTGATGGAAGTGCAAGACATATGTTTTGTTTTGCAAGGAACTCGTCAGTCGCACCATATGTGTATATATATATATATATATATATATATATATATATATATATATATATATATATATATATAATAATAATAATAATAATGTTTATTTACAATATATTGGTATTGCAAAATTGCTTCTTAACATAACCTTACATGTAGTTGTATATGATAGTGATGTTTATGCAATATAAAGTAAATAAACGGTTTAGACCACTAAAGCCGTGCCAGAACGTGGGACTATCCTTTCCATAACTTTTCAACTGTAATCAGAAATTCACGATGTCTTCCACCTGGGACATACAAGGCGACCAAATGCAGAGGCAGAAAGAAAAATGAGAATATGAGAAATCATAAGTTGAAGAACTTGGTTCAACCTACATAGCATTTGTAGAGTTCATATTGATTAATGCATGAATTCTAGAGCAACTTTGTCCTCTTAGAAAATCTCTCATTTGTGTCTTGAAACATCTAAATCCATGTTTTTTTTTAAATTTCGTTTGGGACACAGTTATACAGTCTATTTGCTAGGTAGTCCAGAGAGCGTTGTGTCTTTGTTCTCAAGGAAAAAATTGTTTTAAGTTTATTTTCCATCAAATATCGTGTTTGGTGATTATGATCAACGTAATTTAATTCTTGGTTCTTCCTATGTACTTGCACTACACAATTTATGAAATACAGTTGTCTCATATCAAGAACATCTACCTCCCTGTATAGTTGGTCAGATGGATAATTCATCCTTTCCAGCTTTTTCCAGTGGTGGTCTTCCGCTGAACCCCAACTCAGTATTCCATAAGAAAGTCTACATTCCACTAGAGCACAATACACCATTCTCAATCTAGGCAAATCAAGAATTTGTCTTAGGAATTTGAATTTGTATAATAGACCTCTCAGAACTATTACTGTCTGATTTATGTGGTCGTTCCACCGTAACTACCTATCAATTGTCACACCAAGGTACTTCGCTTTTTCTGTCATTGATATTTCTAGGTTTATATTATTTTTCATTAATGTCAGTTTTTCATACATGGGCGCACTACTGGCATAACAACTGAAAGGAAGGAAACACGTTTTGTTGTTACTAATAGTCAACATCTTATCACTAAACGCGTCGAACCGTTCAGCCAAATCATCTTTCACCCTTTCCTTCAAATTCTCCCAGGATGCGCCCTCATATAATACTACAGTGTCGTCCGCAAAATAGATATCGAACCAACTGTATCAACGTCGAGAATACTATTCATGTATATGATGAAAGGAATGGGACCGAGAACAGTGCCTTATGGTACACCAAAACGTACGTCCGAAGCGACACTATATGTGGACCTATTTGTACGCACTGCTTACGCCCGCCGAGATAGCTCACCATCCAATCCCCAGCCGTTCCTCTAACTCCAACATCACTCAAAGCCTCCAGCATCTGCTCATAGTGTACAGTGTCAAACGCCTTCGCTAGATCCAAGAATACCACAAAGGCCTTCCTTCCCCCTTCCAAATATTTATATATCCTTGAAATCAAAAACGAGATTGCATCCTGAGTAGACACACCCTTTCGAAATCCAAATTGTTTTGAAGAAATCAACCTATATTTCTCCAAATACGACACTAATCTATCCTTCAAGACTATCTTTCAAAACTTTCGAAAATTTCTGCTATGTATATATAATATGGTTTATTTATATATATATATATAAGTTTAGACTCCAAACTGAATTCGGTCCTTTTGAGAGTATTTCTCTTAGTTGTAATTATTTATCAGTTGAAATGAATGTAATTTTACTATGTAAGGAATGTTTCTCAATAAAATTATATTATTATTATTTTTATATATATATATATATATATATATATATATATATATATATATATATATATATATATATATATATATATATATATATATATATATATATATATATATATATATATATATATATATATATATATATATATATATATATATATATCTTGAAATTGATTTATTGCCTGTTTGAGGTATTTATTTTGAAAGTTTTTAGCATTAACAGGCTTTTTTATTATGAAAAAGTTTATTTCTGTTGACGTTTCGTTGTTATATTACAACTTTGTCAAAACTAATGAATTCATTAGTTTTGACAAAGTTGTAATATAACAACGAAACGTCAACAGAAATAAACTTTTCATATTAAAAAGCCTGTTAATGCTAAAAACTTTCAAAATATATATATATATATATATATATATATATATATATATATATATATATATATATATATATATATATATATATATATATATATATATATATATATAGATAAACACATAATATCCAGTTTCACGAATCTTTCATACTGAGACTTAATCGAAATATCGTAATATTTCAAATATTCAGGAAGCTGTCTACACAAATGTTGTCAACGAAAACGAATACAGCACTTTTGAGAGATAGTTTGAATAAATATGACTAATGATTATCAATCAGGGTAAAAAATATTTTCATTCAACAAGTTCGATGATTTTTCGGAGCGCACTCTCGAAAGTGATAAATTCGTTTTCGTTGAAAACATTTGTGTAGAAAGTCCGCTGAGTGTTTAATCTCAAATATTTCGATATTTCGAAAAAGAGTCTTAGCATTGACTATATATAATAATAATTCATATTAATAATAATAATTTATGCGAATCAAAAATATAATACAAATAAAACATCGTTATCAAGGAAATAGATCGAAATGAAACGAACATATATACCAATTTAAACTAGATAAGAAAAAACAAATCAATCCCGGACAGTACAACAGTCGTAAAATTCTTTCAAGGTATACGGTTCACAGAGCCGAACAAAACTGTAAATCCTCTTCTTGAAGATTCTTGAACTTCGAGTGATTTTGTATCGCTTTGGAATTTCATTGAATAACTTCATACACATAACAGTTCCTCTGAGTGAGAGATAACAAGCAACATGGATACAGATATGGAAAAATCCTTCTGGTGTTATTTAAGGTTTTCAAATTTTTCAGTAGTAGTTCTTTATGCCTCTGAACAAACATCAAACGTCTGAATACATAAAGGCCTGTCAATGTCAGTATATATTATATACTGATGTATATAATATATATATATATATATATATATATATATATATATATATATATATATATATATATATATATATACATCATATACATATATGATATATATTATTGATTTGATATCCCTTTCATATATATGGAATTTTTACTGATTTTACTGATCTTTACTGAATAATCAGAGTTTTCATGTTGAATGAAACAGTACACATTATAAGTCTGAATATTTCGATGTATATCACAACAGATTTTTCTTCACGGAAAAAATTTGGATGAATTCTTCTCTAATTCATCAATATGGCTTCTCAAATATTGAAACTGTTGATATTTTCTCGATTCAGCATTATTGTTTCTTCATTCTGTTCATTATTGTCAGCAAATATTTTTCTTGTGATAGTTCTATTTTTCTGTGAGTAAAATGCTGCACAAATGCTACCCAGCAATTTTTCTTGGAACAGTAAAGCCGAATTGTCGGCAATTTAACACTGAAAGTTTTTTGTGCACCGAATAAAAATTAATGGAACCCTATTAGGCGGCAAACGGGTTCACGAAGTCGCCCGTCGCCTACTTTCGAGTACCTATACGCAGAACACGTCGCATTTAAGTATCTGAATTCAAACGTGGAGATAGCCATGGCATTAACCCCTTAACACGTAACTGTAATCAATAACGTATTTTAGCAGTGAAATGTTACGACTGTTTGGAGAACATCATCAATGATTTTGTGGAATATTTACCCATTTTGAAGCTTGTATATCTTTATTTGCTGGAATGAAAGTATGAAGAGAAAATGAAATTTGACCGTAAGTTCATCCAACAATTGAAGAATCAACTGAAAATTACCACCTTTTATCAATATAAGTTCATATTCTCCTGACTTCTTCTCGTCAGTTACACAACGATCAACTGGAGTCTATTCAACGAAAGTTCCTGAAACACTTGTGCTTCAGAATAAATGTAATCTATCCACATATAGGTCATGAAATATTTACACACGGCACAATGTGGACACCCCCAATGTGCGAAGGAATTGCTATGCAATAATCTTCTTCCATAACATAATTAACAATGAAATGAAATGTTAGGAATTTGTAAGGAAATGTTAAGAGGTTTATTGTTCCAAGAGTTTCTTCTAGCAGAAAATTTACATTCAATTTTTCAATCGCTAGAACTGATGTTCTGAAATTTTCTTCAGTGCACACGATATGTGAAAAGTGAAATATTTTGGGGGCCAAGTTGAAGATATTTATCTGTTCTGACACTGATTTCAAGGCAACTTACCTTGATCTGCATACTCACTGTTGGAACATTCAAATATGTCTGACTGTCATTTATTTGTTGAAAATACAAATTAAAGATCTGGAAATTATCCCCTATCTATGGAGTACCTCAGGGTTCTGTTTTGGGACTCTTAATATTTTTGTTATTTGTTAATGATGTTCCAGATTATATTACGGCTGAATCTATCACTCTTGTCGCTGACGACACGAGGATGGGGGTATTAGCTGAAACAAAGAATAAGCTTGATAGTAAACGCAGGAGATTTATTCAGCAATTTTCAGATCGATGTTACTGAAACTCTCTAATGCTGAATCTGGGAGACCTCAAGTAAATCATTTTCAATTGCGGGAATATTTTCCATGCATCTTTTGTTACTGAGTATAGAATAGAGACCATCCACTCGAGTCAGCTGGCACCGTTAACATTTTAGATGTACACGTTGAAAGAAATTTGAGGTGGCATTGTCATATTGAATATCTCATCAAAAAATTGAATAGTTAATTTTTTTGTATTAGTCTACTCAAGAACTCGCTACCTCTGGATGGACTGCTTACTGCTTATTACGCTCTGGTTTTCATCCATTTGAAGTAGAATGAAGTCCTACGGGGCGATTCAGCAGGTAATGCCAGAATTTTTTCAACGCAAAAAAGATGTATTCGATTAATCTTAAACCTGAAGGCACAAGAATTATGCAGGCCGATTTTCATCAAGCGCAAGATCCTAACGCTGCCATGTATACACATTTTACAGTGTCTGCTGTTTGTTCGCACTGTTAGAGCTTGATACAACTTCTAGTTTCCACATCTACAGCACGTGATTTCACCATCTCCATTCCGACTCATAGAACATCTGAATTTGAATCCTCTCCAACATATATTCTGCTAAATAATTTTTCTAAAAAATATTATTCTGCTAAAATTTTTTGATCGTATCATATTCTTGACGTATCGTTCATATTATTGTAATGTCATGCAGGAGAAATATGCATTATTATTATTACTATTTTCATTATTATTATTATCATCATTAATTTTATATGTATGTATGTACCTATTCGCATGTAGAGGTGTGCAGAGATGTGTAAAGTATAACTATGTGTGTATACTTCCATGTATATGTGTATATGTATGTAAAAGTTTATTCCGCATTCACGTTTTTGTTTCATATAATAGTATTTGAGTTTATTAGTTGTGATTTCATATAACAAACCCCTTTGTTAAAATTGAACATTACAAATTCAAGAGTACAAAATCCTGTTCTTGTAATTGTACCTACTGTTAAACAGTGTATGTTAAATAAAAAAATTTATGAATTATCGTTCGAAGAAGAGCATTAGAACCTAATCCTCGATAATTTTTATACATCACAAATAATGTTTTATCGAATATGTTTGCTTTTATTAATAGATGAACTTTGTTCCACAGGTCTATACAACTATTAGGGTGAGTTCTTGGATGTCGTAGAAAGATGTCACAAGGTAATAACCTTCAATAAGTTGAATAAGTAGAATATGTAATCGAATTCATAGATTCAGTGAAAAATTGAACGAAACTGAAAAAATCAAACGAATTTAAGACTTTACCTTTCTCCAAGTGCGTGTTGAAAATCTATAGAAAAATTCATTCAAAAATATTTTTTGTTAAGAAAAAAGAAAATCCTATATCTGTCTTGCACTAATGAGAATATTGTTCTCTTTTTTCGGAACAGATTAACTCATTCATGCCCAAATTAGATTATATATGAATATATACTGGAGCCTTCAGCATCTATAAATTACTGCTTTCTGTCGGTCGTTCAAAAAGACCACGGAAGTGGAATAATTGTCAAAATAAACTTTCTGATACTCCGCTGCAACATTTTTCGTCGGGTTTTTCACACCACGCGTATTTGACTGTTTCTGTTTGCTATTAATTTTACCAGTATTAATTTGAAATTCTGAAATATAGCTGGATTTGTTAGAGATCGTTGTTTAACTTTATATCATCGTTAACTCGTCTTTGGAGTACTCTTGTACCGAAGCTGAACGTCTTTCGACTTGATTATTGATAAAATTCATGTGTATGCCATAATTTATCCAGAATAGGTCTCAACTTGTTGAGTGCGTCAAAACTTCATTAGCTCTTATTGGTGGGTCATTATTAGGTATAATTGTTCCAAAGTCCATGAAAAGTTTCGTGAGATGATACTTGTTATGAAATTATCACCTTATTCTATATACTATAAAATAAGGCACAAGTTTTGCAGTGCCATCTAGAATATTGCCTTTAAGCTCTATGAATTCGTGTTTCCAGTTAAGGAATCCATGAATTCAATCAATTTTATTTATTAGCCACTTTAGTTGAATATACCTGAGTTCAAGAAGAATCAGAAGTTTTATTGTTGAAATGAAAACTGACACAATTTCGTACTTCGCAAAGATACACTATACTAAGATATTTTTATATGAAGTAGTACTTCAGTTTCAGGTAGCAGCTTCAGTTTCAAAAAATTTGTTTGATACAAAAAATAAGTTATTTCAAATAAAATGAAGGATGTCATATATATATATAGATATCGAATAATTTCGGCCCAGTACAGATTCTTGAGGCATACCCGCCCTGATTTGTTTTACTGTGGATATATTATCATTCACAATCACGATCATGTGCCTGTTATTCAAATACAAATGTATTAGTTTTGTTTGAAATTCCAATTTCATCGATTTGAGCAAAACAATTTCTGCAACCAGACCCTGTCGAATGCTTTTTCGATTTGCAATAGTGTCACTAAAAATTTCTTTCTTCCGGTTAAAATTTAGGATGACGTCATTCACAACTCCGACCCCTCGTTGGACAATTTCATTTTGAATCCAAATTGAAAATTTCAATTCAATTCTTATAAGAACTATTTTTTCTCATACACTACTAAGTACCGATGAGAAACTAATAGTTTCATAATTTGTGCACTTAGTCCTATTTGTTTCATGTTTCGGTATTGGAACTACAAGAGATGTTTTCCACCTTTTGGATTAATGTTGGAGCATGAGCTTAGCATGGAGTACATATTGAGTTTTATCAGGCCTCTTCTGTGTAGATTTTTCAGTAGTTTTGTGTCAATTTCTTCTAGTCCTGATGATTCATTTTCCGGCAGTTGTGTCATTATTGTTGAAAGTAAGGAGGCATTTGTTAAGAGTTTTCGTTTATTTCTGTTAGCTAATACAGGATGAGAATTTAAAAAATTGTCAACTTCGTTCAAAATTTGTTTTTGTCTTTCTTTTTCAGACCGATATGGTAAAATTTTCTGAAAGTTTGAAGCGAGTTTATTTGTCTCTTTTTCGTCGGATTTAACGTTATCTACTACGACTGTTGGCATTTGCTGATATTTATATTTCATGGCTTTTGTCATTTTTCGCAATTAAATGTCAATTGGGTTACATATTCTCATCTTTTCAGTCCATATTCGGTTTCCGTATTCATTTATTGACCGCTTGGTGTTGTTCGTCGTTAGTTATATCATTGAATACTTGCTATGTTAATTGAGATGATATTGCCAATGATTTCCATAATGCTTTCTCAACTTACAGTCAATCAAGTACATAATATTTTATGGTAATTTATCTCTGCTAAAGTCAAGTATACTTGACTTTAGCAGACTTCCTTCAATTTCATCAATTCAAATTGACTTCCTTCAATTATTGCATTGATGAGCTTCGAAAATTCTTCAAGGTTTTCTATCATCTATGTTATTCGTTATAATAATTTCTTCGTTCCGTATTGGTCTGTATTTCTTCCACTGTTTCTTTGTAATCAATCATTTTCTGTATGAAATTTTGTTGTAATATATATCTGAGTGTGAACCTAATCGGTTATGGTCAGAGTTCAGATTGTTATGTGAAATAAAGTGTGATATATTACAAATATTTTTGTGAAGTAACACATCTATGGTACTATAGAGTTCATTGTTTTCCAAGAAATGAGTATGCTCTTCAGTGAAAAAAAGTTCGTATTCGTCATTTTCTATTTCGAATTTGTAAGAGTATTCTCATTTCTTCATTTATCCTACAGTTTAAATTGGTGTGTGGTTCGTTGAGATCGCCAACTGCTAGTGTTTGGACTCTGGATTTGAAACGTTTAAATGAACAATCTTTTTATTTGAATTTATTTCGTGGCCTTTTTCAGGTAGTATAAGGGTAATGTACAATGTATACGGTATAGTACAATCATGTATTACATACTTAATAAGCATTGCTACTCGGCCGTGGCGAGTGTTGTTCAAATAACCTCTTAAAGCGTATATTATCCCCTTTTTTGGGTCTGGTTTAATTTAAAAACATGGTTTTGTGTGAATTCTGTAGTTATTGTTCTTACCGGCGCATTCGCCTTTTTTGATCCCTGACGTACTTCGCTGATGGAGCAGGAACGTACTGTGGATTTTTAGTTATGGCGATTTCTCCACTTCTTACAATAGTTCTGTTATTTATTAATAGATGGTCACATAGGTGGAGATTGTCCCAATAGAGCATATGGTGGAACTTTTGATGATTTCCTAAAGGCAACGAATGCTGCTATTGATTATGTGTAAAACCTTGATGTTTGTGAATGAATTGTACTATCATTAGAATACGATGAATAAATGATTAACAGATGTATTCAGGGCACTGAACATTGTTCTCAGCGTGATCTCCTGACATTTGCACACATTGACATTTCTTCTTTTATCAGTTTGCTTTCTGATGTTATGTATTCTTCTGCACATTCAAGTTTTCAAGTTGTAACGCCCTCGCGTTACAATTGGTGTTGTCCACTGATTGTTCTCCAAAGCTGGCATCTATGACATTGTGTATTGTTGAATTATCCTATTCAGCTTACTTTTCTATAATTTGAAATATAGACATGTTGTAGGCTCTCAGGGTAACTTCATTTCCGATGATAACCAGTATAGAGGACTCCTATAATTCCTCAATTTATATATGTTTTTCTTATTAATTTTATACGTTTCCTCCATTTCAATTTACATGTCTTTCATATTGGTGTGATTCTTTTATCTTTGTAACACGAAAGCGTGTGTTTTTACTGTTTTTAAGGTGTAGGTCTGAAAGTTTGGCGTCTTTGTATTCAGAAAACTGTTTGAAACAGATCATGCATTTTCTTTGTGAATGAAAATATTGGTTGTATTTGTGTTGTATCTAACATGAAATACTGTTGGTGTTAATTTTTTTCAGTTGGTCCACCATTAGTTTATGGTCATTCCTTTCACCAAGTAGACCAATGGTGGTAGTTCAATTTTTTTTAATGTTCAAAATTATCAAGGCACCAGTATATAGTTATTTGAAATCAATATGATTTGCGCATACTTCTAAATTGAAGCGTGTATAAGGTAAAGAGTAGATTCAGAGAACAAATTATAAAAATGAATACTGATGAGGCAGTGAAATAGCATGAAAATGTGAAATATTCAACTCAATTAGAGAAATGTCCATATCAATATCTTCCCATATATATTTGTTCCCCACAAATACAGCTTGAGAAGATAAATTTCTGAGAGAATATTTTAATACTTCAATTTCTCCAAAAATCCAAGAACAATGTACTATCTGGGCATTCAACCAGTACTCCTATTTTTTTGTAAATTATGAAAGATAATAATCTCCATTGAATAAACTATTCATTGAGGAGTAGAGCAGCGCAGATCACATTTTGTGGCTTTGCTACTGTTGAATTATCTTGTCCAGCTTACTTTTGTATATTTGAAATAAGGACATGTCTTCAGCTTTTCAGTGTGACTTCATCTACGATGATTACCAGTATAGAGGACTCCTATTATTCCTCAATTCATAAATGTTTTTCGTTTTTGTTTTATACGTTTCTCACATTTCAATTTTCATTTTTCATTATTGATGTGATTCTTCACATTGTAACACAATGATCATTGTAACACAAAAGCGAAGGTTTTTTCTGTTTTTGTGGTGTAGTTGTAAAAGTTTGGCGTCTTTGTTTTTCAGAAAACTGTTTGAAACAGACCATGCATTTTCCTGTTTACAAAAATATAAGTTGTATTTGTAGTATCTTACTCGAAGTCGTGTTGGTGCTAAGTTTTTTTGTTGGTCCACCATTTCTTTATGGTTATTCATTTCACCAAGTAGATCAATATGGCAGTTTAATTTTTTTGATGCGTTCAAGTTCAGAATAGCACCAGTGAAATGGAAGGTATTCAGTATATTGTTATTCAATATGAATATCCTTTGCGCATTCCTCTAAATTGAAGCGTTAATAAGGTAAAGAATAGATTCGCAGAACAAACTACAAAAGTGAATACTGATGACGCAGTGAAATAGCATAAACATGTGAAATATCAAACTCAATTAGAGAAATGTCTATATGAATATCACCACATATATATTTGCTCCCCACAAATACATCATGAGAAGATAAATTTCAGAAAGAATATTTCAATACTTTATATTCTTCAAAAATCTAAGAAACAATATACCATCTAGAATTTCAGCCCGTTCATTGAATTAAATTGAACTCTTTTACCTCTTTTAGCCAGTACTTTCTATTTTTGTGTAAGTTATAAAAGAAAATGATTCCCAATGAATAAAATATTCATTGAGGTGTAGAGTAGTGCAGCTCACATTGTGTCGCTTTGCCACTAAATATCTTGTCCACCTTATTTTTGTATAATTTGAAATATAGACATGTTTTTAACTTTTCATGATAACAAACTTGCCGATGATAACTTGTATAGAGGACTCCTATTATTTCTCGTTTCATAAATAACTTTCGTTTTCATGTTATACGTTTCTGACATTTTATTTTTCTTGTCTTTCATATTGATGCGATTCTTCTATCATTGTAACACAAAAGCGAGGGTTTTTTCGGTTTTTAAGGTGATGGTGTAAAAGTTTGGCGTCTTCGTTTTTCAGAAAACTGTTCGAAACAGAGCATGCATTCTCTTTGTTGACCAATTGGTCACATTTGTGTTGTATCTAACATGAAATCGTGTTTGTGCTCATTTTTTTGTTGGTGCACCATTTGTTTATGGTCATTCATTTCACCAAGTAGATCAATAGTGGTAGTTTAATTTTTATTTATGTGTTCAAATTCATCATAGCACCAGTGAAATGAAAGGTATTCAGTATATTGTTATTCAACATGAATAGCATTTGCGCATTCTTCTAAATTGAAGCGTTAACAAGATAAAGAATAGATTCGCAGAACAAACTACAAAAGTGAATACTGATGACGCAGTGAAATAGCATGAAAATGTGAAATATTCAACTCAATTAGAGAAATGTCCATATCAATATCTCCCCATATATATTTGCTCCCTACAAATACAGCATGAAGAAGATTAATTTCAGAAAGAATATTTCAATACTTTAATTTCTTCAAAATTCCAAGAACAATGAACCATCTGGACTTTTAACCACTACTTCCTATTTTTGTGTAAGTTATGAAGATAATAATTTCCATTGAATGAAATATTCATTGAGGAGTAGAGTAATGCAGATCACATTTTGTGGCTTTGCTATTTATTATCTGGTCCATCTTACTTTTGTATAATTTGAGGTATAGACATGTTTTTGCTTTTCATGATAACTTATTTTCCGATGATAACCAGTAGATAGAGCTCCTATTATTTCTTGTTTCATAAATAATTTTCTATTTTATATTATACGTTTCTTACATTTCAATTTTCATATCTTTTATATTGATGTTATTCCTCCATCATGTAACAAAAGTGTAAGTTTTTCCAGTTTTTACGGTGTAATTGTGAAAGTTTGTCGTCTTTGTTTTTCAGAAAACTGTTCAGAACAGACCATGCATTTTCTTTGTTAACAAAATTAACGGTTGTATTTGTGTTGTATCTAGCACGAAATATTGTTCGTGATAATTTTTAGTTGTTCCACAATTTGTTTATGGTCATTCAGTTTACCAAGTAAACCAATGTTATTATTTTAATTTTTTTTGATGTGTTCAAGTTCATCAAAGCACCACTGAAGAAAAGGTATTATTCAGTATATAGTTATTTAACATGAATATTATTCGCGCATACCTATAAATTGCAGCGTGAACAAGGTGAAGAGTAGATTCGCCGAACAAACTACAAGAATAAATACTGATGAGGCAGTGAAAATAGCATGAAAATGTGAAATATTCAACTCTATTAGAGAAATGTCCATATCAATATCACCCCATACATATTGCTCCCCACAAATACAGCATGAGAAGATGAATTTGACAGAATGAATATTCCAATTATTTAATTTCTTCGAAACTCGAAGAACAAAGAGCAGTGCAACTCACATTTTGTTGCTTTGCTACTGTTGAATTATCTTCTCCAGCTTACTGTTGTATAATTTGAAATATAGACATGTTTTTAGCGTTTCAGTATAACTTCATTTCCGATAATAACCAGTATAGAGGACTCCAACTATTTCTCAATTTATAAACGTTTTTCCTTTTTCTTTTGTACGTTTCTTACATTTCAATTTTCATATCTTTTATATTGATGTCATTCTTCCATCATTTGACAAAAAAAGTGAATTTTCTTTGTTTTAAGGGAGTAACTGTGAAAGTTTGGCGTTTTCGTTTCTCAGAAAACTGTTTAAAACAGACCATATTGGTTGTATCTAACATGAAATCTTGTTGGTGCTAATTTTTTCAGTTGGTCCACCATTTGTTCATGGTCATTCATTTCACCAAGTAGACCAATGGTGGTAGTTCAATTTTTTTGAAGTGTTCAAAATTATCAAAGCACCAGTGAAAGGAAAATATTCAGTATATATTTATTCAACATGAATATCATTTGCGCATACCTCTAAATTGAAGCGTGAACAAGGTAAATAGTAGAATCGTAGAACAAATTACAAAACTGAATACTGATGAGGCAGTAAAATAGCATGAAAATGTGAAATATTCAACATAATTAAGAGAAATGTCCATATCAATATCACCCCATACATATTTGCTCCCTACAAATACAGCATGAGAAGATAAGTTTCATAATGAATGTTTCAATAATTTAATTTCTTCAAAACTCCAAGAACAAAAGCAGTGCAACTCACATTTTGTGGCTTTGGTACTGTTGAATCATCTTGTCTAGCTTACTTTTGAATGAGTTGAAATAGAGGCATCTTTTGCGCGTTTCACTATAACTTCATTTCCGATGATAACCAGTATAGAAAACTCCTATTTTCTTTCAATTTGTAAACGTTTTTCCTTTTTGTTTTATACGTTTTTCACATTTCACAGTTTTCATATCTTTCATATTGATGTCATTCTTCCATCAATTAACAAAAAAGTTGGTTTTTTCTGTTTTGAGGTAGTAATTGTGAGAGTTTGGCGTCTTTGTCTTTCAGAAAACTGTTTAGAACAGATCATGCATTTTCTTTGATGACAAAAACATTGGTTGTATTTGTGTTGTATCTAGCATGAAATCCTGTTCGTGCTATTTTTTTCAGTTGGTCTATCATTTGTTTATGGTCATTCATTCCACCAAGTAAATCAATGGTGGTAGTTTAATTTTTTCTATGTTTTCACGTTCATTAAAGCACCAGTGAGAGGAGAGGTATTCAGCATATGAGTATTCGACATGAATATCATTTGCGCATACCTCTAAATTGAAGAGTTAACAAGGTTAAGAATAGATTCACAGAACAAACTTCAAAAGGAATACAGATGACGCAGTGAAATAGCATGAAATGTGCAATATTCAACCCAATTAAAGAAAAGTCGATATAAATATCACTCCATACATATTTGCTCCCCACATATACAGCAGGAGGAGATGAATTCCAGAAAGAATATTTCAATACTTTAATTTCTTCAAAACTCGAAGAACAATGTACCATCTAGACTTTTATCAGTATTGCTATTTTTGTGAAAGTTACAAAAGATAATAATCTCCATTGAATAAAATATTCATCGAGGAGTAGAGCAGTGCAGCTCACATTGTGTGCTTCGCTACTTATTACTTGTCCACCTTACTTTTGTATAATTTGAGATATAGACATCTTTTTTGCTTTTCATGATAACTTAATTTCCGATGATAACCAGTATAGAGAACTTCTATTATTTCTCATCTTATAGATAATTTTTGTTTTTATTTCATACGTTTCTTACATTTAAATTTTCATATCTTTTGTCTTGATGTCATTCTTCCATCATGTAACACAGAAGTGTGGGTTTTTCCAGTTTTCAGGGTGTAACTGTGGAAGTTTGGCGTCTTTTTTTGTCAGAAAACTGTTTAGAACAGACCATGCATTTTCTTTGTTAAAAAAACTTTGGATGTATTTGTGTTGTATCTAGCACGAAATCCTGTTCGAGCTAATTTTTTAGGTTGGTCCACAGATGTTTATGTTCATTCATTTCACCAAGTAAACCAATGGTGTTTTTTTCACATTTTTCTTTTTTGTTTTATATTTTTCTTACATTCCAATTTTCATATATTTTATATTGATTCATTCTTCCATCATTTAACAAAAAAAAGTGGGTTTTTTCTGTTTTGAGGTAGTAATTGTGAAAGTTTGGCGTCTTTGTTTGTCAGAAATCTGTTTAAAACATTCATTCATTTAGTCATTGATTTCCCCAAGTTGATCAGTGGTGGATGTTCAATTTTTTTATGTGTTTAAGTTCATCAAAGCATCAGTGAAAGGAAAAGTTTTCACTATATAATTATTCAACATGAATATCATTTGCGCATACTTCTAAATTGAAGAGTTAACAAGGTGAATAATAGATTCGCAGAACAAACTACAGAAGTGAATACTGATGACGCAGTGAAATAGCATGAAAATGTGAAATATTCTACCCAATAAGAGAAATGTCCATATCAATATCACCCTTTACATATTTGCTCCTCACAAATGCAGCATGAGAAGATAAATTTCAGGAAGAATATTTCGAAACAATCAAAAAATTGTTTTGAAGATCAATTTCTTCAAAACAATTTACCATCTGGACTTTTGACCAGTACTTCCTCTTTTATGTAAGTTCTAAAAAGTAATATTCTCTATTGAGTAAAATATTCATTAAGGAGTAGATCAGTTCAGCTCAGGTGCTGCACGAACTTCTGAAACTCTCTTCAAAATCGCAAAACTTAATATTAAATTGAAAGTATTTTTCTAATTCCTGAACATTCACTTTATTGGACTGGTCTAATTTTTTGAGAACTTTTTAATGTCCTTTCAATATTGTAATTCATTCCTCTCACTTTCAGTAATTATAATTACTTCTGCTTGAACTCCGCGCTGAATTTGTACGCAGATTTCCCTAGCGATGTATCGTTACTGCCACTACATGCAATAACAATACAACTCATCGATATACAATATTCTCAATTTCATTAAATATGCAATTAACCTAAAAACTGACACAGTTCAGATGCTATTACAATATTTTTTTTGTCTTAAATTCGTCGTTTTATAATTTGTAGCTCCTACCTACTGATTTAACTACAAGCTTGATATTTTTACGACATGCTCTCTGAAAGATACAGTAAACCAACGCCTTTGAATAATCTGTGTAATTCAAGTTTGGTATTTGTTTAAACTGTTTCATTATAGATTTTGAAACAGGAGAACTTCACGAAGGATTAAAACCTGTTTGCGAAAATTGAATTGAGGCGGATTGTGCGTGTTAGGATCTTCTGTTGTTGGTCGGATTCTTCCTTGAGAGATAGGAAGGTGTTGATACAGTTATTCTTGTTTCAGCTGATTTGTATTTTAAACCCTTATATTTTTTGTCAGTTCATTTTGAATGGAATTTTGTAAAATTTGTTTGATACTTTGCGAATATAAAAACTGAGCGGTTCTATTTGTGCTTTTCGGTGGATAATTTCTCACTTCTAAAAATTTTTATTTCATCATTCTCTACAAGTATATAAGGCCTTCTGTCCAAACTCTATCGAAAGCTTTTCCTATATCATTCAAAGTCATTGTGGTGTTTTGTTAACATATGATTTTTCATTCATATAGAGTGGTTCTTCCATTTTCAAATTCATATAGAGTGTTGCCATTGCTGTTGTCACGTCGACAATTCCATAATGTGTGAGTTGCATTTAGGTCTCCTGCTGTAATTGTTTTTTATTTGTGTTTCTGTATGCATTTCTCACTGACTCATTCTGTCCGCTATTGTATCCAGTAAATAGTGTGAAACTGTTTCTCAGAGTAATGCCTAGGTTTTCAATCTGCACTGAATGTTATTTTTTGGTGAATACAATATGACGTTTTTGATTAGTATGGCAACACTACTGTGGCCATCCACCATGTGATAGTGGATCCGTCTCTGCGGTGCATTATATCCTAAGTTTTTTTTCGTTTTCAATCGAGTTTCTTCTAGAAACACGATAACGATATCATGTTTTCGCAGATACTAGTTGAATAGTTCTGTGGTTTTGTTATAAACACCGTTCGATGTTAAATGACGAACGAAATCATGGTTCAAACCGATATCTTCGGTTCAGAAATCACGATTTTATAGATTATGAGTGAATTCGAAAACACTTCGAAATCTTTTTGCTTTTTCGATAGTACTTGGTAGTTCCATGTTTCAAGCTCTTATACCTGAAAGGAATTCATTAATGTATATTAGGCTATTGAAAAAGTCTTCAATTCGCAGCTTAAGGAGATGAATTCGCCATTTTAATTTTCATTTGTTGGGAATGAATTAGAATTAGGGTTAATTAGAGACTTCTATTTTTCGTTTCTAGCGATTTTTTTCTGGTGTTCCATGCGTTACTTGAGGCATCGGGGTGGGAATGTATTTCGACTCTTTTGAGGGAATTATTTTAGGTTTACTGTGGTTATTTCTCGATTCTAATATGTATTTCTAGCAGAACATTTGTGGGATGTATGTTGGCTTCGCAGTTCACACATATTGATAATTAATTCTTCAATCTTCCGTGTTCATTGGAAAGTAAAAGTTTTTGTGCACGTTTAAGACAAGCAAGCTCAGCATTACAGTATGAAGTTGCATGTCCCTGCATTTGGCATTTTCGACATTGTGTCACTGATTGTTTTGTTGAAGTGTCTGCCTCAATTAACTTTGGTGTAATTCAAGATGTGAACGCTTTTTTCAAGAAATCCAAGAATTATGGTTTCATCTGTGATGACTAAAAACAGTGGACTTTTTTTCATTTCATAAGTACCCTTTATATTCCTTCGTTATGTTTCTTTTAATTATTTCTTTATATCCTCAGTTTCCAGATGGTTTTACAGCATGGAATGTGAAATATTCAATTCAATTAGAGAAATGTCCATATCGATATTACTAGGTGCATATTTCCTCCTCACAAACATATATGGTGAAGATAAATTTTCAGAAAGGATGTTCCAGTATTTCCATTTTATTTCTCTTAATTCACAAAAATAATGTACCATCCAGACATTCGATTAGTGATTCTATTTTTGTGTGAGTTTTAGAAATTTATATTCTCAATTAAATTGAATTCAGATTGAGGGTATACCATACAGGTCAGGTGCTGCATGAAATTCTGAAACTCTAATTGAAATCGCAAAAGTAACAAGTAAATTGAATGTATTTTTCAAATAAATAAATAATTACAAATATTTATTTGTAAGAGAGGTCTAATTTTTCGAAAACTTAATGACGTTCCCCGTTCACTTTCAGTAATTATAATTATTTATTTTTGAGTCCCCCTGGATTCTCACACCTTTCTTCACATAATATACTATCAACATCTGGTTGGTCCCAATTCCGGTCTGTTCAATATACACAGGGAAATTCGTCTAATGCTTCAAGTTTTCGTTTTTATGTGAATATGATGATTCTGAAACCTCCGATAGAAACAGAGTATCAAAAACATGGTATTATATATATATATATATATATATATATATATATATATATATATATATATATATATATATATATATATATATATATATATATATATATATATATATATATATAAAACAAAATTAGAATTATCGACCGTATCATGAATTCAGAAGTTAATATTATTTCAGGATGCGGTCTGTGACAAATAACTAATTCGTTTTATATTGTCTATATTTCGTCAATACCCATTAACTTCTTCAGGAGAACCCAAAAAAACATCAGAAGATGGACAAGTTGAAAGACATTAAACAATAATAATAAATTCCACTTGCAAAACATGAGGCTATTCACCAATATAAAATGAATAAAGCGTGTTCGGTGCTTGCCTGTTCAGCACGGTCTGAGTAAGACCAACGTAAAATATATACTATATGACAAAGATGAAGGAATGATGGTTCTGCAGTTCCACAAGAAAGGAGGAGAGCAATAGAATGTTCATATCAACGATGAAATCAACACCACACAGACTCACAGAAAAAATCTCAGATACACCCACACTTACAGAAGGAAATGTTCTAAATCTTTTGAAGAATATTGCAATAAATGTAACTTAACTGTCCCGTATCCGATTTGTAATTCACAATGTTGTCGTTCTTGTTTATGTGATACATTTCGAGGAACAATCTGCTTCCTCACGTTCCAATACTTTCACCCTAGAAAAGTCAAAGCAGTGACCAGTTTGTTGATGATGTTCTAGCACTGCACAAGTATTCTTTCCAAGCCGACAGTCACTCTTATGTTGTGGTTATCGTTATTTAAGTCACTGAGATGTCTGTCCCACATAACATTTGTGACATTCTTTGCAAGGAAATTCGTAAACGACGTTACTGTTGTATACTAGGGGTGTTTTGTCTTTAATTTTTGAGGAAAGATCAGAATTACTCAGAATATTGTACTTTGCGAATTTCAAATGTGGAAAATTTTTGAAAGTGGAAATTATTTGTTGAGACAATTTATCAATGAATGGAATTTTAAAATTTGACATTGATGTTTGAGTCTTCAATTTGGCCATCGAAAATGTTGAAATTGTATATTAGTTTCTTGAAAATATTTTTCGAATATCCGTAGTTCACAAATATATCAAATATTTTCTTCAAATTTTGTTTCGAAAAGGATTCATGACTAATATGTGTAATCCTTTTCGTCATGTTTATCACTGTGTTGTATTTCTGGTTGGTAGGGTGATATGAGTAATAATTGATGAATCTACCAGTTGCCGTCCATTTTTGGTGCCAGTCCAAAATTATTTTATTGTTCGCAGCCCTGATAACCTTTGTATCCAAGAATGGAACACTCCTCTTCTCTTCACATTCAGCTGCAAATTGTAAATTTTGATGGAAAGAATTGAAAATATCCAATGTAACCTGGACACTGTCTGCTGGCACCGAACAAATTACATCATCCACATATTTTTATATGAAGGGAATACTAAAAGGCAGTTGAGGAAGTATCACATCCAGTAGTTGGTCTAAGACTATTTGTGCTATTATAGGGCTGATAGAAGAGCCCATTGTTGTTCCGAATATTCGGTTATAAAGACTGTCATTAAAACTAAAATATGTGTTGCCAAATATAAAGTTAATCATTTTGATAAAATTGAGTTTACAGATGGTGGCGTATCTTTCAATCTTAGGCCATTTTATCTCCAAGATGCTGGTTGTTAGATGTGAAGAGATGTTTGTGAATAAAGAAACAACGTGCAATGAAATCAGTACATAATAGGCGGTAATATGATATCAGATATGAGATGAATAAAAACAAAAGTGTCCTTGATATTGTAATCTGTACTAAATTCAAACGCTAATTTCAGTATATTTGCCATATACTTTGAAGTATTGTATGTAGTTGTATTGATTAAACTAACATTTGGACGTAATGAAAAATTTGGTTTGTGTACAATAGGCAAGCAATAAAGTATAGGAAATGACTAATTATAAATGCTAAGTTCCTTTGCATCGTCTTCAGTTATTCGCTTGACGTTTTTTAGTGTTTTTATTAAACAATTATGTGAAGTTTGAAAAGAAGTTGTTCGGTCTTTTGACAATTTTGAGTATTAGGATTCATCCTGCAACAACATCCCAGTTTTACTGACATAATCATTCCTGTCCATCGCGACAGTACATCAACCTTTATCCGACTAAAGAATATAAAGTATTGGTATCAAAACGAATTAAGTTTTCTTTAATGTGGAAACATAAAACGCCTGAAAAATTCAATCGATTTCGCGCATAATACTGTCATTTAGGAATGTAGCAAGATATTTTAGTAACTTATAAATCCGGGTAATTATATTACTTTGAGTCTGAAACCGACTTTAAACGAAACTTTTAATGAAAGTGCAAAGAATTTTGAGAATAGTTATGCATGCTCCAGTTGTAGTTATGCAAGGAAATTTTAATTTCCTCAATTAATGAAAATTTCATGGCCAGAATGAAGTTCCTAACGGAGACCGCTATAATGAAAACAACTAGGAAGTTTTTCTTTCGACGTTCTGCTTACGAATTTGCTCATCCTCTGGGACAAAAAGAAGTTTTTGAATAATTTCTAGACTTTCCGGTTTAGTCTTTCGTGATATGAAAATCTGAAGTTGAATTTTGCATTTCTTTTGTGTTATAGCATGGTCATAGTAAAGAACATGGCAATCGAAGAGGAGTGAGAGATGGATCAATCATTAACTTCAATCTTTCTATTGTTCAATGATTAAACTTAAAATTTCAGAGACAACGACCGTTTCAATCAATTAGTTTTTATGATTTTTATTCGCTGCTTGAACTTCGAAGGTTCATTAGCAGAAATCAAATATGCGAAACAATTCACAATTTGTTATGAAATGAAAAATATTTGAAATAATTTGGGCTTGATAATGGGTCTTAATATATATATTTTTTTTGGTGTGTGCTCTTCATTTTCTTCTCGTTCTTTCATATACTCTGTCACCAGAGAGATGGTTTTTATATTATCCTACGTTAACTTTTCTGGAATTGTAGTGATCTTTTGTAATTGAACAGGTGAGTTAAACTGATGTTTCTGCATTTTGAATTATGTATCACAATGTGGTTTTTTTTGGAGGGTTGTTCAGGAAATGTTTCGAAGGATGTGATTTGTATTTTACAGTTAGGCGTTTTTGCCTTAGTTCGAACTGTGATGATTTTTCGTTATTGAACAGATAACATTACATAAACATAACATAACATAACATAATATAACATAACATAACATAACCTAACATAATCTTGAGTTAAACTAGTATTTCTGAAGTTTGAACTGTTTATTATGATGTGGTTTGTTTCGTAGGGTTGTTCAAGAAATGTTTGTACAGATGTGATTTGTATTTCACAGTTAGCTGTTTTTGACTTGTGGTGGTTTTTCGTTATTAAACAGATAATCTTGAGTAAAAGTGCTGTCTCTGCATTTTGAACTGTTTATTATAATGTGGTTTGTTTCGTAAGGTTTTTCAAGAAATGTTTCTAAGGATTTGATTTGTATTTTACAGTTAGTCGCTATGTGGTGAAAGTGTTAGTAGAAAAATGATGATTTCTCGTTATTGAAAAAATAATCTCAAAATAAAATGGTGTTTCTGCATTTTGATGTGGTTTGTTATGTAGGGTTGTGCAGGAAATGTTTTGAAGGATATGATTTGAATTTATTTCAGTTGATTTATTTGAGTAGCCTAGTCATTATCATGCATATTTCATTTCGGTTTTCAGTTGCGAAATGCATAATTTTATCATTTTCAATTGTATTCATCCAAAAAATTTAGAGTGGTGACGATGTCAACTTGTTTATTCGCTTTAATCAACATGTGTAGGTGTCAATTAGAATGTTACTTCAACATTGCAGATACGTATATAATATCTTCTTCTGTGCATAACGCATTCTAGAGAATTTTTGTTACTGTTCTGTTCAATATTTTATAGTGCACCTTTATAATATCCAAAATATTTTTTGAATTTTCACTTCATTTAAATTAGAAATCGATGGCATTGACCCGTCACAAACTTGATTCTTTAGCGATTTTTGGTATTTATGACAAGATTTATCCATTTTTCATCCGAATTTCGAGTTTTTCTGTAGAGTTTTTCTCCTTCAATTGTTGGCGATAAGATTTTCGCCCTTTAGACTTCAAACTCGAAATGAGTTTGAGGTTAATAACTTCAAACTACAAGGATTCGAAAATCGGTATAATATTTTTCATTGCATTACAATCTAAATCACCAATTTCAGGCACTGAAATCTGTGCACTGAACATATTTTAATCATCATCAACCAAATCAGGTCCAGGTCCAGCAGACGTACATAAATACCGAAGTCACTTTTGCAAAACGCTGGAATTTTTTAAGTTTCTCAATTTTTCCACGTTAATGTTTACAAAACACAAATGAAATATATGGGAACTATTTCGGGAACAAATCATATACTCATCAAATCTACTAACCGCTGATGAACGATTTTATTTCAAAGGTATAATGAATAGAAATAAAGTTTTTGAAATTATGTATTCTACTATTCGCTACCATGATGAGCATTTTCTGAACATGGTTAGACACAAATACTGCTGGTATTTGTTGTACATATCCGTACATATCCAATAGGTTGATTTTCCGTGAGAAGTGAGTGAAGCGCTCTTAATATCGATATTATGCGATTGATAATTTTCTATATAGTTCTTTCTGCTCTCATTATCAATTCCCATTTAATTTCAGATTCAGAGAAATTCCAATGAAAATGAAACTTTTCATTATTTCTGAATTACTTCAAAAGCTTAAGTTGTAAGCTAAATGAGGAGATTTACACGTATGCTCAGTGATATATCAAAATTTAATTTTTTTTCGACCAATGTAAAAAATATTTACTTAGTGTGATTTGTATAATTTAATGCTTCACACTTGAGTTATAGAATTATGTTATCTCTTGATATATTCTAACAGAATAATTGAACGAAATATAGCATGAATTTTATCTTCAATCATTCATAACTTTCATTCATATTTATGTTCAAATATATCGTCTTTCCTTATTCCTTCATCGAATCTTTTCGCACACACCTCTACGAGAAACCTGTGTTGAAAATTTTCATTTTGTATATGTGAAAAAACAGATGGAATCTTCAAGAGCCAATGCATGAAAAACCAAAAACATCAATATCAGAAAATGATAGAAATTACCTGGACTAATAGTTTCCTATAATACTCGTATTATACACTTTTTACGAAAGAAACGTTTCCGATACTGTCAGCGGAAGAAGTTCAAAATATCTATGAAATGAAATGAATCATTTTAGTAACCTTACTAAAAATTAACACTTGAAAAATGCTACAGTGGATAATATAAAATAAATGAAGAGTAGAGATTATCCACAAAGGTGTTAATTAAGATTGTGATGTGTCTACTACTCAGGAAAAAGTGAATTTTGAAATATAGTTGAAGTTAGGTTCTCGAAATATGAATGAAAATTCGGGAAAAAATGATCAGGTACTCATGAATTTCATTCTTCCTCTCATATCATTCGATGCTGTCCGAACAATTTTTCAAAGAAGAGATTCATCGAAGTGTGCAATACATGATGCACATAATTTCCATCATTTGTATATCTTTTTGAAAGAGTTTGCTTTCTATAAGATCTCAATAAACGACATAAAACTTCGTTCAAAAAATTTTTTTCTGAAGATGCCTATATATTTTCTGATCTCACAGTTTCCACATCTACTATTCTGAATATACCTACGTGAATATGATCTCACTCCTAACGGATAGGAGGCCAACACTATGTTACTGAGTTATTCAATGGAGAATACTGGAAGTGTCTGGCCCATTGCGATCCTTCGATTTTATGAACGTCATTATATGTGGGCTTTGATTGAGTTTTCTCATTTCCGCATTTCATCTTATTTGATATAATTTCGTTTCTCGATATTCTATCAGTCCATTCGATTCATTCTATTCCTCTAGTTCACATGTGTATCATATTTATAGGGTATAGCTGACAATCACTGAATCACTATATTGTAATTCTTAATGTATCTTGTGAAAACTTCTGTAGCTATTATATAATGATTTTAGTCTATGCTCCTGGAAGATGAACCTCCCATATTTTATGAGATTCAAGAAAAAGTCTTGATTACATGCAAAAATCTCTGAAAATAAACCTTTTTACATCTATCGAATTTGTTAAAAAATTTTGCAACACGAACTAATGAAACTAGGAAATGTAACTCAATTCTCATCCACCAAATGGCAAAATTGGCGAGACGATTTTCACTAGAATGCCTCCCCATTGGAAATAAAGAAGCTTACATTCGATCTCTCCAGACAATAACACTTCTTCATACATGAATTGTGTAATATTTCAACAAGAGTTAACTACAAGACTTTCCAAACTTAAATAGTTTCTAAATTCACGAACATATCCGCTCATTAATGGGAAAAGGAAACCACCTCATTTTGCTGCGCCAAATTTAATTCCAGTCGAAATACTGTAGTCAAAAATGGACTTACGTTTATGTAAGTTTTTAATCCTATTAACTTCTTGTATCTGATAATCCTCTCAAACAAGCGTAGTTCCAAAGTAAGTTAATATGTGTGTTATAGGATTTGTCTCTAGAATTTCACTTCCATTTGGGAATTATGACTGAAAATACGATTTGCTTCAACACCTGATACTACCAAGTTTTGTTAGGTGAAACAGAGTTTCAGAGAAATAGGACATCGATAATTCATAGAAAATCATAAGCAGAGTTGAGCTCCAACGACAACACCGTAATTTTGTGATAAATTAATAAATAATTGGCGGAGTTCGTCGTTAATTTATGATAAATTGGGATGCAAAAAGGAACAGTGAATCCACTAGTGTATGCACGGGTGTGGTTTTATGACTCGCCTCCTTGAGCCTGTGAAATTGGACACAAAAACGAATGTGACCTTCTTGAATGAAACAAAAATAAATATAAAGTTAATAATCTATAATAAAAGAACCACACGTAAAAACAAAAATACTACAATTGCTTTGAAAGAAGTATAAATTAAATAATTATTCGTGAAAATATAATTATTTTTGTTGGACCTCCCTCCCTCTGGTATTCCAAACCCCACAGAAGGAGCCAGTATACCCAGTGAATCTCCAGTGAACTCCCCACTCCCATTTGAATATCATGTCTACCTCACTGGGTATCGCAATAACGTTGTATGATTCGATGTGAGTTCAGTTTGTACATAGTGGAATGGATGGTGTTATTGTATATTAGTGGACTGTATGCTCCAGCAATGCTTTCAGTGAATCACTCATATCCACCGTTTGGTTGGGATGCAAGAACTTAATTTTGTTTTTCAGTTTCTTCTGCCATCTATCATCCTTAATTTAATTCTTTCCAAGTTGTAACAGTTCACATATCAATACATTTCTGATTTAATGAAATTTCAATTTCACTATTACCATATAGTTTGTTCCAAAATGAATTCGATCAACGTAGTGGTGGAATTTCTTGGTCAAAATACAGGTTTGATGGTGAGTTCTTCACATGAATGCCTCGAAAACCTACCATTGGCGGGAAATGTCGAGCTACAGAAACAGAACGATATATAACAATAAAATATTATGGAAAGACTACTATCATGAAAATATGCAATTCGCATCTATTTTCTGTTCTGCATATTCTGACAGACATCACTGAGTTATAATGAAATGAAATTCATTCCGTCTGTAAACACTTTTTCCTAAGAAACCTGAAGAGTAATATTCAGCATGGGCGTAATAACATCGTGAATATCACAAACATTCAGCGAAATCAATTTTATTTCCCAGGAAAAAGCCACAGCATTGAAAAATTTGAGTAATCGAATCAATATCTTTCTTATATTAGCAACATGTTCGGAAAATATATTCTGGCGCAGTAATCACACATGTTGAACATGGTACTTTCTTTAGAACTATTGTCGTTAGTGCTGCTTCATGGAAAGAAACCTCATTTATTTTGAAGTTCCAATTTTCTCACAATTATACGCTATTGAGAGAGCAATGCAATCAAAACATGATGGAGCCTTACTTTGAATAGTTAATCAAATACTTCGCCCCATGAGTCCTAAATTGCACCCTCTTAATCGAATATTGCAGCAGGTCATTTGATCGAATTCAATCAGCCAAAGTTCAATTTCAAAATTTTTTCGAAATAACTTTGAAGTGCGGTTTGATACATTAACACATCCAGTTAAATAATTCAAACTCAATCAAATACTATATAACTAGAGTCGAAGTAAATTTCATTGGAAATTTGTACAAATATGCAGAAATAGCAATGTGAGTTCTTCATATACTGAGCAATTAATCTGAATCAATATAGCGATTCAGATCGCCTAAAATTTCGATATATGAAGCACGTATTGAAGTTTCCATTAGAAATCATTTTCAGTTTCAGTAAAAAAATTAATCTAAGTAAACCTATGCGTCAGTTCATTGTATATAGAATGGTTCAACGATTGACGAAAATTGTACGTCACTTTTTTTCAGTGATTGAACAGATTTTTTCAAAATAAATTCAAAATTCTTGTAGAAATTATACAGAAATTTTTTTTGTTCCCAATTCAGTATGCTTGCATTTTAACGCCGGTTCCGAACGGCCAATGGGCTTGTGATCAAGGTATATTAGTCAATGATCATTCAACTACTAATCAATAATATTAATCCGATAATTCGGCTTATAAGCTGGTCGATATTCGCCGATTATATTCGGCAGATAATCCGGTAAGTCTATTATATTACCACATATAAATTTTTGTTCTACTGTTTTATACACCTTGCCTCAAAATATATTCAAAAAATTAAAAAGCTCCAAAATAGAGTGTTTAGAATTATATTGAAGTGCAATATGTACACACGTGCATCACTTATGTTCGAAACACTGAGTTGTTCAAATTTTAGGCAGCATATAGTATATAAAACTCTAGACTTTGTTCATAAAATAAAATATGGCAAGGGTTCTTAGCTATATCTTTGACCGTGTAAAATAAGTTGAAGATGTACACGGTTACCAAACAAGATCTAGGGTACAAAATGATTTCTATATTGATAAGTGCAGTACATCAAAATGCCTAAATAAAGTATGTGCAAAAGGAATGATTCTATCAAATTATCTAGATCTGAACCTAAAATTATGTGAGAATCATAATGATTTCTAAAAATTATTGTATCATTTTGTGAAAAATAATATCTAGGGTGAAATATGTTGTTAGATGTTGTATATATTACTTGTCTTTTTTTTTTGTAAAGTGTATTAGCTATGCTGAATAAAGTTTACTACTACTACTACTACTTAAACCTTAGACAAACACATACACGCATGCCTTCACCGGGGCTCAAACCCGAATTCTACTGCAGCATTGTCGGGTATGCTAAGCAACGAATGCCGGCTATGGAAATTATTTCATTCAGTCGACTTATTTGTTGTTCTACTTATTAGTCATCTCATTGAACAAGAAGCAAGTAACATATAATATTTATCTAACTTCTATGGTAATACTAGGACAGTCATAGGCAAAGTTCTGCCCGCGGCCCTTCTGACTCTTCAATCCGGCCAGCGGCAGGATTTTCAATAACTCCTACAGTACACATTGGGCAAAATATATTTTCTGCGTAGCTAGAACAGAATAACGGTTTCCTTTAGCATGTTAATGTGGAGTACGCTGCAATGCGTGTGGCGGTGTTCACAGTGCTTGACCTCTAGGGCACATGGCAAAGTTCGGAACGAATCAGGCGCTACTGCCTTGGTTTCGTGACTGGTTCGGACAGTCACGTAATCAGTGTCAAGTCACCTCTGCGGCTGTATGCCTGTCTCGTTTTCTGCAGTCTTTATTTCTGTGTTTTTTGACATTATTGATCGTTGATTCAGAATGCCGTGTTTTTGAAGTGAGTGGACTTGCAAATACTTTTTCTCACCTATTAAGGATAAACCTGTGTGCCTCTTTGCAATGAAGCTGTAGCTGTATGCAAGGAATTCAACCCCTCTATACACTTCAAGACTTATCACAACAACGCAACTTACTAAACGATAACCGAAGAAGAACGGAAGCAAAAAGCAGGAGTTCTACGTAACAAACTGTCAGGTCAGCAAAATATTTTTAAAAATCAAGGGTGTCCTCAAAAGCTTGGCTACACATGCCAATTACATTGTAGCATACAATATTACAAAATGTAACAGATCATTTTCTGATGGAGAATTTGTAAACACTTGTATGCTTCGAGTATGCCACGTTTTGTGTCCAGAAGGAAAAGAATTTTGATAGAGTAAGTTCGTCTCGAAAAACAATTACTTCTCCTACTAAAGTAATTGATGAGCAGTTCACCTCACAACTGAAATCGAAGATAAGCAAGTTTAAATTCTTTTATTTTGCGTTTTATGAAAGTACGGACATAAATAACACAGCGCAGTTACTGATATTTAAAGAGGCATTGATGACAACTTTTGTGCTACTGAAGAGTTAGCTGGCCAGAGTTCATTAAAGGGAGCAACAATAGGATCAGACATTTTTCATGAATTTCAAGAAACTATCAGGTCTTTGAAAATACTTTTGGCGTGTATTTGTAACATCACTACGGATGGAGCACCGAATATTATAGGGACGAAATCGGGATTAGTAGGCATATTTAATGAATAATTTCCTGGGATTGAAGTTGTGTTTCTTCATTGTGTCATACACCAAGGAGCCCTTTGTAAATCTGCTCTGAACATGAAACATGTGCTTAAAGTTGTTATTAAGCTTGTCAATAACATTCGTTCACGAGCAGATAATCACAGACAATTTCGAGAGTTTGAGCCATTGCAATCTGAATATTCGGATGTACTTTAATGCTTTGAAGTAAAGTAGCTCAGTGTAGGACGCGTTTTCAAACGAGTTTGGGATTTAAAAGACGAAATAATCTCTTTCATGGAAGAAAAAGGAATGGACGAGTGTGAACATTTGAATGATATTGGTGTGGCTTTCAGGTTTCGCATTTGTTACCGATCTTCTCAGTCACATCAATAAATTGAACCTCAAACTACAGGGATGAAATCTTTTAATCCATGTTATTTGGGGTCATATCAGGGGTTTCAGAATGCAGTTGATCCCAATTTCCAAGCGGTTAACAGAGACATTACTCATTTCCAAAGACTGAAAACTATTGCAGTTAGGGAAGTTAACCTTCAGAGCTATGAAAAAGGCGTGAAATGTCTTCATCAAGACTATTTCTTCAAAACTATTCTTCAACTTCTCTGAAACTGACTTCTACAAGGCCCTGTCGAAGTCGAGTTTCCCCAACCTGAAATTTCACGCTCAGAAGATAATTTCGATGTTTGCATTTTCCTTCATCTGTGAACAGGTCTTTTTTACCATGAAATTTTGCAAAAACAGCATTAGAAGTCGATTGACTGACGGACATTAAGCTTCACTGCTGCGAACAAGCTCATCCCAGCATCTACGAGCTTTTGAAAGTTTAGTCACAGTTTCATCTATCACATACACCTCCATACTCGTCTGAAGAATATTGCCACTTCATATTTTTTTCTCTGCTTTTTTATCATTGTATCCTATAAAAAATGTGTGCGGTAAAATATAGAATAAATGTATTCACTATATAAAAATGTGCTCTGTTAACATTTTTTTTCGGATCGCGTAGATGATTTTTCATTTAATCTGGCCCTTCCCTTCAAAAGTGTTCCAATATCTGTACTAGGATTCAATAATTTAGTAGCAGTTAGAGTCTTCATTCTTCATATATCGTTGCATTTATTTTTTGGAAAATCCTTATCTTCCTAATTTTGTTGCAATAAGGTTCGACATCCTCTTCATTGTCGACTTGATTTCAATAACTTCTACATGCAATTTTCGTCTTTTGTTCAAGCAATGTATTTTTTTTCTTGTAGCTCCAATTATTGAAAACTATTTCATTACATTGTAATTTCAAACAAAGTGATCAAATATTTTGTTTTAATGTTTTTAATTTTTTCAACTTATTCTGGAAATAAAAATTGGCACAGTAATACAATGAGGGATTGAACTAGGCTACACAATTACACGCTTTAGAGTTTCCCATATTATTGACGTGATAATAAAGAATTTCAGCTTCGGCGAAGTTGGGTTCGAGAAATAAATCACGAAATGAAAGTTGATAATATTAAAATGGATTGTTACTTTTCCGGATGCAATATTACAAAAGAATTTTAAACTTTGGTTCAATGAAATTTTTTGGTACATAAAGAAATTTGTTTTCGTTTTATGAATAGAAAATGTTTTCAACGTTTGAAACATTTTCGAATTGATAATAGGTTAGGTTAGGTTAGGTTAGGTTAGTTAGGTTCATGAAGAAATTTGTTTTTGTTTAATTTATAAAAATTTTTTCAATGCTTGAAACATTTTCGAATTGATATTAGGTCATGCTCCTTAATGCTCCTTATTCTTCGAATATTATAATTGTTATTAACTGAAAGTGAGTAATATACTTGAAACAACCCTGTGATACTAAAATATTATAACTAATCTGGTTTAAGAGAATTCGGTTCTTGGAGATCCTCCAGGATGTCAACTACGTTAATCTTCATCGGCATATTTCGCAGTAGAACACGTAATACGCACTTCCTCTTCGGGAAGTGCGTACGTGTGAAATCTATGGAAAAATTTCGTGAAATCACGGAAGTCATCAACTGTGACGGGACTCATCTCAATTTATCCCGCCTTAAATGTTTTTGGCCTCTGGCAAATTTAATTTTTCTTCAGAATTGCCTAAGCCAGGGTGATCAAATGGGCTTCGTTCCTTATAATTATAGGCAGTGGCGATTTCTTGGTCTGTAAATGTAATTTTTCCTCTGATTTCATAATCTCGAAGATTTCAAACAGGTTGCTAGTTGATATAGCTGTCGGTTCTGGAACATTCCTCTTGTTTGAAGACATTTGGCTGGCTTCTAGTTGTCTCGTGTTCTCAGTAATGAGTGTTAGGGCGCGAAATTTCACATCTCTTGGGTAGAAGATAGTCTTGGTATCGTAGAATTGCACTCCATAGGTTTATGTGATCTCTGGAATTTCATACTTTCGAAGATTTCCTGTATTGTCATCATCGTGGTTGCATTCAGTCCGTTTGCTACAGACATGATTTTTTGGTGCTTCATGACTTTGCACGTGGGCGCAGACATCAAATTTACCCTGTAATAATACCGAAAATATCATGAGTTGATTCAATATCGATTCAATCACGTGGTGAACCGTTGGTACTCGAATTGAACTCAGAAAGCATTTCCTTCTTAAATATGAGTGAGTTTACGACGATGAGTTCGTGACCAGGTTCTCCACCTAAAATACTTTGTTTTGGAAAAACAAAATCACTATCACTGATGCCTTCTCAAGAGAATATTCTTATCAAAGTCTCACATTTTTGTCGTCGCTAATGGTTGTTATATATATTCGATCTTTTGTGTTTTTTGCTTCAGTCTTAATTAATGTGTCTGCTTTCATCGTCTTGTTTACCGCGGTTCAAATTGACTCATGTCCTGTGACACTCGCCCGTTTTTTGTCTACTTTCTGGGTTGATTTACTTTTCACATTGATCGAGGGATCTTCATACGGCTCATCACCTCTGTAAGACCCCTCATCGTCACTAAAGTCATTATATTCGTTACTTGTGCCTTTTTTACTAATTTTGCTTAAACAAAAGGACCCCATCATCTCTTGTTTTTCTATTGGAATACAGCTCATAACTTGATTTCCCATTTGTTGAAAGTTAATAAATTTTCTTTAAATGGCAAATCGTTATCGCGTTCAAAAATCGCTTTTATTCGCGTAAACTCTCTGGTTCTGACTCCACCACAGGGAGTTTTTTTATATACCTTCAATTTGATGTTCGATGAGTGAACTTCATCTCATTGTTAATAAACTGAAATCAAGCAAACCAAAGAAAGAAGCAAGCTGCTACAGACCTAAATCTTCTATCAGTCATAACTTAACTGTTAGAGAAACCGGTATGTAATACGATAAAGGAACACGCAGAGGAGAAAAGAATGATCCCGAAACACCGACTAAGAGTGGAACACATAACTACTTATCAATTAGCAAGATTAACAGAAGACAAGGAAGAATTGAATTTGTCAACAATGACCGCGGCAGCATCTCAAATATTGGAACAGCCTTCTACAGTCTGGCAAGGAGGATCCATATGAAAGAGAACCAATTCCCGAGAAATATTGTGAGAACAATAATGTCTTACCTGGAAGACCGAACACACGAAGTCGAGGTAGGAAACAAAAAATCAAGAGAAATACGGATAAAAGCTTGTGTGTTCCAAGGATCTATGCTTCTATACTATGAACTCAATAATCAGTTCAGCAGTAAAAGCCCCATGGTACGACTAAATGAGAGAAGAAATCGAGATGAAAACATCAGAACACAAAATCAACAGAGACAAACTGAAAAAATGTTGTGAAAATTAAGTAATACGAAAACGAATAAGTTAATCGAATTATTGAAGCAAAAAATCGGAAAAACAGAGAAACGACCATCATTCATGCAATGGAACCATGCAGTCGGTGAAAAAAGAACTCGTCGAAGCTCCCAACCAGGGCTGAATCCTCACAGGAGAGGCTGGCTCTTCCAAGTCAGTAGTAGGCCCTGGTAAAAACCTTCCACAGCACAGTAAAATGGAAGCTATAAACTAGAAGAGGAAGAGTATGGAAGAAATTTCAGACCCCATTCAAATTGAAAGATAAGGGTTCTGCTCAAAAGCCTCATCTTTGGGTTCAGCTTTGCACGTCTTGTCAGCTCAGTACCTGTCGTCCAATGTTGAACATGTGGAACAAAAAAGGTATATATCACGCCCTAATCTGAACACGCAACAATAGAGGGATTTATTTGGTCCTCAGATTCTCTTATGAGTAATATGAAACCAATTAATTCGAGTGAAAGATAACAAATTGTAATCAATTATAACTAATTCAACATCAAATATACAATTAGATAACCCAATTAGTCACTTTTTATACGTCGTATGACGGTCAAATTCTTATTTTTGTCGTTACTTCAATGTGTACCTCATCTCTGCTTCTTTTTTGATGTGATTACCGCCAGGCTTATGCGTCGTTATTTGGTCTTAGTATTCTATTTTCCATCCAATAGTTGCTTATATATATGTTCATTGATGTCCATTTGGAGATCAAAAAGAGTAAATGCTACTGGATTTTTGAGTGCTCGTTTTTTTATTGATACTCCTAACTCATTCATTATGTGGATTATTTCTTCCATTATTCTCTTAGTATAATTGTTTTTTTTCCTGCTGAAAATTAAACATAATTAAAATCAGCTCAATGGTCCAGCCTGGACCATTGGATATGATTGAGTATTGGGAGTATTGGGTATGATGGAGTAGCAAAGGCACATATAACTTCGCTCCTGATGATATCGCTTTTTTGTATTGCTGATCAATTTTTCACTAGTTGTGATACGAGGCCGTCCTATATAGGTGCAACGGCCGTCCAAATATTTTTTTTCAGAAACTACGTTGCTGTAGATTTTATTTGGCATTTCATCTTTCAAATTCGAAGTGAATGATTTCAAACTTAGTTGCCTGAAAATATTTTTCTAAGATTGTAGAAGGATACGAGTTCTTACCAAATATTTGAAACACTTGGTATGAAGTACGTTAGTGAACAAACTTGATGGCATATGGATCTAAATCTATTTCTCTTTAATCGAGTTCATGTCAATTATTATTGCATGGCTGTTGTGGTTATTAATGAACTTGTCTGAACATATCGATTTTCCATACTTATTTATGATTTGGTCATCTTAAACGACTCTCCAGGAGAAGTTATTTTTCTAGTAAATGAGCTTATTTTGATTTTGCATTTTTAGCGGCACTTATTCAACGTAAATTTTTCAGGTCGTTAGTGCTGCTAAAAATCTGAATACTTTTTCGCATTGTAGATTGAATTTCAACAGATTTTATTCAGTCGATCTACCATTCGACTGAATAACCATTCGACTGAATTACCATTCGACTTACCATTACTGGTCATACAATGTAACACTTTTAATTGTTCGTCAGTATGAAATAATTCCTCTTTCATTTTCAATAATGAATGCTTCGATATTCAGATATAAACCTGATGCTCTATAGGTATATATTTCTAGAAGAGTGGCAAACCCGCTGATATAAATTTATTCAATTTCTTCTGCCTTTACTTTACCATTAGAGGACAGTTGAAATGAAACTATCAGGTTGACTTAACTGACGAAAATCTATGTAGATATCTGGATTTTCTTCTTTATTTACTGTTCTGGTTGTTTTGGGGGACTATTGGTCGTCAAAACAACTCGCTTGTCATTCTTTCGGTTTGAATTATTATGTTTGAAAAAATACACTGCATAATAATGGAAGATTTGAACTGGAAAAAAAGAGTGCCCATGTCATATTGATTCGTTGCAAGAATAGAACTTCAGAGAAATAACAAGTTTTTGTGTATCACGTCTCAGAATACAAATATGGAGTTCGTTTTTTAATTTCGGCATCAATAGGAAGAGAAACATATATTTTATACTATGATGAACTTGCATTATTTGATTTATATAGTGAAAAGATATCAATTCCTTTTGTTGGTCTCTCCTATTGATATTATCCCCTATTTCGAATTATTTTGATGAGTTTTTTTTGAAAAATCATTCATCAAAATACAAAACTAATACATTATATTAATTACAATAATCTCATAAACAGTGCTTGAAAGTACTGGTATCAGAGAGAGTGTGTTTACACCTAAGCCTAAAAAAAATGAAACCATGCACTCACCAATAATCCGGCAATTATAACCGAATCATAATATGAACACAAATGAGCATTTCTGATCTTGTTGTCCTGAATATAATATCCATAATAACTTTATAAAATCAATAAGTACCATAGCGAATTGATGTTGTATTATTTTATATTCAAATATATTTTTTTAAAGTTTTAAATTACTATTTTTTTTATTTATTATATTATTTGGTAATATGATATTAGGCATATATACATATGCCTGAACAGCCAGAGAGAGCGTACTTGACAAGCCTTTATTCGTTCTGATATTCGCAAAATAAACATTGTTCCGTTGTCTTGTAGAATATAAATTAAGTCTCTAAAAAATCTGAATGCCTTATTTAGTTTTCGAGTTTTATTCAATATTTTATGGGCTATTTTGCATTGACTCAGCTTAAACATACTCCTCATGTTCAGATGTTTTTTGTACAGAGCTGTTGTGGATATGAGCCAATCACATTTGAAGAAAGTTTCAAGTATTCTTTTTGCACAATTTCAATTTTAAGTTTGATGTAACACTGTATATCATCAATTTTGCTCCTTATTCTCCGTACATTCATATAAATTATGTTTACTTTTTCTCTATTAAGTTTTTCAAATCCTCTTCGTTATTAATTGGCATTATTTTAGAATTCTCCTTCTTTCGTATGAGAATTTTTCCACCACTCATCCACAAATCATTTTCTTTCTTCCAGGACTTTGTACGCTCAAATAGGTTGAGGTTGTGATTTGTCAAATCATTATAAATGAAGATCTTTCAGGCTGTTCAAAATCAAATTATTTGTGAAGCTGGACTAGTTTTAGATTCAGTTTCAGTTAATGTTACTTTCATCGGACAATTCTTCGAAGTTTCTTTACCCATTTTAAAAGCTGTAAATTGATCTTCCGACAAACCGATCTGTAGTTCCTCACATATTTTTTCAATTATACTCTTTATAATAATAATAATAATAATAATAATAATAATAATAATAATAATAATAATAATAATAATAATAATAATAATAATAATAATAATAATAATAATAATAATAATAATAATAATAATAATAATAATAATAATAATAATAATAATAATAATAATAATAATAATAATAATAATAATAATAATAATAATAATAATAATAATAATAATAATAATAATAATAATAATAATAATAATAATAATAATAATAATAATAATAATAATAATAATAATAACTAATAATAATAATAATAATAATAATAATAATAATAATAATAATAATAATAATAATAATAATAATAACTTCATTGCCAGCAAAATCATAAAGAAACAGCAACGTCAGGTAAAAATTATCAGAACACTGTGATACAAAATAAATTGGATATTAAATATAATAGAAAATGAAAATGATTATTCTCCTAGTTAGTATTCAAATTTAAAACTATAGAATGACTTCCGCAACAAGTATTTTATAGTATATTTTCTGGAACGCAGTAGACTTTGTTCCTTCCTTAGAGATATAGGAAGTAAATTATTCGCTTTGACAGCCATGTAAAATGTTGACCTCTTGAAAAATGCGGACCTGTGTTGAGGCACACTGAGTTCAATCCTGCCACGGGTAGTCATCCACATTGCTGCGGTATAGTTTTTTTCATTTGTACAGAACAATTCCGGATGTTTCCTGACAAACAAGACCAGCGTAAGGAAATAAATGGATGGCACGGTCATAATACCACGGTCCTTGAAATAAGTCTTGCATGATCTTCGAGGACGCAAACGAAGTAGGCATCTGATCAACCGCTTTTGCGCTACAAAGACAGAGTGGGCCCAGGGCGATGAACCCCAGAACATCACACTGTACATAATGACGGACTGGACAACCGCGAAATAGAATTGCCTGGGAGTATCCAGTGCAATCAACTCGCGAAGTCTGCGGAGTAATGCACAGCCACTATTAAGTTTGGACACAATGTTTTTCACTTGAAATTCCCATGTCAGTGACGTGTCAAGTTACACGCCCAGAAACCTGGCGAACTCCAGCACCGGCACAGTCCTGCCATCACACCAAACGCAAGGAGACTCAGAGTACTCCGAAACCTCACTGAATGCCAAAAAGCCCGTTTTACTTGTGTTAACTTTGAGTTCCTTCCCTCATCCACTCCACTGCACGCGAACAATCCCCAGAAACAGCCTGGTAATCAGGACCAGACAGTAAAATAGATGTATCATCCGCATACTGATTCACCAATGCTCCCGGAATTCTCCCACTAAGACCATTCACGTAGAGCAAAAAGAGCACCGGGCCCAGTATGGATCCCTGTGGAATACCTTGGGTAAAAGGAGTTGGACTTGAGTTATACTGCTGTACATCCTGGTGAACAGACACAACTTGCCACGTATCCTGCAGATAAGAGCGTAGAAGTTCTAAACAGTTTCCTCGTATTCCACAACTCCCCATTATTTTCAGGAGAATTTCATGATTTATGGTGTTGAAAGCTTTGGACAAATCGAAGAGAAGCCCGGCTTTTATCTTGTTTTTATCTAAGTTATCAACAATGAGACAAATAACATTGAAGATTGCCAATAACATTGAAGATTCGTTTATGTTCTCATTACCCTCATAAGGTACACCCTATATAATTAAATTCTTATTTGATTATTTCTGTTGATTTTTGTTTATTTGTGTTTTTAGTATACCAACTTCCTTTTTCAGTTCTTCGTTGATGGTAATTTTCTCACTATACTACTTGAATAGACTGTTTAATTTTTTGTCAATCTCCTCTAACTTAGTCATGAAATCATTGGGGGTTAATTTTTAGGAAAAATACTGCGAAGGAGGTTCACGGACTCTTCGTTCTCACAAATCTTGCAGTACATGACTGCTGAGATTTACTTAATTTTTGGTAGGTTTTTATCGACAATCCGAGACACAATCCTGTGACTTCAATGCAAACAAACGTCGCACAATAAGCCATCCATCTCATCTGTTACTGTTTTCCGCCACTCTTTCATTTTTTGACATATTCATATTGAAAACAGCCACAGTCCGTCACCTCACAAACGTGAACGAATATAATCTGCTGTTGGTTAATCGATTTACGATCAACTGATGTTATCGTTTTTATGCTTATGGTGCAGAATAAATTGAGGAATTGGATCAAATTTTTACGAATATATAGTTGTAAATATTTCATGTCGTCCACAAAAGTATGACAATCAGTAGTAGATTTTCTCAGAAAAACCATGACGTAAGACTCTCTTCACTTCGTCTAATTTAACACCGATAATTTTCAAATAAACCAGGAGTACACGCGAGGAACGGGTCAACTATCAGACTTCACATTAAAAAAAAAATTAACGAATTGATTCCATCTTTCTCCGTTCAAAGTGATTGGTAATGTGTAACTGATTGCTTAAATAGTTATTCAAGGAGCGAAACGATTATTCAATGATCGACAATATCAACATGATTACTTTCACGGTATCAAAATCAAAATGTTTTCGAACAATTCTCCAGATGGAATTTCACGAGATCAAATTTTGTATATCTATATTCAGATAAAAATTTGTGAATTTTCCGTATCTGTGAGTTATTGAACTGTTTCTAATAGAAATTTCATATCTCAAAGGCATAGGCCGAAGATATTTAACAACATCGACGAACTATGAGAATTTCTTTCATCGAAATCATACAAAACGTTCTTGACAGTTCGTTCGGAAAAAGAGCTTTCGATTTACCGTTTCTTATCTCATATTACGTTTGTTTTACAAAAATTGTGTATTTTTGTAAAGCCTTAATTGAAGTACCTGAAGAATATTGATTGTGTTCTGATTATTCTTAAAAAATTCATGAGTATTTTTCAGAATTTCACATTTCTTTCCTCAATTTTTTATATTCAAAGTTTTTTTCTATAATTCAATAAACAATTTTCTACTTGAACTTAATTCACTCAGTGGATGCCTTCACTGGTGGTCTGATGAAGATTATTGTCATTTTTGACAATAATTATTGTCATTGTCATATTTTCCATTATATATGTTTAATAGAGTGCGCTGATGTCAGCGTAGTTAATGTATTCGCTGTGATATGAACGATTTTCAAGAAGTCAGTTACTGTAAAAATACGCCCGCCTTATGACAGTATCACATTTATGATTATATAATTAATATCACATTTCTGGGAGATCTTAACTTGAGCATAACTGATAGTTCAGCGTAATCTGTGAAAATCTTTTTTTTAATCTGACAAAATACTGTTTGATTACGTAATCAACGTATCAATAATTACTGAGCTAATTGAAGAATGGTTTGGGCGATAGTTCTTCAAATTATATATCTGTACATATATTTATATATATATATATATATATATATATATATATATATATATATATATATATATATATATATATATATATATATATATATATATATATATATATATATATATATATATGTTGAAAGTTTTAAGCAATAACAGGCTTTTTGTGATATGAAAAAGTTTATTTTTGTTGACGTTTCGTTTTTATTTTACAACTTTGTCAAAACTCTCAAATTTACTGAAACAGTTTCGACAAAGTTGTAATATAACAACGAAACGTCAACAAAAATGAACTTTTTCATATTTAAAAAAGCCTGTTATCGCTAAAAACTTTCAAAATAAAATATCTTAAACAGGCAATAAATCAATTTCAAGATATATATATATATATATATATATATATATATATATATATATACATATATATATATATATATATATATATATATATATATATATATATATATATATATATATATATATATATATATATATATATATATATATATATATGTTATTAATTAATTTTGATAATAAGTTATATTCTTTTAGAGAACTTAAAACTAACTTTCTAAACATATGAAAAAAATTAAAAGACTAGAATTCAATCACACTTTTGAATCCATCTGGTTTTAGTGATTTTAATAATTATAATAATACTTGATTGATGCCATGAAAGTGTACTTTGTGTTTGGAGGAAAGGTCGAAAAATTAATACAAATATTATCAATCTAATAGAAAGTATCCGTTAACAATAAAGGTGCAATTTCACACGAGCTACATATATATATATATATATATATATATATATATATATATATATATATATATATATATATATATATATATATATATATATATATATATATATATATATATATATATATATATATATATATATATATATACATTCATTCATAACATCCTAGACTTAGTTTATTCCACATTTCTGAGTATTTAATTTTGTACCCTTAAGTATGTATTCTGCCAAAACATTCCGACATTTCTCGGGTTTATCAAACTTGACTAAAGTAGATTTCCTTGAATTCTTATTCGCAAGAACTTGAATGTCAAAATCCTTTTCTGTAACATCCGCATCGCACTTCAAAAGTACCTTCAGTACATTGGTCCGTGTAATGTCCTCAGTGGCCATTCCAAACATAACTTCTAAACATAGGTTTGTCTGCTTCTTGCATATCTCATCTTGAAAGGATCTCTTCCACAACGTTTCGATTTCCTGTTCCAATCCTCTCTTTTACTCGTGTCTTTATATCTCCATTTTCCATCTTCAATTCGTGATTTTCAAGCAATAACTTATCAAATTTCACTTTCAATTCATCCATTATATCACTAGTAAACTTCACTAACTCCTCAAGGATATTGAACTTTTCTTCCATCAAGTTGAAAATGTCTGAATTTGTTGGAGCAGACAGTGATCCATGATGGCTATTTCGAGGCATTTCACCACTCCTCGAAAAAATAATAATAATTAGTTTTGACAAAGTTGTAATATAACAACGAAACGTCAACAGAAATAAACTTTTTCATATCAAAAAAAGCCTGTTATTGCTGAAAACTTTCGAAGTAAAATATCTTAAACAGGCAATAAATCAATTTCAAGATATATATATATATATATATATATATATATATATATATATATATATATATATATATATATATATTATATATATATATATATATATATATATATATATATATATATATATATATATATATATATATATATATACATATATATGTGTATATAGCTCTTGTAAAATTGCATCTTTATTGGTAACCGATACTTACATAGATTGTTAATATTCATATGATTTTCTCTAAACACGAAGTACACTTTCATGGCATCAATCAATTATTATTACAATTATTATAATCACTGAAACAAGATGGGTTCAAAAGTGTGATTGAATTCTAGTGTTTCAATTTTTTTCATATATTAGTTATTTTTAAGTTTACCAAACGCATATCACTTATTATCAAAATTAGTATTGAACATAACTCCAGGACTTCCAGATATTATTTAATATTTTCGGTAACAGAAGCGCATTTCAAATTAGACATAGAATTTTTATACCCATTCAAAAGTACTGACCAAACAGTATCAAAAAGCAGAGACTGTACATAACAATGTCAAAATACGACTTATTATAATTACTATCCAGTAACTGGGATAAATTTAATTAAAAACGCTAACTTCGTGATTATGATCTTTTTGCTAAAGTAAAACACGGCTCTCACTTGTGTAAAGAAATATAAAGTGGAGCGAACTCCGCCGTTGGAATTTATATCTTTAATTTCCGCTAGGATGTAATTACAGAATGTTTATAAACTGTTCGGAAAGAAATAGCTTATTATAATTGTAAAATTTACGGTTCACTGGTATTTGAAAATGTCTGAAAGTTCACATTGTGAATAATTAGATATTAGATCAATTAACCCTTACTGGGTAGAAGAATGGAATTTGTCACCCACGTAAAAAACAACCAGTTCCCTATATTGAATATTCAATTAAGTTTTTCGATAAATTGAATATCGAGTTTTGTCAAAAATGAGAAGAAATATTTTGCGATTAGCTATGTGAAATAACGTATGTGTGCAACTTTAAAAAGACCAACTGAAATCAATTCGCGTTTGAAAATATCTAGCAAATTCACAAGCGGACATCTGTTTTTTTTAATGATTTATTTATTGAAATTTACAATATACTTGAAAAAAAGGTATTAATTAAATTTGATGAAGGAATAGACACATGAAAAAGAAAATTACCTGGTACACACTTCGTGATTAGAATATTAGATCAATTGGCCATGTCCGTTTTAATCTTCTCAACATGATAGGATTTAGTGTCAATCGATCTATCAGTTGTTTGAAATGTCCTTCTAGATTATGGTAATATTTTCTTGCATGATTTTCTATTTCAGTGGTGATATATAGAACTCGCAAATCATTATGGATTGTGAGGTTTGGGACGTACCAACGTGAATCAACGCAGTATTTTCGATTGTAGTCTTTGAATGATTTGAATGGTGGAGGGTTTAGCGCAACCCAATAATTGAATACCGTACGTCCATATTGGTTTAATAATTGCCTTGTATATAAGTATCTTATTACTGAGGGTCAGTTTTGGTTTCTTGCCTATGAGCTAATACATTTGTCGGATTTTCAGATTTATTTGTTTTTTCTTTGCTTGGATGTGTTGTCTCCAATTGAGGTGCTGATCTGAATGCATTCCGAGGTATTTCGCTTTTGTATCAATTGGTAAATATGTCTATTATTTCGATAGGAGGGCACATTTTTTTCATTCTCGTTGTAAAAGTTACACTTGCACTGATTGTGTGTCATTGATGCAAAGTCACCATTTCCGACGCCATTGTCCGAGATCGTTCAAATGTTGCTGCAGATTCTCAGATGCTGTTTCACCGGTTTCACTAGATGAAAGTAGAGCTATGTCATCTGCAAAGGAGGCCATTGTGGTGTTCTTATTTTTCGGCATATCTGAGGTAAAAAGGATTAATGAAAGTGGCCCCAATATACTTCCCTGTTGGACTCCAGAATTTAGTTTAGAAAATCTGGATATTGCTTCCCCGTATTTTACGACCAAAGTCCGGTCTGTTAGATATGATTTCAAGAGTAAGTAATAAGGTGGTGGGAGAAGTTTCCTCAATTTATACAATAGACCATTGTGCCAAACCTTGTCGAATGCCTGCAACGAATCCAAAAATAGAGCTAAGCAAAATTTTTTCTCTTCAAGACATGCTGAGGTGGTGTTTACTGTACGGTGGATTTGATGTATTTTCGAGTGTTTTCCTCGGAATCCTAATTGATGGTTTGGCACTAGTTGGTGCATGTCTATGTCTTCTTTCAGTATTTTCAGAAATATTTTTTCGAATAGCTTATCTAGGATTGGTAGTAGACTTATAGGTCTCTATGATGCTACTTCATGTTCAGGTTTACCTGGTTTGGCTAATCATTATAACCTCAGCATACTTCCATATGATGGGAAAATACCATATACTCATTATTTTATTGTATAAGGTGGTTACCTTATACAACACTCATACAACGCACAAGCGCTTTTTTTGGTAGCTTTTTTAGAATTTCCGCCGTTATGAGGTCGAAGACTGGTACCTTCTTGTTTTTGAGTATTTTTTTATCCCATTGACCAATTACGTCGGTGTAAAAGATTTAATTGGTAGATGCATTTGACATGCAATACCTAGGAATAATTTCACATCGGTATCGAAGTTGCCAGGATAGGGCTTATTTGGAGTGAAAATATTTATACCACATGTGCGTTAAATCTGTTGCACTTTTCTTTATCTGAGACATCCCATTCCCCGTTGTTTTTCTTCATTGGAGATTTTCTCAAAGTTGGCCTCTTGAATCTTTTAGTTTCCTTCCAGATGATATGTATATTGTTGTCGTTAATATTTTCGTTATAATATTGGAATTCTGAATTTGTATACTCTCGAAGGATTTTATGTAGTTTACGACTGAGTTGATTGAAAATTTCCTTGTCTAGTGGATTCCGTGACCGTTGCCATTTGCCTCTTGCCTTCGTTTTTCTTTTTATAATTTCCGAATCTGAAGAGGTAATTTAGTTTCCATGTTTTCTGAACTTGATTGTGTTGGAGTACTTTCCGTTGCTGCTTTTTGTATCAAGTTAGTAAAGTTATTCGTAGCAGTTTCTATATCCTCAGAAGTTTCAAGTTTTATATTCATATTTATATCCTCATTCAGAATTTCGTGAAACCTGTCCCAGTTGCTTTTTTCAGATAAGAGTGAAGGTTTTAGTCCATTGAATATAGGTACTAAGAGCAGGGTCATCAAACCCGGTGAGTGGTCAGATGGAAGAACGGGAGTTGATTCTACTTGAAATTGGTTAATTCCTATTTCATTGATGACAAAAAAATCTAATAACTCTGGTATCTTTTTGATGTCTGTTGCACACACACACACATATATAAATATATAAATGAATAGTATTGTTGTCGACCGTACTAAGTACAAAATATTGTGAATTCTACCGGAAAGTGGTCTGTGGAAAAATGAAAACTCTTACGTTCTCGTTAAACTCAATTTTTCGTCACTGTGAATTGGTGACTTCATCAGGAGTACACTAAAATAAAATGTTCTTTCAAAAGTTTTCCAATTGATTTTATATTTGAAATTTATAGGAGCTTCTAGCTATTCTTGTATTGTTTCGACATCCCCTTCTTGTTTACTACACAAAGCACCCGCAAAGCCAAACATCCGCCACAATGCTCAGATATGCTTCAGGACATTCAACACCGAGTACCATATCTCTGCCGATACATTGATTCCATACTAACTCCATGTTCAGAGAGAGAGAGAGCAATGTTGATAGACCCTAAACGAAGCTATTTAACTTAAAACATTTCGACGTTTATACCACAGAGACCGCTGTCGTCGAGCACATGCTTTTGACAAGTAGGTTATTACGTTTCTGATTTAAGTGCACAAGAGGCAGCAGGTTACCAGTTTTGAACAAACGATAAATTCACTTGCGGAATTTCTGCTTTGTGGCTCCCGATCCGAACTCGAGTCCTGTAATAAACTATTCCACCGGAAATGTGTCCAGCGAGGTCTACAGAGGAATCGAATTAAAGCGGGAATAACGTGAACTCATTACTGGTTCATGTTTTCGTTATAGATGCCAAAAGCTGAATAACGATGGATTTACTGGGATAGAAAAGCAGATGGAGAAATTTGGAATAATTTAATCGAAATCACTATCTTAATACTAAGGCTATTTAACTTCAAAAAATATTCAAATTTCAAGAGAAAACATTGTTATTGGGCCATTACATTTTTAGCATTAAATGTTTTGGTAACTTTAGATAATGAAAAAGCACATTTCAATATTCGAGCTACGCTAAAAATCAACAATGTGAAGTCCACGTCACATTAAATAATCAAACAATGGAAGTTTACAGTATCAAACATCACTTTGCGTTCTCTGCTTCTGTTTTTTCATGCATACATTTACACACTGATACATACATATATATATATATATATATATATATATATATATATATATATATATATATATATATATATATATATATATATATATATATAAAAAACACGATGAACACAACATTTTTGTGATTTTTCAATTAACATCCAAGTTTGAACATCCAAAGACTGTCATCGTTTGAACTACGCCGTTCTGACGATAGCCAATTAGCTGGAAACATATGTAAACGGCTGTCACAGAAATTTCAGGTTCATACCGTAAGTTTCTTATCTTTCATTTTAATACCTGTATAATCCTTTTCAAATTATATATATATATATATATATATATATATATATATATATATATATATATATATATATATATATATATATATATATATATATATAAATGGATTATTATTCTTTCCGGGTATTCGGTCTGTATGGAGATGAAAAGATTCAACTCATGTATTCTGATTCAAAACCTGTATATTTCGTTGTCGGTTAACAACTTCATCAGCAGGATGCAGCTAAAATACAAAAATAATCACATCATTGAACACTAAAACTAAAACAAAACATACGAACTTACAATGAGAGTTCTTTTAAAATTTGGGATTCATCGAAATATTCATCAAAATAACAAAGCAATTAAAATTATGAAATGAGTCAGTAGAAGTAAAAAACAAAACAATGCTACTTTTTAATCGATCGATCGTGCATGAATGAAGCGGTCTTATTCAAATACACATTCACGTGTTCAGAGAGTTATCATTGATCTCTCTTTCTTTCTTTTTACCCCAGGTGGAATTGTTACCAGGTGCGAAAATTAAATATTAGGATATTTTAAAATCCGACAATAAATTTTACTTAATTGATCTACGTCTGATCTTGAATTGATTGTATTTTGGCTATTTTGGATGTGTACCATCTCTAAAAAAGTTCGTTTTTTGGTATTACGTTCCCTTTCCATTATTTGGACATTTTCGAAATCAAAAGGGTGATCATTGTCTTGCATATGGCAGGACAAGGCGCAAGATCTTTTTCCGATTTTTACGTCACTTTTATGCTGTGTTATTCTCTGTTTTAGAGTTTGTTTCGTCTGTCCTATGTATATTTTATCACATTTCTGACAGTTTATTTTGTATACTACATGAGAACTTTTTATAGTAGGTGTTCTGTCTTTTATCTTCGTGAACAAGTTGCCTATTGTGATGGTGTTGTATTTGGCCACGGTAAAATTGTTCACTATAGGTTTTAAATGCTTTAGCACTTTGTCCGTAAGTCCTTGAATGTATGGTAGTTTTTTGTGAACTTGGATGGGTGGTTCTTCTGTTGGTCCATCAAAGAGACCTGTGTTAAACAGAAGTTTATTTAGTATCGTTTTTGGATAGCCAGTTTTCACAAACATACCGAAGAGTTTTCTTAAATTATCATGCACAAAAGAGGAATGAGATATGTGAATTACTCTCTTTTTCATTGCTAGTACTGTGTTGAATTTTTGACTCTTTGGGTGGTTAGAGAGAAAATTGATGTATCTTCCGGATGATGACGGTTTTTGATACCAATTCAATATTACTGTGTTGTCATACTTTCTCATCACTAAAGTGTCAAGGAAAGGAACACTTATATTGTTTTCTTTTTCCATTGTGAATTGGATTCTTGGATGTATAGAATTAAATACTTTAAGAACATGTGGCATATATATATATATACATTTCAAAATTGATTTTTTGCCTGTTTAATAATTTATTTTCAATGTTTTTAGCAATAGCAGTGTTATTTTAATGTTAAAAACTTTATTTTCGTTGGAGTTCCGTTGTATGTCACATCTTTATACTTCAACCTTCGAATTTTAGCAGAACTTTTTTTTATTTCGTCACGACTTAGAATAAAAAATTTCATATAATTCTCAACTTTCCGTCTTATACGATCAACCCCTATTCTTGCATTGCAAAGTTTATTTTTTTCATTCTATCTACAAATTTGCAATAGGCTTGCAAGATGGCAATCGAATATAATAATTGTAGTACGATAAATTCTTATTCTTTAGTTTAGAGTTTATGATTTCAATTTCGTTCAATTATGATTTTCTTCTCAATTCAATATGATCTCCCGCCTTCGGGGGTCGATAACTCACTTACTCACTATTCATTTTTTTTGATTTTATTCGTGTATCATTCGTAGCAGTCACTGCTTTATATATTATTAATTTTTCTGTGCAACTCTCATGTTAATTTTACTCTCATCGTAAATTTATCATTAATTTAGAGTGCAATAATTATTTATTCATAATGTATTAATAACTTATAAAGACAATTTTAAGTCTTAGTTAATTAAGTGATCTCATGTGAATAAACCATTCAAAAATAGAGGTTGATCGTATAAGGGAGAAAAATTAAGGGTAATATGAAATTTTTCATTAATTAATTATCAATTATTGATATGAAAGTTTTAATAAACTATAGGGGTTTATTGTAGAAGGGTGAACATTTGAGGTTGTGTGTATTTGAATATGCTGTACCATAAAAAAATACCAGTAATTTTTGTATGAAAAATTGAAATTTAGGGGGGACCACACTTAACATTTGGGGGATGAAAAAATGGAGTTTTCCGATTTGTAGACAGGTGGGATAACCATCCAGTTTGTTTGTGTTGGCTAAAGACAGACTAACCAAGAATATTGTACACTATATTACGCTGAGAGATCAATCTTTATTTTCATCAACTTCCATAATTGATAGTAAAAGTATGAATAATTATTTTTGTTGAGATAGCTATCAAGAATTGTAATTCGAAATATATTCTTCAGTTTAATACTAAAGCATATTTAGTATTAGCATCCTATTTTAGTATAAGCATCCCATTTCTGATTCTGAATTGATTCTGACTGAATCAGAAATGGAATGACCTCTGAAGAAGCTCGCCACTCGTGCCAGCGAAACGTTAAGAAGAAATTCCAACCGACGACGGCCCTTAGACCCGAACCAGGACAACACTAGTTCAACGACTGGCCACGAAAGCCTCAACAATTTTGTTAGTTTCATGTTGTTCGGTCATTATCTGCGTGTTTCGGAACTAGATATCTCATCTTTGAATATCCGAATTGCTTCTGATTTCTTCTATCGTCTCAGATAGCATTCTTATTCAGTTATTTCATCGGCAATATAATCTCCTTTATTATTTTCTCGGGGTAGATTATTTGGTGCATGATTGATTATTCCCTCTCTTCCTATAAGGCGTTTCGTACTCTCAGCGTATTAATGTGTTTTTCTATCTCAACGGACGTTATTTTTTTAAAATTTCATCTTCGACATCTGACTGTCATTGTAACATCTCTTATAACATATCTGCCTTCTCGTTTTATGTGACTACTTCTTTTTTGCCAGATCGTAGTAGAGGTACGTTCCTATTCTTCAATCTGTTTGTAAGTTTTTTATCCACCGAAGTGACCGTTCCTCTGTAGTGAATAATTGTCGTTTCCCTATTCCTTTTTATCTAGGGATCATCTTAGACGTCGTTTATTATTTTTGAAACAATGTTCCCTGCTGCCAAAAAGGTGATTTCTCTGATGAAAGTTTCATCATTTCTTCTTCCATAAATTTCTTCGTTATTGCTTGGAATACGGAATATGCGAGCAATTTCTTTCTGCTCCTTCCATTTCTTTTTCTATAGATTCCATATTCCTCAGTTATATCTTCAGTGTTTCTTCGAGTTCCATTCCGTTTTGAACTTTATCGTGATTTCTTGAGCTCTTCCTTCAGTAAGTATGTTTTGTAAAATCCGTAGTTTCTCAGTTAGAAGGTGTTTTTCAGCTGTTTTCTGTCCAAAAAGAACGGGATATCGCTCCTGTATTCTTATACAAAAGTTATCTTGAGTTTCTATCCTGATGCAGCTCTTATTATTGTTTGTCTTATCAACCGTCTTCTGAAAATTCCATCAATTTCTTTTGCTTTTTCAGAAATGAAGTTCATATTCATTTATCGTATCTATTTTGCAGAATGCTGGCATCATTAATACGAGTGTCGGTGCAGTTCGATCTTCCAACTTCCGAGGAGAATTAACGGATAGAATGTTCTTGATGGTTTGAGATCTGTATTCTTTTTCGGGAATGGAATCCGATATCTTCGTCATACAATCGAATACACCTGGTAGTGGTGACAACTTTTCATTATAAAAATCAACCAGATGTGACATTCTTAATAATTCATCAATTGCTGGTCACCATTTTTCTGCGACCAGCTCCAGAACGAATTGAGTGCTGCCTACTTATGTAGAAATTGAATAAGAAAACGTTCGAAAATTTGATCAATTATGGTTTCAATGATATCGATTTCTAACGAAACATTGGAAGTTTTGGTGAATGAATTTTATTGAAAATTTTTTGAATTTAATTTTATAAAAGCTCTGAGAGAAAAATCACCAACCACAATATTTAGAATGAATTCTACTGACTCAAACAATTCGTTGTAATTTTTCTTAACGTTTGGATCAAACTCGGGCACCTTAGTACTTGAATTTAATGGGTTTCTAACGCGTCAATTTTATCTGATAACAATCCCACTATTGCCTTGAAAAATTGATGGATTTTCACATTCTGAAAATCAACCCAAATAATAAATAGAAAAATCATTCCAAAATCATTTCTTACCGTATGATTTCGTGTGGTTTTTGAATTCTGTCTATTTGAATTTTATACTTATTCAAAACAATATTAGTTTTATGAATCGTATTTTGAAACTTTCCAGACATGATCCAGAATGCATGCAACATCCAGGAATAGATGTTACATTGTAAATTCTTGTATAGTCAGTTCAACTATGACTTTCCTCCCATTGATTTTAGGAATGGATTACTTCTGATTTTTCGTAACTTTCGAATTTCAACTTATTATTATGTTGGAAAATTTCAACACTTTACTAGTATTATCACGCTGAAACAGCAATAACAGCAAAATATGCATAAATATATTAAGTCAAACGTTCAATTGACAAAGACTTTTCGAGTTATAGTATCAAAATGAATATTCACTTTCGAAAGCGAAATTGAAAAATTGAATATTTAAAGGCACATAATTGTATTTGATTTAGGATTGGTCAACTTTCATTGCCTGTTTATTTTACATGCCGAAAACAAATTTATATTGAGAACATTTAAATGCAAATTCTAAATAGTATTAAATAAAAAGTGTTAACTCAATGAGTGTGAATGTTGGCAAAAAAATATTTGTTTTAGGTTTGGTCGCCAAGGGCTCAACATATTTGCGACATTTTGCCGTACAGTAGGTCATCTCCGTCTATTTTCAACTGCATACTTCCATCGGAAAGTTACAAATACATGCATTCATATGCTTTTGATTGAGACTCGTTGAACCTGCAGTTATTATAATAATATTATAATAAGATAAATTTATTGAGAAACATCCTTACATTGTGAAATTACATTCATTTCAATTGATACAATAATTAAAACTACGAAAAATGCTCTCAGAAAGACCGAATTCAGTTTGGAGTCTGATCTTCCATTCAGCCCTCGAGCAAAAATATTGGTTCAAACAAAAATCTTGGTTAAATTCATATTTACAATAATATACAACTTTGATTAAAAAGAGAAGAAAAAAAATTTCCTCAGAGATATTAAGCATTTGAGACAATTTCACATGCTGAAGAACATTTGTGTTAAAAAATAGACAAACATATGATACAAAAAAGTGATTCACACATTATTGCCTACATCCGAATCAACGAAATACTCTGCCACACTATAGTATGCCTTCGTCAAGAGCAGAGATTTAACTCTCCTCTTAAACAAATGAGCTTTCAGTACTTTCAAATTCGATGGTAAATGGTTGTAAATTTTAATACTCTGACAATAGTGAGAGTGCTCAAATTTAGCTGTTTCATGCATAGGAATAAGTAGCACATCCCTTTTTCTTGTTGAATATTCATGATTACTATTCAATTTGATAAACCCATCTTCATTTTCTTTAACATATAACAAACATTTATAAATATATAAACACGGTAAGGTGAGTGTGCAATTATTAATGAAGATAGGTTTACAAGATGTTCGCTGATGAATATTGAATATTAATCGAATTATTCGCTTCTGTGTAATAAGCACCCTATTCATTTCTGTAGAGCAGCCCCACAGCAGAATATTATAATTCAGATGACTATATACAAGACTGTAATACACATTCATAACACAGTTTCTAGATACGATGTTCTTAATTCTAGAGATTGCGAAAAATTAGTTACTCAATTTTTTACATAAGACCTCAACGTGTCATGTCCATCTCAAATTTATGTCTACATATATTCCAAGAAACTTTGTTGATTGGGATGATGATATAGTGTTGTCCCCACATTTAGCATCCAGGGTACTAATTCCATTACCCTCCAGACAAAACTGAACACATACAGTTTTGTCAACGTTCACCATCAGATTGTTCATTTGACACCAACTTACAAACTCCCTCACAATGCATTCACATGCCTCCAGAAGTTCTTCAGAAGTCCTGCCAGAAACAACCACTGATGAATCATCGGCAAATAGTGTCACCAAAAACCATGACAACTTCGCAGGCAGATCGTTTATGAACAATATGAATAGAAGAGGTCCGAGTACAGAGCCTTGCGGCATCCCAAGAGCATTACCATGTCTCTGAGAATAACTCTCGCCTATTTTCACTACCATTGTTCTTTCTTCAAGATAACTACGTAACCAATTCAGAAACACACCTTAGATATATTAGATTCGGACATAGATTTCAACGCCGTTCCTAACGATGATTGGAATTGTAATCTTCTAAAATGCCCTTCTCTTATCCTTAAACATAAATATTACATTCAAACTTACATAACACAACCATTTATTTTTTCGACCAGAGGGTGACATGCGCGGAACGTTATAATCAAGGAAATTGCTTTTAATTCATCAGTTTTTATTCATGAGAAAAAAAATACACAAAATAATCAAAGCACTAATCACAAATGAGTATGCAAGTCTTACTTAGTCCCAGTAGCAGTGTTTTATGAACAATTTTGTTTCCAAATATATTGGCATTAGACGGACATGGAACTCATAATTCTTTCATATTTATTAGAATTATAGAAATATAGAATACATACAGACTTTAAAATTTTAGGAAAATAAGATTGCAGCAGTTTTAAAATCATTGAAAGTCTTCAATATGTCTAAAGGGTCTCATCGAAATATCAATTTTTATAATATGAGAAATATATACGCTAACACAGTAGTGAAATTTAAAATGGAAATCTTACACGTTCAAAGTCTATAGAATATTTCAAATATAAATAAACAGTAGAATATTTCTCAAAATGAGAAATAAAACTATTCTTACATTTACTACAAGGTGAAAAAGTACTCCCCCACTGATCTGTAGACTCTGTACAGTTTTAATAAAATTCTGATTCACCTTAATCATAAACTTCTTGGGTACTTTATGGAAGAAATTAATTTCTTCTCAATATTTACATTCACGGGATTCGGGAGATACGCCCATTCTTTGCACCATTTTCTGAAGAAGACATTTTCGTGGTATATTATAACTCTTATCCCAAATTTTTCAGAAGATAAAAGGTGCTTTTAGTGATGGCGATAATAATAATCAATGAAACAAACTCTAAGTATTCCGGCAACATGTGGAATGAAAGTGTCAATATTTCTGAGGTAGTTAGCGATTTCTTCTGTCGCATGCACTAACATATCAGACTTGGTATCAGTGGATTCACCGATCATTTGAGGAAGAGATATTAGTTTATGAATAACATATTGAAAACAAATCTTTGTTTTACGAATGCGTTAATGTAAGCGTTCGTTCTCGAAGTACGAATTAATTCTAATACTTAGCGCAAATAACTCACCGAGTTTTTAAATTTCAGGTAGAACAAACTACATGAAAGATCAGACATTTTGGGATGACATACATATATTTCATTTCAACTAGAAGAGTTTCAATAAAAAACCTTAAATTAAACGAAAATAAATTTTTGGTATAATTTCGATATACGGTCTGAACCAAAAATTCGAATTATAATCATCGCTGGTCTAGCATGTCATATTACAATAATCGGAACATAGAATATCTGGGAATTCGGCTTTAATAATTCAATACATTATTGTCAGTATTCAGTATGAATTAAATATGTATACTGAATATGCAAAAATTATTACAAAGGATCTTTATTGTTCAGATGAATTGATACTACCGTTGTTACCGATATCAAATATTTCTATTTTTTATCTCATAAATAATTCAACTTTTTTGTTTTCAATAATTCGATGCTATCATTTCAATAAAATTATCTGAATGTTTTCTGAATCGTAGTCACAACGATCTATTTCGAATTTTATAGCCATTTGAACACAGGCATACAACATCGAAACCCCAAATTTCTAAATTACATTCATGATAAAACCAAATCTCTTGAATTCTCTCAAATGTGTTCACTAAATACTTGAATATACTCAAAATATCTAACTCAATAATTTGCGTTGATTGAAATGGAAGAAAAGTTCATTATTTACTATTCACGGGATTTTGAATTCATAAATAAACAGTAATGCTTTATGCATAAATGATGCATCGATTAATTTCATGATGTATGGAATACATACATTCCATATGAAGAAATCAATAGGAAAACATGACACATCGAACATTGAACTTAGCGCATGTTCGTAGCTAAGAAGGTATCTACTGAACATTTTATATACTTCATATCTAATTTCATGTATAAATGAAATCAAGATTGCGCTAGTAGTTTGCTCGGTTTCTGCCCGTCTCTCATTAGCCTATTGGGGGCTAGTTGAGGAGTATTAAAACAATTAATTTCCAAAAATGGACCGAACACTTTGTCGTTGTATATAAATTGTTTCACTCGTTTAGTGAAATTTTGAAAACCTACAGAATTCATCAACCTACTTCATTCATCAGGGTTTGTATTCTGATAGACTTGCTCATAGTCGATGGCACTTGTCAGTAGTGGTCTATTCGAAGGCTACATATTAAGGTATTGAAGAAAAAGAAACGGTATAGATAGTTGTGCCATTTTATAATTCTTCGATGTTGGAATGGCTATCTCCTTAAAAAGCTACATAATGAGGTTTTTATTTTTTATTTTAACATTATATTTTCCTTCAAGTTTATTTTCAAAAATAATTGAAAAAATTTCACAATAGCGGCCAAATAACACTCCCTTGAGCTTTTCCCGTTTTGTTGACAAATATGGTAGATCTTACAGTGCAACCATTTTTTGTTATTGCTACTTTTGTAGAATTTCTATCTTTGTGTTCTTTCGGATACATATGACTGAAACCACTTATTGACTTTTCCCCTTATACCGTACATTCCCAGTTTTTGTAATAAATATTCCTGATTTATAGAGTCATACGCTTTGGATAAATCCAAGAGTAACCTAGTGCCATATTGTTATTTTCTATTATATGAATTATATTTTTCGTGAATTCGAATATTGCGGTTTGTGTTGATCTATGTTGATCTGTTTTCACGTAACCATGCTATCTTTCCACAAAGAAGTTAGCTTGATATAAAAACTCAATTTCTTTCGAATAGATAGCTAGCTCGAAAATTTGGGGGAAACTTGACAATAGACTGATTGCTCTATAATTTTCAAGCAGTTTGTGATCACAACTTTTGAATAGTGGTTTAATGGGCGCTTGTTTGAAATGTTGTGGGAATATCCTTCGCCTAAAAGAGTTATGAATGATGTACGATAAAATATCATCAATTGAGATGACATCTTCACTACACTTGCAGGTATTTCGTGTTTTCCACGACTGAACTTATTTTTCAAGGATCTCGCGAACTCGATTATCTCTAATGGATTTATCAATTTCAAATCGTTCATGTTTTTCAACTTTTCTAACGGTATAATATCGAAATATTCATTGAATTTGTTTACTTGCAGGTATTTCGTCTTCTCAACTTAAAATATTATCTACTTCAATAATTTGAATTGATTGAGAAGAAGTTGGACAATACACAAAATACGAGTTAGTGAAGAGATATTCATACGATTCTGTTTGTGAACCACTCTTCCAACTCTTCTTAGCGCATGCTTTGTGTTCTCTGCGCCCTCTACTTTCCAATATTTACTATTGACGGGATTTTTAATGTATGCCCATTTTACATGAATATACATAAAATATTATCTAGTTCAATAATTTGAATTCATTGAAAAGAAGTTGGACAATACACAAAATGCTAAATAGTGAAGAGACATTCATAGGATTCGGTTTGTGCACTCCTCTTTCGTGCATAATCTGCGACCTCTATTTACCAATATTTACTATTCACGGGCTTATGAAGGTACGCCAATTTTACTTGAATACCTAAAATATTATCTTATTCAATAATTTGAATTGATTGAAAAGATGATGGTTTATACACAGAATACTAAATAGTGAAGAGAGATTCATACGATTCTTTTTGTGAACCATTCTTCCAATTCTCCTTCGGGCATACTTCGTGTATTCTGCGACCTTTTCTTTCCAATATTTTCTATTGGCGGTATATTTAATGTATGCCCATTCCATTTGAAAATACAAATTATATCTGATTCATTTATTTGAATTCATTGAAAAGAATTTTGATAATACACAAAATACTTGATAGTGAAGGTATATTCATACGATTCTGTTCATACACCACTCTACCAATTCTTCATCGCGCATGCTTCGTGTATTCTGCGACCTTCACTTTCCAATATCTACTATTCACGGGTTTATGAAGGTATGTCCATTTCACTTGAATACTTGAAATATTATCTTATACAATAGTTAGAATTGATTGAAAATAAGTTAGATAATACACCAAATACTAAATAGTTAAGGTTTTACATTCCAATATTTACTATTCACCGGATTATGAAGTTACACCCATTGTCTATTCCATTTTCTGCAACATTTTCTGATGAAGATATTTTCGTGGTATATTTGAAGGCGTCGAGGATTTATCTCAAATTTTCCAGCGGATTAAATTTATTTTCAGTGATGACGATAAGAAACAAAGAACAAACTCTAAGTATTCTGGAACATGTAGAATGAGTGTGTTGATATTTCTGAGGTAGTTAGCGTTTTCTTCCTCCAGGCATCATTGAATCATACTTGGTTTCAATGAATTGACCGATCAGTTGAGTTTGAAATTTGTGAACCACTGTTTCAAATTTTTCTCGTGAATGCTTCGTTTTCGCTGGGAAGTTAATTTCCTCTCAATATTCTCTATTCACGGGATTCTAGAGATACGCCCTTTCTTCGCACATTTTCTGAAGAATACATTTTCATGGTATTTTATGAGAATTATCTCAAATTTTTCAGAAGATAAAGGGTTTTTTCAGTGATGACGATGATAATCAGTGAAACAAACTCTGAGTATTCCGGCAACATGTTGAATAAAAGTGTCAATATTCCTGAGGTAGTTAGCGTTTTCCTCTGTCGCATGCATTAACATATCAGACTTTAGTGTATCATATCTTTAGTTTTTCTTGAATGCTTCTAATTCTCTAAGTCGGTCACTTTCTTCGCAATATTTACCGTTCATGAGAATTTTTTACATATGTCATACGTGAAAAATTTCTGAAGGAGACATTTTCGTGGTATATTTGACTGATGTTTGAAGATCCGAATTTCTGACCTGATACATTATTCTATTGGTGATTGATATAAAAAAATTATGATATGAGAGTACTTGACTTAAATGTTGAACGAGAGTGTTAATGTGTTATTGCATTATTTTCAATGATGAAAAATGCTTTTTTTTTCTTCAACTTGAATTCGATACCTTGTCGTGTGTATCTTAATATCCGAATGTATCTACCTCGCTTTTGGACAAACATCACCTAGAAAATCATATAAGGTGTTAGAAGAGTGGAATCGGACAAGAAGGCTATATTTTTTTCGACTCAAGTTCGATAATTTGTTGAACATATCTGAATTCTTGAGGTAGTAAGCGATTCTCTTTTCTAAATAGGTATAATTCGAGAGACCGGCAATTTGAGATTTTAATTCGTTGACTGCGTTTCCAATATTTCCCTAATTGAATGCTTCATACCCGCTGCACCGCGTACTCCTTTCAGGATTTACTATTCACGAAAATTCCGAACGTATGCCCATTTTCTGCCATATTTCCAGAAGGAGATATTTTCTGGGTATACTGCTTTTTCTGCCTAAAGACAAGTTCCAAATTTTCAAGCAACTGTCGGATTTTATTAATGATTATGATATGAGAACTGTATGTAGAAAGAAAAAGTCAATATTAGGAAGGAAAGTTAATGGCTTTGCAATTTCGAAATCGAAATCTAAAATTATATGAAATTGCTTATTATATAATCATAAAATATATGAATTATATATTTGATATAAATCAATTTCAAAACACTGATTCACACAAGTACTTCATCACCAACTTTCTTGAATTTATCTAGGTTATCTCTGAATAAAAAATTATCAAAACAAACTGTGGACATAAATATTCTTGAATAATTATGTTTCAAAGTTAAAAGTAAGATGAACATAGCAAAAAAATAAGAATAAAACTTGAAAAAGATTCTCTCATAGTTTAAAAGACTCAATAAGACAATTCAGACTTGGTTTTTACGGATCGACCAATAATTACAGATTTCAATTTTTGATCCACTCTTCCAATTTTTCTTCGTGAGTGCTTCCTAATCCCGGCGACCTTCACTTCTCAATATTTACCATTCAGGGGATTGAGGAGGTATGCCCAATTTCTGCCATATTTCCTGAAGAAAATATTTCTGTGGAATATTAAAAGGCGTCGAAGATTTATCTCAAAATTTTCAGCAGATTAATTTCAATTGATTTCGATAAGAATCAATGAAACAAACTCTAAGTATTCTAGCAATATGAAGAATGAAAGAGTTAATATTCCTGAGGTAGTAAGCGTTTTATTCCTCGCAGGAATTTACAAATCCGCCTTTGTTTCAATGGATTGACCAATAGTTTGACATTTAAATTTGTGAAACACTCTTCCAATTTTCCTTCTTGAGTGCGTCGTATTCTTTGCGACATCCACTTCACAATACTTACTATTGATGGGATTCTGGAGGTATGCACAATTTCTGCTATACTTTCTGAAGAAGCCCTTTTCATGGTATATAAAAAGGCGTCGAGGATTTATATCAAAATTTTCAGCAAACTAATTTTCATTGATTTCGATATGAATCAATGAAACAAACTCCAAGATTTCTGGCAACATGTAGAATGAGAGCGTCTGTAATCCTGACGTAGTTAGCGTTTACCTTTACAAATCAGACTGGGTTTCGATGGATCGGCTGATCGTTCGAGATTTGAATTTGTGAAACACTCTTCCAATATTTCTTCGTGAGTGCTTAGTATTTTTTGCGACCTTCACTTCTCAATATTTGCCATCCACTGTATTAGGAAGTATGCCCAATTTCTGCCATTTTTTCTGAGGAAGACATTTTCGAGGTATATCAGAAGGTGTCGCGGATTTAACTCAAAAATTCTCATCAAATTTATTTTCGTTGATTTCGATAAGAATCAAGGAAACAAACTCTACGTATTCTGGCAACATGTAGAATAAAAGTGTCAATATTCCTGAGGTAATTAGCGTTTTCCTCTGTCGCATGCATTAACATATCAGACTTTAGTTTTTCTTGAATGCTTTTAATTCTCTAGGACGGTCACTTCCTTCGCAATATTTACCGTTCATGAGAGTTTTTCACATATTTCATACGTGAAAAATTTCTGAAGGAGACATTTTCGTGGTATATTTCACTGTTGTTTGAAGATGAGATCCGAATTTCTGACCTGATACATTATTCTATTGGTGATTGATATAGAAATATTATGATATGAGAGTATTTGACTTAAATGTTGAACGAGAGAGTTAATGTGTTATGGCATTATTTTCAATGATGAAAAATGCTTTTTTTTTCTTCAACTTGAATTCTATACTTTGTCGTGCGTATATTAATATCCGAAGATATCTACCTCGCTTTTGGACCAACATCACCTAGAAAATCATATAAGGTGTTAAAAGAGTGGAATCAGACAAGAATGCTATATTTTTTTCGACTCAAGTTCGATAATTTGTTGAACATATCTGAATTCTTGAGGTAGTTAGCGATTCTCTTTTTTAAATAGGTATAATTCGAGAGACCGGTAATTTGAGATTTTAATTCGTTGACTGCGTTTCCAATATTTCCCTAATTGAATGCTTCATACCCGCTGCACCTCGTACTTCCTCTCAGGATTTACCATTCACGGAAATTCCGAACGTATGCCCATTTTCTGAAATATTTCCGGAAGGAGATATTTTCAGGGCATACTGCTTTTTCTGTTAAAAGCCTAGTTCCAAATTTTCAAGCAACTGCCGGATTTTATTAATGATTATGATATGAGAACCGTATGTAGAAAGAAAAAGTCAATATTAGGTAGGAAAGTTAATGGCTTCGCAATTTCGAAATCGAAATCCAAAATTATATGAACTTGTTTATTATATAATCATGAAATATATGAATGATATATTTGATATGAATCAATTTCAAAACACTGATTCACACAAGAACTTCATCAACAACTTTCTTGAATTTATCTTGGTAATCTCTGAATGAAAAAATATTAAAACTAACTGTGTACATAAATATTCTTGAATAATTATGTTTCAAAGTTAAAAGTTAGATGAACTCAGCAAAAAAATGGGAATGAAACTTGAAAAAGATTCTCTCATAGGTTATAAGACTTTATAGACAAATCAGACTTGGTTTTCACGAATCGACCGATAATTACAGACTTCAATTTGTGATCCACTCTTTCAATTTTTCTTCGTGAGTGTTTCCTAATCCCGACGACCTTCACTTCTCAATATTTACCATTCAGGGAATTCAGGAGGTATGCCTAGTTCCTGCAATATTTCCTGAAGAAAATATTTTTGTGGAATATTAAAAGGCGTCGAGGATTCATCTCAAAATTCTCAGCAAATTAATTTTTTTTGGTTTCTATGGAAATCAATGAAACAAACTCTAAGTATTCTGGCAACATGAAGACTGAGAGTGTCAATCTGACAACCTCAATTCCTGAGGAAGTCAGCCTTTACCTCTTTCGCAAACATTAACAAATCGGACTAGATTTCAATGGATTGACCGATCGTTTGAGTTTAAATATTTGTGAAAGACTCTCCCAATTTTTCTCCGTGAGTGCTTTGTATTCCTCGCGACTTTCACTTCTCAATATTCAACATTCACGGGATTCCGGAGGTAAGCGCAATTTCTGCCATATTTTCTGAGGAAAATATTTTCGTGGTATATGAGAAGGCGTCGAGGATTTATCTCAAATTTTCAGCAGATTAATTTCAATTGATTTCGATAAGAATCAATAAAACAAACACCAAATATTCCAGGAACATGTAGAATGAAAGTGTTAATATTCCTGAGGAGGTAAGCGTTTTATTCGTCGCAGGAATTAACAAATCAGTCTTTGTTTTAATGGATTGACCAATAGTTTGAGATTTAAATTTGTGAAACACTCTTCCAATTTCCCTTCTTGAGTGGGTCGTATTCCTTGCGATATTCACTTCACAATATTTACTATTCATGGAGGTATGATATACAGGATTCTGAAGGTATGCCGAAATTCTGCTATATTTTCTGAAGAAGAACTTCAGAAAATACTTCAGAACTTCAAAAGAAGTGGTATATGAGAAGGCGTCGAGGATTTATATAAAAATTTTCAGAAGATTATTTTTCATTGATGTCGATAAGAATCAATGAAACAAACTCTAAGTTTTCTGGCAACATGTAGAATGAAAGCGTCTATTAATCCAGACGTAGTTAGCGTTTACCTCTTTCGCAAGCATTTACAAATCACACTAGGTTTCAATGGATTGGCCGATCGAACACTCTTTCAATGTTTCTTCGTGAGTGCTCGGTATTTTTTGCGACCTTCACTTCTCAATATTTACCATCCACTGGATTCAGGAGGTATGCCCAATTTCTGCCATTTTTTCCGAGGAAGACTTTTTCGAGGTATATCTGAGGGGGTCGTGGATTTAACTCAAAATTTTCAGCAAATTTATTTTCGTTGATTTCGATAAGAATGAAGGAAACAAACTCTAAGTGTTCTGGCAACATGAAGAATGAAAATGTCAATAATCCTGACGTAGTTAGCATTCAACATTTCCGCATACATTGAAATATCAGACTAGGTTTCAATGGATTCATCGATCATTTGGGATTTGAATTGGTGAAACACTTTTCCAATTTTTCCTATTGAGTGCATATTTTCCTTGCGACATTCACTTCTCAATATTTAATATTCACGGAATTCTGGAGTTATGCCCAATTTCTGACATTTTTTTTTGGGGAAGACATTTTCGTCGTTTATAAGAAGGCGTCGAGGATTTCCCCTCAAAATTTCCAGCAAATCAATTTTCATATATTTTGATTAGAATCAAAGACGACTTCAAGTTTTCTGACAACATGTTGAATAAAAATGTCAACAATCATGACGTAGTTGGCGTTTACCTCTTTCGCATACCTTAAAATATCAGACTAGGTTTCAATGGATTGATCGATCGTTAGGGATTTGAATTGGTGATACATTGTTCCAATTTTTCTTCGTGAGTGCGTCGTATTTCTTGCGATATTCACTTCTCAATATTTACCATTCACGGGATTCTGGAGGTATGCCCAATTTCGCCATAATTTCTAAGGAATACATTTTCGTGCTATATAAGAAGGCGTCGAGAATTTCTCACAAAATTCTCAGCAAATTAATTTTTACTGATTTCGATAAGAATCAATGAAACAAACTCCAAATATTCCAGCAACATGTAGAATGAAAGTGTTAATATTCCTGAGGAAGTGCGCGTTTTATTCCTAGCAGGAATTAACAAATCAGCCTTTGCTTTAGTGGATTGACCAATAGTTTGAGATTTAAATTTGTGAAACACTCTTCCAATTTACCCTCATGAGTGGGTCGTATTCCTTGCGATATTCACTTTACAATATTTACTATTCATGGAGGTATGATATACAGGATTCTGAAGGTATGCCCAATTTCTGCTATATTTTCTGAAGAAGAACTTCAGAAAATACTTCTGAACTTCAGAAGAAGTGGTATATGAGATGTCGTTGAGGATTTATATCAAAATTTTCAGCAAATTAATTTTCATTATTGTCGATCAGAATCAATGAAACACAAGTTTTCTGGCAACATGTAGAATGAAAGTGTCTATAATCCAGACGTAGTTAGCGTTCACCTCTTTCGCAAGCATTTACAAATCACACTAGGTTTCAATGGATTGGCCGATCGAACACTCTTCCAATGTTTCTTCGTGAGAGGTCAGTATTTTTTGCGACCTTCACTTCTGAATATTTACCATCCACTGGATTCAGGAGGTATGCCCAATTCCTGCCATTTTTTCTGAGGAAGACATTTTCGAGGTATATCTGAAGGTGTCACTGATTTAATTCAGAATTTTCAGAAAATTTATTTTCGTTGATTTCGTTAAGAATGGAGGAAACAAACTCTAAGTATTCTGGCAACATGAAGAATGAAAGCGTCAATATTCCAGACGTAGTTAGCGTTCACCTCTTTCGCAAGCATTTACAAATCACACTAGGTTTCAATGGATTGGCCGATCGAACACTCTTTCAATGTTTCTTCGTGAGAGCTCAGTATTTTTTGCGACCTTCACTTCTCAATATTTACCATCCACTGGATTCAGGAGGTATGCCCAATTTCTGCCATTTTTTCTGAGGAAGACATTTTCGAGGTATATCTGAAGGTGTCGCTGATTTAATTCAGAATTTTCAGAAAATTTATTTTCGTTGATTTCGTTAAGAATGGAGGAAACAAACTCTAAGTATTCTGGCAACATGAAGAATGAAAGCGTCAATATTCCAGACGTAGTTAGCGTTCACCTCTTTCGCAAGCATTTACAAATCACACTAGGTTTCAATGGATTGGCCGATCGAACACTCTCCCAATGTTTCTTCGTGAGAGCTCAGTATTTTTTGCGACCTTCACTTCTCAATATTTACCATCCACTGGATTCAGGAGGTATGCCCAATTTCAGCCATTTTTTCTGAGGAAGACATTTTCGAGGTATATCTGAAGGTGTCGCGGATTTAATTCAAAATTTTCAGAAAATTTATTTTCGTTGAGTTTCGAAAAGATTGAAGGAAACAAACTACAAGTATTCTGGCTACATGAAGAATGAAAGCGTCAATAATCCTGACTTTGTTAGCGTTTACCTCTTTCGCATACATTAAAAAATCAAACTAGGTTTAAATGGATTGACCGATCGTTTGAGATTTCAATTTGTAAAACATTCTTCCAATTTTCCTTCGTGAGTGCATAGTATTACTTGCGGCATTCACTTCTCAATATTCAGCATTCACAGGATTCTGAAGGTATGCCCAATTTCTGCCACTTTTTTCTGAGGAAGACATTTTCATGGGATATATGAAGGCGTCGAGAATTTCTCTCGAAATTCTCAGCAAATTAATTTTATTGATTTCGATAAGAATCAATGAAACAAATTCTAAGTTTTCTGGCAACATGTTGAATGAAAGTGTCAATAATATTGAACTAGTTAGCATTCAATCTCTGTCGCAATGTAATGTATTGATCGATCGTTTGAGATTTAAATTTGTGAAAACACTCTCTCAATTTTTCCTCGTGAGTGCGTCGTATTCCTTGCGACATTCACTTCTCGATATTTACCATTCATAGTATTCTGGACGTATGCCTAATTTTTACCATATTTTCTGAGGAAGACATTTTCGTGGTATATTATAGGGCGTCGAGTAATCATATCGAAATTTTCAGCAAATGAATGGTATTTCCATTGATTTCGATAAGAATCAATGAAACAAACTCCAAGAATTCTGGCAGCATGTAGAATGAGAATGCTGAAATTCCTGCGGTAGTTAGCGTTTTCTTTTCCTCAAGCATTGACAATTCCGATTTGGTTTCGAAGGAATAACATTACAGGAATTACAGACTAGTCACGATATTCCAGAGGTATGCCCAATTTCTGCCATATTTTCTGAAGAACACATTTTCGTGGTATATTAGGAGGCGTCGTCAATCTATCTCAAAATTTTCAGCGAATTTATTTTTATTGATTTCGATAAGAATCAATGAAACAAACTCTAAGTTTTCTGGCAACATGAATGAAAGTGTCAATAATCCTGACGTAGTTGGCGTTTACCTCTTTCGCATACATTAAAATATCAGACTAGGATTTAATGGATCGATCGATCGTTAGGGATTTGAATTGCTCATACACTGTACCAATTTTCCTTCGTGAGTGCGTCGTATTCCTTGCGACATTCAGTTCTCAATATTTACCATTCACGGGATTCTGGAGGTATGCCCAATTTCTGCCATTTTTTCTGAAGGAGACATTACCGTGGTATATGAGAAGGCGTCGAGGATTTCTCTCAAAATTTTCAGCAAATCAATTTTCATATATTTTTATTAGAATCAATGAAACCAACTCTTAAGTTTTCTGACAACATGTAGAATGAAAATGTCAATAATCCTGACGTAGTTAGCGTTTACCACTTCCGCATACATTGAAATATCAGACTAGGTTTCAATGGATTCATCGATCATTTGGGATTTGAATTGGTGAAACACTTTTCAAATTTTTCTTATTAAGTGCATATTTTCCTTGCGACATTCAGTTCTCAATATTTACCATTCACGGAGTTCCGGAGTTTTGCCCAATTTCTGCCATATTTTTTGAGGAAGACATTTTCGTCGTTTATAAGAAGGCGTCGAGGATTTCCCTCAAAATTTCCAGCAAATCAATTTCCATATATTTTGATTAGAATCAATGAAGCCGACTTTAAGTTTTCTGACAACATGTAAAATGAAAATGTCAATAATCCTGACGTAGTTAGCGTTTACCTCTTTCGCATACATTGAAAAATCAGACAAGGTTTTAATGGAATGACAGATCGTTTGGGATTAGAATTGTTGAATTACTTTTCCAGTTTTTCTTCTTGAATGCGTCGTATTTCTTGCGAAATTCACCACTCAATATTCACCATTAACGGGATTGTGCAGTTATTCCCAATTTCTGCCGTATATTCTGAAGAACACATTTTCGTGGTATATTAGAAGGCGTCGTCAATTTATCTCAAAATTTTCAGCCAATTTACTTTTACTGATTTCGATAAGAATCAATGAAACGAACTCTAAGTTTTCTGGCAACATATATAATGAAAGTGTCAACAATCCTGACGTAGTTGGCGTTTACCTCTTTCGCATACATTAAAATATCAGACTAGGTTTTAATGGATTGATCGATCGTTAGGTATTTGAATTGGTGATACAGTGTTTCAATTTTTCTTCGTGAGTGCGTCGTATTCCTTGCGACATTCACCTCTCAATATTTACCATTCACGTTATTCTGGACGGATTTACTGGATACTATTCACGGGATTCTGGAGGTATGCCCACTTTCTGCTATTTTTCTGAAGAAGTTATTTTCATGGTATATCAGAAGGCGTCGAAGATTTATCTGAAAATTTTCAGCAGATTAATTTTTATTGATTTCGAAAAGAATCAATGAAACAAACTCCAAGTTTTCTGGCACTATGTAGAATGAAAGTGTCATTAATGACGTAGTTAGCGTTTACCTTTTTCGCATAGATTAAAAAATCAGACTAGGTTTTAATGGATTGACCGATCGTTTGGGATTTAAACTTGTGAAACATTCTTCCAATTTTCATTCGTTAGTACGTCCTATTCCTCGCGACATTCACTTCTCAATATTTACCATTCACGAGATTCTGGAATTATGCTCAATTTCTACCATATTTTCTGAGGAAGACGTTTTCGTGGTATATTGGAAGGCGTCGAAGATTTCTCTCGAAATTTTCAGAAAATCAATTTTCATATATCTTGAATAGAATCGATGAAACCATTTCTGAGTTTCTGGCAACATGGAAAAAGAATGAAAATGTCAATAATCCTGACGTAGTGAGCGTTTACCTCTTTCGCATACATTGAAAAATCAGACTAGGTTTTGAGGGATTGACAGATAGTTTGGGATTTGAATTGGTGAAACACTTTTCCAATTTTTCTTATTGAGTGCATAGTATTCTTTGCGACATTCACTTCTCAATATTTACCATTCACGGAGTTCTGGAGTTATGGCCTTTTCTTCCATATTTATTGCGGAAGACATTTTCGTTGTATATCAGAAGGCGTCCAGTATTTCCCTCAAAATTTGCAGCATATCTATTTTCATTTGATTAGAATCATTGGAACCAACACTAAGTTTTCTGACAACATGTAGAATGAAAATGTCAATAATCCTAACGTAGTTAGCGTTCACCTTTTTCGCATACATACAAAAAATCAGACTAGGTTCTAATGGATTGACAAATCGTTTGGAATTAGAATTGTTGAATTACTTTTTCAGTTTCTCTTCGTGAATGCGTCGTGTTTCTTGCTCTTTCACTTCTCAATTTTCAACATTCATGGGATTCTGGAGTAATGCCCAATTTCTGCCATATTTTCTGAAGAACACATTTTCGTGGTATATAGGAAGGCGTCGATAATTTATCTCAGAATTTTCAGCCAATTAATTTTAACTGATTTCGATTAGAATCAATGAAACAAACTCTAAGCTTTCTGGCAACATATATAATGAATGCGTCAACAATAATGACGTAGTTAGCTTTTACCTCTTTCGCATACCTTGACAAATCAGACTAGCTTTCAATGAATTGACCGATCGTTTGAGATTGAAATTTGTGAAACACTCTTCCAATTTTCCTTCGTGAAAGCGTCGTGTTCCTTGCGACATTCACTTATCAATGTTTACCATTCACAGGATTCTGGAGGTATGCCCAATTTCTGCCTTTTTTTCTGATGAAGATATTTTCGTGCTATATTAGAAGGCGTCGTCAATTTATCTCAAAATTTTCAGCCAATTTACTTTTACTGATTTCGATAAGAATCAATGACACGAACTCTAAGTTTTCTGGCAACATATATAATGAAAGTGTCAACAATCCTGACGTAGTTGGCGTTTACCTCTTTCGCATACATTAAAATATCAGACTAGGTTTTAATGGATTGATCGATCGTTAGGTATTTGAATTGGTGATACAGTGTTTCAATTTTTCTTCGTGAGTGCGTCGTATTTCTTGCGACATTCACTTCTGAATATTTACCATTCACGGGATTCTGGAGGTATGCCCAATTTCTGCCATATTTTCTAAGGAATACATTTTCGTGGTATATAAGAAGGCTTCGAGGATATCTAACAAAATTCTCAGCAAATTAATTTTTATTGATTTCGATAAGAATCAATGAAACAAACTCTAAGTTTTCTTGCAACATGTTGAATGAAAGTGTCAATGATACTGACGTAGCATTTACCTCGGTCGCATATATCAAAAAATCAGACTAGGTTTAAATGGTTTGTCGGATCGTTTGAGATTCAAATTTGTGAAACACTCTTGCAATTTTCGTCGTATTCCTTGCGACATTCACTTCTCAATATTTACCATTCACGTTATTCTGGACGGATTTACTGGATACTATTCACGGGATTCTGGAGGTATGCCCACTTTCTGCTATTTTTCTGAAGAAGTTATTTTCATGGTATATCAGAAGGCGTCGAAGATTTATCTGAAAATTTTCAGCAGATTAATTTTTATTGATTTCGAAAAGAATCAATGAAACAAACTCCAAGTTTTCTGGCACTATGTAGAATGAAAGTGTCATTAATGACGTAGTTAGCGTTTACCTTTTTCGCATAGATTAAAAAATCAGACTAGGTTTTAATGGATTGACCGATCGTTTGGGATTTAAACTTGTGAAACATTCTTCCAATTTTCATTCGTTAGTAGGTCCTATTCCTCGCGACATTCACTTCTCAATATTTACCATTCACGAGATTCTGGAATTATGCTCAATTTCTACCATATTTTCTGAGGAAGACGTTTTCGTGGTATATTGGAAGGCGTCGAAGATTTCTCTCGAAATTTTCAGAAAATCAATTTTCATATATCTTGAATAGAATCAATGAAACCAACTCTGAGTTTCTGGCAACATGGAAAAAGAATGAAAATGTCAATAATCCTGACGTAGTGAGCGTTTACCTCTTTCGCATACATTGAAAAATCAGACTAGGTTTTGAGGGATTGACAGATAGTTTGGGATTTGAATTCGTGAAACACTTTTCCAATTTTTCTTATTGAGTGCATAGTATTCTTTGCGACATTCTTTTCTCAATATTTACCATTCACGGAGTTCTGGAGTTATGGCCTTTTCTTCCATATTTATTGCGGAAGACATTTTCGTTGTATATCAGAAGGCGTCCAGTATTTCCCTCAAAATTTGCAGCATATCTATTTTCATTTGATTAGAATCATTGGAACCAACACTAAGTTTTCTGACAACATGTAGGATGAAAATGTCAATAATCCTAACGTAGTTAGCGTTTACCTCTTTCGCATACATACAAAAAATCAGACTAGGTTCTAATGGATTGACATATCGTTTGGAATTAGAATTGTTGAATTACTTTTTCAGTTTCTCTTCGTGAATGCGTCGTGTTTCTTGCTCTTTCACTTCTCAATTTTCAACATTCATGGGATTCTGGAGTAATGCCCAATTTCTGCCATATTTTCTGGAGAACACATTTTCGTGGTATATAGGAAGGCGTCGATAATTTATCTCAGAATTTTCAGCCAATTAATTTTAACTGATTTCGATCAGAATCAATGAAACAAACTCTAAGCTTTCTGGCAACATATATAATGAATGTGTCAACAATAATGACGTAGTTAGCATTTACCTCTTTCGCATACCTTAACAAATCAGACTAGCTTTCAATGAATTGACCGATCGTTTGAGATTGAAATTTGTGAAACACTCTTCCAATTTTCCTTCGTGAAAGCGTCGTGTTCCTTGCGACATTCACTTATCAATGTTTACCATTCACAGGATTGTGGAGGTATGCCCAATTTCTGCCTTTTTTTCTGATGAAGATATTTTCGTGTTATATTAGAAGGCGTCGAGGATTTCTCTCGAATTTTTCAGCAAATCAATTTTGATATATTTTGATCAGAATCAATGATACCAACTCTAAATTTTTTGGCAACATGTAGAATGTGAATGTCAATAAACCAGACGAAGTTACCGTGTACCTCTTTCGCATATATTAAAAAATCAGACTAGGTTTCAATGAATTGATCGATCTTATGGGATTTGAATTGGTGAAACACTTTTCCAATTTTTCTTCGTGAGTGCGTCGTATTCCTTGCGACATTCACTTCTCAATATTCACCATTCACGGAATTCTGGAGGTATGCCCAATTTCTGCCATATATTCTGAAGAACACATTTTCGTGGTATATTAGAAGGCGTCGAGGAATTCTCTCGAAATTTTCAGCCAATTAATTCTTAAAGATTTCGTTTAGAACCAATGGAACAAACTCTTAGTTTTCTGGCAACATGTAGAATGAAAGTGTCAATAATTCTGACGTAGTTAGCGTTTACTCCTGTCGAATACATAATAAAATAAGACTAGGTTTCAATGGATTGTCCGATCGTTTGAGATTTCAATTTGTGAAACACTCTTCCCATTTTTCTTCGTGAGTGCGTCGTATACCTTGCGACATTCACTTTTCAATATTTACCATTCACGGGATTCTGGAGTTATGCCCAATTTCTGCCTTATTTTCTGAAGAAGACATTTTCGTGGTATATAAGAAGGCGTCGAGTATTTATACCGATATTCCCAGCAAATGAATGATATTTCCATTGGTTTCGATAAGAATCAATGAAACAAACTCCAAGTATTCTGGAACATGTAGAACGAGTGTGTTGATATTTCTGAGATGTTTAGCATCTTCTTTCTCGCAAGCATTATCAAATCAGACTTGATTTTAATAGATTAACCGAATACTATTCACGGGATTTTGGAGGTATGCCCATTTTCTGCTATTTCTTCTGAAGAAGACATTTTGTGGTATATTAGAAGGCGTCGAAGATTTATTTCAAAATTTTCAGCAGATTAGTTTTCATTGATTTCGATAAGATTCAATGAAAAAAACTCCAAATATTCTGGCACTTTGTAGAATAAATGTGTCAATAATCCTGACGTAGTTAGCATTTTTCTCATTCGCATACATTAAAAAATCAGACTAGGTTTCAATGGATTGACCGATCGTTTGAGATTGAAATTTGTGAAACATTCTACTAATTTTCATTCGTTAGTGCGTCGTATACCTTGCGACATTCACTTCTCAATATTAACCATTCACGAAATTCTGGAGGTATGCCCAATATTTCCATATTTCTTGAGGAAGATATTTTCGTTGTATATTAGAAGGCGTCGAGGATTTCCCTCGAATTTTTCAGCAAACAAATTTTTATATATTTTGATTAGAATCATTGGAACCAGTTCAAAATTTTCTGATAACATGTAGAATGAAAATGTCAATAATCCTGACGTAGTTAGCGTTTACCTCTTTCGCATACATTGAAAAATCAGACTAGGATTTGATGGATTGGCAGATCATTTGATATTTGAATTGGTGAAACACTTTTCCAGTTTTTTCTCGTGAGTGTATAGTGTCCCTTGCGACATTCACTTCTCAATATTTTCCATTCACGGGATTATACAGTAATGTCCAATTTCTGCCATATTTTCTGAGGAAGGCATTGTCATTGTATATTAGAAGGCGTCGAGGATTTCTCTCAAAGTTATATCTGTTGATAAGAATCAATGAAACCAGTTCCAAGATTTCTGGCAACATGTAGAATGAAAATGTCAATAATAATGACGTAGTTAGCGTTTTCCTCTTTCGCATATATTGTAAAATCAGACTATTTTATAACAATAACATAGCAGATCGTTTGGGATTTGTATTGTTGAATTACTTTTCCAGTTTTCTTTCGTGAATGAGTCGTATTCCTTGCGATATTCATTTCTCAATATTCACCATTCACGAGATTCTGGAGTTTCTCATTTCTGCCATATTTTGTGGAGAAAACATTTTCGTGGTATATTAGGAGGCGTCGAGGATTGCCTATTGAATCAATGATCAAATGAATCAATTTTTATCAATTTCGATAAGAATCAATGAAACAAAATCTGAGTTTTCTGGCATCATATATACTGAAAGTGTCAACAATTCTGACGTAGTTAGCGTTTACCTCTTTCGCATACATAAACAAATCAGACTAGGTTTCAATGGATTGACAGATCGTATGGGATTCGAATTTGTGAAACATTCTTCCCGTTTTTCTTCACGAGTGCTTAGAATTCCTTGCGACATTCACTTCTCAGTATTTACGATTCACGGGATTATCGAGGTATGCCTAATTTCTGCCATATATTCTGAGGAAGACATTTTCGTGATATATCAGAACGCGTCGAGAATTTCTCTCAAAATTTTCAGCAAATTAATTCTCATCGATTTCGTTAAGAACCAATGAAACAAATTTTAAGTTTTCTTGCAACATGTAGAATGAAAGTGTCAATAATACTGACATAGTCAGTTTTTACCTCTGTCGCATATATCAAAAAATCAGACTTGGTTTTGATGGATTTACCGATCGTTTGAGATTTAAGATTGTGAAACACTCTTCCAATTTTCCTTCGCGAGAGCGTCGTATTCCTTGCTACATTCACTTCTCAATATTTACCATTCAGGTTATTCTGGACGTATGCCCAATTTCTGCCATATTTTCTGATGAAGACGTTTTCGTGGTATATTAGAAGGCGTCGAGGATTTCTCTCAAAATTTTCAGGAATTCAATTATCATATATTTTGATACCAACCAAGATATGAAACCAACTCTTAGTTTTTCGGCGGAATGTAGAATGAAAATGTCGATAATCCTGACGACGTTAGCATTTACCTCTTTCGCATACATACAAAAAATCAGACTAGGTTCTAATGGACTGACGGATCGTTTGTGATTTGAATTGGTGAAACACTTTTCCAATTTTTCTTCGTGAGTGCATAATATTCCTTGCGGCATTCACTTCCCAATATTTACCAATCACGGAATTCATGAGGTTTGCCCACTTTCTACCATATTTTCTGAGGAAAACATCTTCTTGGTATATTAGAAGACGTCTAGGATTACTCTCAAAACTTTCAGCAAATCAATTTTCATGTTTTGTTCAGAATCAATGAAGCCATCTCGTAAGTTTTCTGACAATATGTAGAATGAAAATGTCAGTAATCCTGACGTAGTTAGCGTTTACCTCTTTTGCATACATTAAAAAATCAGACCAGGTTTTAATGGGTTGATCGATCGTTTGGGATTCGAATTCGTGAAACACTTTTCCAATTTTTCTTATTGAGTGCATAGTATTTCTTGCGACATTCACTTCTCAATATTTACCATTCACGGAATTCTGGAGGTATGCCCAATTTCTATCATATTTTCTGGGAAGTCATTGTCGTTGTATAATAGAGGACGTCGAGTGTTTCTTTCAAATTTTTCAGCAAATCAAATTTCATATATGTTGATAAGAATCAATGAAACCAGTTCTATGTTTTCTGGCAACATGCAGAATGAAAATGTCAATATTCCTGACGTAGTAACGTTTACCTCTTGCGCATACACTAAAAAATCAGATTTGGTTTTAATGGATTGATCGATCGTTTGGGATTAGAATTGGTGAAACACTTTTCCAATTTTTCTTCGTGAGTGCATATTATACCTTGTGGCATTCACTTCTCAATAATTATTATTCACGGGATTTCTGCCATATATTCTGAGGAAGACCTTTTCGTGGTATATTAGAAATTTTCAGCAAATGAATGGTATTTTCAGAGATTCCGATGATAATCAATGAAACAAACTCTAAGTATCCTGGAAACATGTAGAATGAGAAAGTCAATATTCTTGAAGTAGTAAACGTTTTCTTTCTCGCAAGCATCAACAAATTAGAGTTCGTTTCAATGGAATAAGTGGATACTATTCACGTGATTACGAATGTATGCCCAATTTCTGCCATCATTTCTGAAGAAGACATCTTCGTGGTATATCAGAAGGCGTCGAAAATTTATCTCTAAATTTTCAGCAAATTAATTTGTCAAAAATCCTGGCGTAGTAAGCGTTTACCTTTTTCGCACACATCAACAAATCGGACTAGGTTTTAATGGATTGTCAAATCGTTTGGGGTTTTAATTGGTGAAACGTTCTTCCAATTTTTCTTCGTGAAAGCGTCGTATTCCCTGCGAAATTCAATTCTGAATATTTACCATTCACGGGATTCTGGAGGTATGCTCAATTTCTGCCATGTTTTTTGAGGAAGACATATTAGAAGGCGTCGAGGATTTATTTCAAAATTTTCAGCAAATTCATTTTCATTGATTTCGATAAGAATCAGTGAGACAAACTCCAAGTTTTTTGGCAATATGTAGAATGAAAATGTCAATAATACTGACGTAGTTAGCATTTACCTCTGTTGCATATATCAAAAAATCAGACTAAGTTTTATCGGTTTGTCGGATCGTTTGAGATTTAAATTTGTGAAACACTCTTCCAATTTTTCTCCGTGAGTGCTTTGTATTCCTTGCGACATTCACTTCTCAATATTCATCATACACGGTATTCTGGACGTATGCCAAATTTTTGCCATATTTTCTGAGGAGGACATTCTCGTGGTATATCAGAAGGCGTCGAGGATTTATATCGAAATATTCAGCAAATAAGAGGTATTTTTAGTGATTTCGATAATAATCAATGAAACAAACTCTAAGTATTCTGGCAACATGTAGAATGGGGGTGTTGATATTCCTGAGGTAGTTAGTGTTAAATCAGACTTGGTTTTAATGGATTATCGAATACTCTTCACGGGATTCTAGAGGTATGCCCAATTTCTGCCATTTTTTTCTGAAGGGGGCATTTTCGTGGTATATTAGAAGGCGTCGAAGATTTATCTCAAAATTTTCAGCAAATTAATTTTTATTGATTTCGATAAGAATCAATGAAACAAACTCTAAGTTTTCTGGCAATATGTAGAATGAAAGTGTCAATAATCCTGGCGTAGTTATCGTTTACCTCTTTGGCATATATCAAAAAATCATACTAGCTTTCTGGATTGACCGATCGTTTGAGATTTAAATTTGTGAAACACTCTTCTAATATTTCTCGTGAGTGCTTAGTATTCTTTTCGACATTCTCAATATTTGCCATCCACTGGATTCTGGAGGTATGCCCAATTTCTGTCATAATTTCTGAGGAAGATATTTTCCTGGTATATCAGAGGGCGTCGAGGATTGATATCGAAATTTTCAACCAATTAATGGTATTTTCAAAGTTTTCGATAAGATTCAAGGAAACAAAATCAAAGTATTTTGGCAGCATGTAGAATGAAAGGGTCAACATTCTTGAGGTAGTTAGCGTTTTCTTCCTCGCAGGCATTAGAGAATTAGACTTGGTTTCAATGGATTGACTGATCATTTGAGATTTAATTTTGTGAAACACTCTTCCAATTTTTCTACCTGTGTGCTTTGTATTCCTTGCGACATTCACTTCTCTATATTTTCCATCCTCTGTATTCTGGAGGTATGCCCAATTTCTCTCATAATTTCTGAAGAAGACATTTTCGTGGTATATTAAAAGGCGTCGAGGATTCATCCCAAAATTTTCAGCAAAATTACGGTATTTTTAGTGATTACGATCAGAAACAATGAAACTACGAGTATAAGTATTCTGGCAGCATGTAGAATTAAAGTGTCAATATTCCTAAAGTTGTTATCGTTTCCCGCTTTTGCATGCATTAAAAAATCAGACTTGGTATTAGTGGATTGACCGATCATGTGAGATTTCAATTTGTGAACTATTCAATTTTTCCTCATGAATACTTCGTTGCGACTCTTATCTTTTCTCAATATTCAGTATTCACGGGATTTCGAAGTTATGCCCATTTTCTACACCATTTTTTTAAGAAGTAATTTTCGTGATTTATTAGAAGGCGTCGAAGATTTATCCCAAATTCTCCAGTAAAGGAGAAATTTGATCAGTGTTTTCGATATTAATCAATAGAACAAATTGTCAATATTCCAGCTATATGTGGAATGGAGATGTCTATGTTTATATTCCTGAGGTGGTCGGTGTTCTTTTCGTAGGTTGCTTTCAGAAATCAGACTTGTTATTAGTGGATTGACTGATCATTTGAGATATCAACTTGTGAACCACTTATTCTTCCTCGTCAGTGCTTCGTATTCCCTGCGACGTTACCTTCTTTCCGATATTTAGTATTCACTGAAAGTATGTCCGTATTCGGCAATGTTTTCGTGATATGGGTATCAATAAGGAATCACAAATTTCCCAGTTAATGAGAGATTTCATCAATAATTATTTTATGAAACAGTAGAATAAAATATATTCCTGATTTCGATAGCGATTTCCTTTGTCGAATGCATTGAAAAATCATACTTGGTATAAGTGGATTGATTGATCATGTGAGATTTCATTTTGTGAACCACTTTTCCAGTTTTGTGACGTGAATTCTTCGTATACTTTAGGACCTTCACTTCACAAAATTACTGTTCACGAAAAATCTGAACGTATGTCCATTTTCTGCGCTATTTTCGAAGGAGACATTTTGTTGGTGTAGGTGTTAATTATACACTAGAACAAGGTATATTCTTCGGCTAGTTACTCCCTCTGTCGGATTGATCAACAAATCAGACTAGGTATTAGTGGACTGATCGATCATTTGAGATTTCAATTTGTGAACCTCTCTTCCTATTCATTTTTTGTTCTTATCCTCAGCGACGTTTACTTATCGTCAATATGAACTATTTACCGTAGCTCTGAACATTTTCCGCACTACTTTCGGGGGATGCATTTTCGTGGTGAAGGTATTGTTAGGGGTGGAAGTTATATTTCGAATTTCACAGCTTTCTATCACAGCATTTCAAATTTTTCAGAATTTCAGGAAATTCTTCACGTATGTCCATTTCTGCGACGTTTTCGAAGGAGACATTTTCGTGGTATAGGTGTTAATGGTAGTAAAACTCTTATTCCAAATTTTCCAGAGAAAAAGAGATTGTGTCAATGATTATTTTTGGAACAATAGAAGAAAGCATTTTGTTGACGTAGTTAGGGATTCCCTCAGTCGAATGGTTGAGCTGATCAGACCACGTAGAATACATATATGACCATTTCTACTTTTCCAAATTTTTGTCCAATTATTGTTATATATGTTCACTCATATTGATTTTCATTATTTATTTGTACCTAAAATGATAAAGTTAGTGTTTATAGGGATTAGGAATTGTGAGATATTACTTTCATTAATTGCTGAAAAATCTCTATCATAATAAATAATGAAGTATATAAAGAGGGAATAATATCGGACGCCAGACATTTTATTGAGGCAAATTTAGGCGCTCTCACAGTGGGATCAAATACAGCTATACCAACTGAGGAAGATGATAATTTTGATGCATCCGTATGAAGTTGATGGTACCCAGAGAAATTATTATTCTCAAAATCATTCAATTCTTCTTGTTGTAATGGTTCTTTATATTCAGGAATAACAAATCCTAAAGATCTCTTTATACACCAATAATCCAAAGTATACAGAGGATGCTTCTCCACGTTGTGAAGTTTTTCTGAATCGAGGATTAGGACTGTAAACATCAAAGGATCCTCTCTGACTATCTAGAACTTTTCTGTCAAAGTCTATATGAAAAACTGTTCTATTGTCTTTACCGATAGACTATATACCAGTATGCCATTCTTTGAATCACAAATTTATATGTTGTCTTTGTTAGGCAGAATTCTAACGGTATGTTGCCTACTAGGACTAGTGGTTAGGAGACTAATGATTAGGAGTTTTCTCGAAAAACCTATTGCAAATTGAGACGCTCTCAGAGCCGGATCAAATACAGCTAAACCAACTGAGAGGAAGATGATGATTTTGATGCATCCGTATGAAGTTGATAGTACCTAGAGAATCTATTATTCTTAAAATCATAAAATTCTTCTTGTTGTAATGGTTCTTTATATTCAGGAATAACAACTCCTAAAGATCTCTTTATACAACAATAATCCAGAGTATACAGAGGATGCTTCTCTCCTATGTGAAGTTTTTTGAATCGGGGATTAGGAGTGTGAACATCAAAGGATCCTTTCTGACTATCTAGAATTTTTATGTTAAAGTCGATATAAAAAACTGTTCTATTGTCTTTACCTATAGACTATATACCCGTATGCCATTCATTTAATCACAAATTTATATGGTGTCACTGTTAGGCAGAATTTTAATGGTATCTTGCTTACTAGGACTACTAGTTAGGAGACTAATGATTAGGAGTACTCTTGAAAAACCAGTTGCAAATTTAGACGCTCTCAGAGCCGGATCAAATACAGCTATACCAACTGAGGAAGATGATGATTTTGATGCATCCGTATGAAGTTGATAGTACCTAGAGAATCTGTTATTGTTAAAATCATAAAACTCCACTTGCTGTAATGGTTCTTTATATTCAGGAATAACAACTCCTAAAGATCTCTTTATACACCAATAATCCAAAGTATACAGAGGATGCTTCTCCCCTTTGTGAAGTTTTTCTGAATCGAGGATTAGGACTGTGAGCACCAAACGATCATTTCTGACTGAATTTTTCGGTTGAAGTCGATATAAAAACTGTTCTATTGTCTTGATCGATAGACTATATACCCGTATGCCATTCTTTCAATCACAAATTTATTGGTATCAGTTTTAGGCGGAATTCAAATGGTATCTTGCTTACTCGGACTACTAGTAAGGAGACTAATGATAAGGAGTACTCTTGAAAAACCAGTTGCGAATTGGATTGGTTTTTTAGGAACGGCGTCCAAGCTTTCGAGTTCCCTTTTAGCAGCCGAGCCATAAAGAATACAACTATGGTCTATCTAGCTCCTAATACAATTGCGATAAATTGACATGGAAATACTTAATGGAAAATCTTTATACTTAATGGAAATCTTAATAACTGTAATTACACTCTCCTTTTATCTTGCATTTTAGGTGAGTAATATATGTTCATTTCACAATAATTTTGTCGAGATAAAGACTTATGAATTTGACACATGATTCATGACTAAAGAAAAATTTTAGGTATTGCGTTCTGATTTCAGCAGCAAAATTCTTGGTATATTATTTGAAGTTGAAAAAAGGATATGCATTTTGGAGAAAATTTTTTCCTTGGACAAAATACCTACAATTTCAGCACATCCACCTCGTTTTTCACCAGAGGACAAAAAATATTAAAAAAAGGATGGTTTATTAAAAACACAGGAACATGTTTCAGTGTATTGACATTTTGATTATTTGATATTTATGCAAATATAAATTTTTATGTGTGTAGCAAATCTATAAGATGTGAAAAAAGAATAGTTATTTCCAATGAGAATTCTATCTGGAATTCAACTTGCTCATTAGTGAACCAAAGACTTTTCGAAGTCGAAATGGAATGACTATAATCTGTAAGGAATACCGAGAATATATCCATTGCTCTATTCGGATAAAGAGAACAGGAATTAACTTTGTCGTCTGTAACATACATAACAATCTTATCCGCATACTGTAGGAGTTTTACTTCTGGAACACAAGGAAGCTTTTCCAACCAATGATAGTTAATGACATATAATATCGGCGACATAATACCTGAGGGACACCAGTATTACAGATCTGAATCCGTAAAGAGTGTTGTTAATCTAAAGAAAATTTTTTTATTAATGAGAAAGTTAATATTATTCCTGAAAATCAGAATAATAAACCAGTTTTGAATAATTTTCGTTTCATAATCCGAAATAAAACCTTATCATACGCACCTATTATATCTAGAAAAAGTGCCATAATAATTTTGTTTTTTGAGAAGGTTAAATTTATGTGAGAAACCAAATGTCCAATACCATCAGAAGTGCCATAGCCTCTCGGAAATCCAAATTGGGTATTCCGAAGTTTGTTGTTTGATTCTAGCCACCACTTTAACCTGTGAATTTCAATAATCTCTTCATAACGCGTGAACCTAGTGGAATAGGCCTATGAGAGTTTTCCAGATTCGTGTTTTTATTTCATTCAAGAATTGGAATTATGATGAATTTCTTCCAGTCATCCGGAAACTTTTCCGTATAAAGAATATCATTGAAAATATTTATCAATAATTGTTCGGCACAATTGGCATTTTATAGAGCATAATATATTGTATATTGTCTAAACCAGTATATGTACATATTTATATTCAACTTGATAGCTCTCTCCAATTCTAACATTCGTGAAGGATGACACATCATATCTGATTCTTCTCTCGGAGATAATTCGAGGTCTTTTTCAGAAGTACCCGATGGGGTGAGATCGAAGAAAAATTTTTACGTCCAATCTTCCCTCAATATTGGATATCTAAATGTTGAATTATTCTTAATTTTCTCAAATATTTTTCGAGACTATATTAAATGAGTATTTTTGTTTAGATTCCAACAAAACTCTTTTCAACTGTTTGTTTTACTTTTATTTATAATAAATTCGGTTTAGCCTCAGAATGTTTATATATGAGATACTTTTCTAAATTCAAAGTTGAAAGAAAATTTCTATAAGCTAATTGTTTATCTTCTAGAGCTTTGGCACAATCTTCATTCCACCATGGCTTATTGAAAATATAAGTACTTATTGGTTTTTATTTGAAAATACTTAGGTCACTGGAAATCATCAAATTATGTTAAAATGAATCATAAGAAATTGAATTGGACTTGATCATTTGCATAGTACAATTATACATATCATCAGAAAATTTTTGCCAATCAGCTACTTTTGTTTCATAAATACGAGATGAAAAGGTCAGGTATAGAATTGAGTCACATCTAATAACAAAATGGTCTGAACCCAATGTGTCCTTTTCTGTATATCAATTGCAGAAGGGAAACAGCGAGTTACAGGAAATTGTTAGATCTATCGCCGATTTATTCTGACCAGAAGGAGACAATCTTGCAGCGATCCGTCATTCATGATGAAGCACTTATTGGTTTCTATAGCAGAAAAAAGCTGAGCACCGTTTGGGCTATCCCTTAGGGACCCCAATAAGTGTGATGTAATTAAAATCGCCACCAAATATGGAATTTTCTTTCCATGGATTGAATAACTTTTGCCAATCATCTATGTCGATATTTGAATTAGGTGGTAAGTAGATCTGGAGGTTTTTCTAGCTATCAGCTATCTTCTCTGAACACACAAGTTTTATCACGGCTTCTACTTCCAGAATGCTGGGTTTTTCGGAAAGAAATTTGGGCAGCTTTGTTGATCCTTTGCACTATTAAAACGCTGTACTACCTACTCATTTATTAGCAGTAAACTGAAACACGCTCATATGGTTTGGTCTCCTTTGTACAATTATTCTTATGTCGATTTGGAGAAGTAAAGACGGAAAGGTCTAAACTATATGTACTACAGATGTTATCCACAATCATTCTTCAGGATGCTTCGACCACTCCATTATAACCGATAGTCTGAGAATTAATTTATTGAAGTTGAGACGTGAACGGTTTGGTCTAACGTCACTCCAAAATTTTGCACAATTCGATCGATTCGTCATTTCTTCTCAGCAAAATAAATATTCGCGTACCAAGACCTGGTATGACGCGATATAATGAAGTATAATGTCAATTAGAGCAGATCAAATGTTATATCACGTTCTCCTATCAATTTTATTTGTAATCTTTATGATGATGCTTTTTATAACTCTTTATTATGAGTGGTCGATGTGCCACTCAGAACAGCGCAATAGGATGTGATATTTTCATGAACATTTTTCGTTGTCTACATATGACTTTGTAATATATAATATTTTGATTTTAGTTTTATTTCATGTGGTTATTCTATATTACTATCGCAATTTAATTTTCGTTGGCTTCAATCAACTACGTTTCATCAACCTTTGTTGACTACGTGTGATTTCGTAGAAGATGATATTTTAGTTAGTTCCATATAGTTATTGTTCACTGCTATTTTAATTCATTTTGAATACAAGTATTCGTCCAAGCTATTTAAGTCCAAGTTCGAACAACTGAAATGTTGGTGTGCCGTTCTGAAGGGTAAGTTCTCGGCAGGGGTGGGACTAGATGAGCATAAGACAACACTTGGCGATTTATATCTATGTTTCGTTCCTATATTGAGTAATTCGTAAGTACTTTTACTAATATTAACAATTTTTTTACGTTTCTATATTGAGTCATTCATAGGTACTAATATTAACAATTCAAATACTGAGTACTGCAAATAATTCGTTTGTGTGGACAATCAAGAGACAACTTATTGAACACTTGAAAACAATATAATGAAATGGCTCTGAACAAAATGACTAAATTTCAAGAAACAATTTATAGAGGAATGACAACAAATCTTGTGACTGACCACAGAGTAGGATTCTTCTCTGGTCCTTCCATCAGGTCACAATGGCCATAATCTCATGTTCATTTTAGATTTCCTTTACAATGAAGAGAGTAGACACAGTAGACAGTAGTCGCCCATGAATCATGTGCGACAAACATAAACATAAATGAATCCAGGTCGTGTGCAGCGACAAAGAATAAGAATATACCCCGTTCAGATATTTTATGTCGGTTCTCCTGTTAATCATATTATCAAACTTAAAATATTGCGCCTTCTCTGAAAATATCTCAAATTTTGTAAGCTGGACTTATGACTTATGTACGAAATTGATTCCGTGTTTATTAGTGAATGTGTTCAGCCATCGTGTTCCCATACATACCGCTTTATTAACCTCTCATACAGAAAATTTTTTTGAGTTTGAATTGTTAGGTCTATGTTAATTATTGTCACACCTTTCGCAATGGATCTAGAAGACAACACTCAAGAGATAGGTAATTTTTTTTCCAAAACTTTAATATAATGATTCACTACATTTCCATTCTAGAGTTCTTATATCATAGTACATGATAAAGGAAGTTAGAATACATCACATTCAATGTCTTGATTTTGAGAAATCGATGTTCTAAATTGAAACGACAATCAAGTCTCTACCTTATTTCCTGCCAGATAATTTTTTTTGTTACTTCATTTCTGTAGTTCATTCTGATGTGCATGAGATCTATCAAAATTCAGATAAGTTCTAGAGGAAAAACTTCAATGAATAATAGTGAGACGTAGTTAATTGTATTATGAATACAACGTTATTTCTTATCTTTATGAATTCATACTCACTCCTAAAGTGTGGTATGAAAGATATGTATTCCAACAGTGATATAAAGTAGGTGATTCTTCTGAGAAGCTCGGAGAATTTATTCCAAGATTCTATGTGAACTTAAGATATTCAACGCTCATTAGATAGATAGATAGAAGTTTATTCATTCTCAGTGAGATCTATATTTATATATGGATATAAAAATTGTCAAAAATATAGAAAGCATAGAAATAAATATTAACAAGCATACGTGTATATAAATAATATAAACGTATAAACCAAAAGCATAAGAAAATATTTTTTTTTTTTTTTTTGAAAAGATTTATTCATCAACCAAGTATTACATAATATTTCATATTATAACTTCTAAACAGTATTAACTGGTATCGAAGCTAACATACATTAAATTTAAATCTAAATCTGCCGTGCAAGCAACAGAAAATCACAACAACAAGTATACAATTTAACAAGAAATCCAAATTACCAATTCCAAAAAACTTATGACTTATTCTATGTCACCACAAAGCACACATACATCCCAGAGAAGACTGCGCATAAGATTATTGAATTATAATTTTATATTCTTGAGCTAAATAGGTTTTGCTTGTTGCATTTTACATATATGAAATCAAATATACTTATATATGAAATTTACGAAACATTCAAGGCAATGAAGTGATACAATCCAGCAGGAATGTAAGAAGTAACGAGTCATATATTAGTCACGAATAACAAACACATATTTACACGCGCTATATATTATATCATAACCATCCTTTGATAGCAGAAACATTATCATTCGCGCCCTGAGCGAATTCAGAGGCTAATCCCAAACATGCAGTGAAAGTCGGTTCTATACATTTTTCTATTGAAAATTCTACTTTCTTCTGTAGGCAACTGTATTTATTGGAATAAGATTGCAGACTGTTCTGAAATCTAGTATCATGCTAAATGGAACTGTCCGCAAAGTCGATATACACTCTGTCAGGTTTAGTCGATATACACTCCCCAAGCATCTCTTTTGTATGATTAAAGCTATCTCCAAGTTGATACTACCTAATGCACTTCAATTCTTTTGTTACCTCCACAATAACAATGCACTTTCATCGATTCTTTGGGAACGTCCACAATTACCGCATGCCAGTATTCCATATCTGAAGTGTGCTTCATAAAGTGTGAGATATGACTTTTTCAAGCACGGCTTGCCAAAGCGAAGAAGACATGGGTCGTAACGCGTGTCTATCCTTCGCAACACATAATACACATGCACTTTTGAGCCTTGAGTCAAAATACCACCGAAAAAATAAGTTCTTCTTTTTTTTCGCAATATTAACACAAAGACCATTTCCAGACCACAAAGTTCAATTTTATACTAACGTTTTCAGTATTTTATCCGCTGCAGTTTGATTGCTACAAGCGATTGATATTGTTGCATCATCGGAAGACAAATACAAAAACACATTCTCAAGTTATCAGGAAAATCATGCATGAATATCAAAAAAATCAATGGTCCCAACAGTGATAACCCTGAGAAAATCCAATAGTAGTTTATCTGTTGGCAGACCAGTAACCATTAATAATACCAAGGGTTGGAAGAGGAGTTCGAAAGGCGTTGGACCATCCTTCATCTTCAGAATGATCAGTGTATCAATGTGTGGATCGCAATATTTGAATATATCAAGAATATTTTCCATTTTAGCGTTCAGAATCGCCAAAATCAAATCATTTCTCCACATCCCCCATCGTTATGAAGGATATCAAAATATACTTTATGATATCAAGGATATCATAGGGAATGAGCAGCATATTCACGTAATCATTGTCAGTAAACTTAGCATTTATCGATGTTATATTTTGACACACATGGTCTTAACGTTTTTATGGAGATTCTGTGAATCAGAATGAATACGTATAAGCATATGGAGAATATAAAACTGTTATTTATCACAGAAACTTCCATTTCAAGATTTGTTGTAGATATATATGTAAATACATCATATGCATCGCAAAATGTCCCACTAAATGCAAGAAATCGATTGTCATTTCACAAACGAAAAAGTGAAGAAACAACAAAATAAAATTTCCATTCAACAACGAAGATTAGTAAATCTGTGGAAAATCCGAGAAAACTTATGCTACCGAATTTCATATTGCAGAAGTGAAAATGTCAATCACACAAACTGAAAATAACTTTCATACGCCAAGCAATCAATGAAGATATGAATATAATTTCGATACACCACCGATTCGTTCATTGTATTTTCAGAATTAATGATCCTTCTTACTGAAATTCCAATTAAGCGATCTATTTCCTGATAATATTTTTGGTCAATTTATAACTCTGTTCAAAATATTCTGCGTCAATTAATCAAAATCGTAGTAACCTTGGCTGTGATAGAATATATCATTAATTAATTGGTCATAACAACTCAGTCATTGTTCACGCCAAGTATCGATCTTCCATTGCAAATGAGACTGAAGTATCAGGCACTTCATTAAGGCTTAGAGTGCTACCGCTTCCACTGATCCGTTTCATATAGAACTCAATCATACTCTAGACGACCAATGAGTCGTTAAATTGTTTTCCTGATTAGTTTTATGAAACAACAGATTCGAAGAATTTTCCAGAACTTCTAGTAGGTATTAACGCTGATGAATGCCGAGCCGTCCGAAATATGAAGATAACAAATTGTAAGAGAAAGGCTGCTGGATTTTACGAGCTTTGGAAGAAAATTTCATTTCAGAAATAGATTTCAAAGATTATTAATTCGAACAAAAAACTGAATTTTTTCGTTGGAAAGTTGGGAATTGATTGAATATGTTATATGAAATTTATATTGCGTACAGAATTTATTCAAGTCTCTGCGATTATGTTCATTCGCCAATGTTAAGATGTGGATAATTATGTTTTTTTTTGGTTTTTTTTATTGGAAATAAATTCCATTACTATTTATCATTATTATTATTATTATATACAAATGAATAACAGGTGAAAATATACTCATACGTGCTATTGACATGAATTATGATGTGATGAAGACATGGTTGGGAGCTTATTTCTAGAAAATTTGTTTCTTCAAGATCAACCAATAAGTTTTTCACACTGTGAAAAAATGAGAGTGTGCTGAAATTTCAAGTCTGTTTCCAGATCAATAAACAGTATATGTTGAAGAATTGGCACTTATTTGGTGCAAAGCCATTTTGATGAGATAAAAGATAATTCAAACAGTTAAAGTTCTCAAGAATTATTGAAATTTACGAAAAGTGATTCACAAGTATTTCGAGTAATATTTCGAGCCCCTTAAAAAACTAGGGGCTTCAGAAACCATGAATTTATTCTCTAACTTTTATATTGAACTATAGGTTCATTATCTGAAAAGTATCAACAATGGTGAATTATTTGATTTCAATCACTAATTGAGCTAATTTCCAGAATGTTGAGTCAATGATTTCCACCAAGGGTTCTTGTGTTCTCATAAATGTAATTGTCAATTTTTCAAATATGTGAATATTTGAAATTTGAATGAAAAGATGATTTTTCTGAATGATTTTAATAACTTGAATAACTTTGATTATATAAAAAATGTACCTGTGTTCTTGAAATAAACTGGGTACCGAAGTTTTTCATTGTTTTGTCTATAATGTTCCAAATTCAGCTTAAAATAGAAATTTGGGATGAGAATTGAAGAAAACAATTACAGTTTCAAATATGATAGGAGTATATTACCTCATATAAAAGTATTTCTAATTATTCGAATCATTAGTGGAAAAATATCATGATTTTTACTTAAATTCAATAATTTTACAAGATATTGAAAAAGAATATCATAAGGTTTCTGGTTGAATCAAAATTCTGAAAATTTGCGTGAGATTGCGTAAGTGTTCGAATTATCTCATTGAATTAAACACTCTAACTTCAAATGGTCAAAATATTTATTCATAGCTGTTATATACGTATACTTTGAAACTTTTGTAAAAACAGTTATTCTTGTGCAGTTTCACCAGAAAACGAACTTAATCACGTTACAAAATTGCTCAGATGAACACAAGAAAGTTGAAAAATAATATAAAAGAAACAACATAAGACTCTTCCATCTCCGACATACTAAAGATTTCTAACGAATGAATTCATTCGTTTCTTATACAAAATAAAATTGTGAAAGATTTTTCAAATTAACTTTGTATTTTTAAAAAACATTGAATTGTTTCATTGGAGATATTTTTTGTATACCGTATGTGATAAAAGATCGAAGGAATCAATGTTTTCTTCGTGCTAGCGTTCCAACTATAAATATCTCCATTTTTTCAATACTACAGCAGCACAAATCGTCTTCCAATTAAGTTGAACGTCACATGCTCACCTGTGCATATTAATCATTTGAATCCTGTAGGGAATGAAGATACTCGATAACTCAGTCTTTGACCAATAATCTACACCAATATTCTCTGTACTTAGATAGCGAATATCTATGAGTAGTATTATCTGCAAGTGCGATAATATAGCACGAGAAATACAGATTTATTTTTCTTGTAGTGAATTTCTGACACGTTTTGAAAAATGACAACGAACGAGTCGACAACCGCAACCTATATGGCGCATTACATCTTTTTACATCAAATTAGATGAAATTGTTCTAAAAAAACTAGACTTGTAAAATGTAGTATCTTAATTGATAAGGACTTTCAATGTAGATGTATTCATGTGCTTTCCTTTGATTCATAGATTTAAGATTTACATTGATCTATGCATTATATAGGCATACTACTTACTCTATATGTCTCTCTTAAAATGGACTAGAGGTTATGTGAGGATTGAAATATTTGTCTTTCATTCGTTGAACGTGGCGTGACGGATGAGTACCTTGCAGTACGAAACAGTGACTGTCTCACGCTTTCAATAAATGTAGGCATCGATTTTATGATTCTTTGATATATATATATATATATATATATATATATATATATATATATATATATATATATATATATATATATAAATTTTTTGTAGAATTTTCTTCACATTCGGAGTTAACGAAATAATGAAAACAGAACATTTCACCTCAAAAAATTAGAGGATTTTCTGAGGGTACAAGAATTTTTCAGATCAAGAATTACAACTGCACATTATTGACGTCAGTGATAACGTATAATCATACTTTACGGCCAGCTGCTAAGGGTATTATGCCCAGTGCAAGTCGACTGCAGTCAAGTCCCTGTTACCAGCGGTCTTGGGGATCCAATACCCGACTTGTTTTATTGTATAGGTCGGAGGTTGTTACGCATCTAGCGGGTGTTTTTTTAGAGGTATAACTGTTGAAGATGGCGACCAATTAACAGCTGAGAAGTGATTTATTCTCAGTTAGGATTGGCAATTCATTATGAAAAGCCAAACGATCATCAAGCAAGGCGTAGATTCGTCGAATGGGCCCAAAACAAGATTGCCGTTGTCCCGATTTTCATAAGCGAATTTTGTTCAGCGATGAAGCGCATTTATGGTTGAATGGCCACGTCAACAAACAAAACTGCCGCATTTGGAGTCAAAATAATCCTCAAGTGTATGTCAAAACACCGTTATATCCAGAAAAACTGACTATTTGGTGCGCTTTATCGGCTGGTGGAATCATTGTTCCGTACTTCTTCGAAAACGATGATGACCTGAATGTTACAGTCGATGTTGATCGGTATAGAGCCATGATTACTAGCTTTTTCATTCCTGAATTGAACAACCATGATGTCCAGGAGCTGTGGTTTTAACAAGACGGCGAAACATGTCACACAGCTCGTTCCACAATCGATTTATCGAGGGACCAGTTTGGTGACCGCCTAATTTCACGTTTTGGACCTGAGAATAGGCATGCAAGATCTTGTGATTCAACACCGCTAAACTACTTTCTGTAAGGCTATGTAAAGTCATTGGTCCATGCGGAAAATCCACAAACGCTTGACCATTTGAAAGACAATATTCGCCGTGTAATTGCCGATATACGGCCACAAATATTGAAGAAGTCATCGAAAATTGGACGTCCAGATTGGACTACATTCCAGCCAGCCGTGGCGGTCATATGCCAGAAATTATGTTTAAAATATAATGCCACAAGATTATCTTTCGAATACAAAAAATACACACGAGGAGAGGATAGGTTGACAATCTAATACTGAAAGTATATCATCTTACAATGATTTTTCCAAACTATTTTCATAAAAATGAGGGCTCAAAGAACATTGTTTCGATGTTTTTTTTGGATAATATTAATGCTTTATTCCCTGAAAATACTACAGTATTATGGAAAATGTCAAGCATCCAACAGGTAAAGTCAAACAGAAAACAATAAATGGCAATCAATTACTGTTATACAAAAACTCACTTAAAATATAATAACAGTTATCCACCAGAAAATTTTTGAGCTTGTCAAACACACTAATACTAGAAGATGACAATTCAACAAATCGAATAATTTTTGACCAAGGGCACCAGGTGATACACAACTAGCCCTACAACATTGAAAAGGAAATTCGGAACTCATCTCTACCACGAGTGAAATGATAATTTATATTTTTGTTCAAATTTTAATTCATTCTATTTTTGTATATATACAAACATAACTCTAATATGAACAAGGCACAAAGAGTTAAAACTCTAAGATTTTTGAAATCTTAGAGTAAGAGGAAGAGCTCCATAGTCGAACGTCATATCGCAATCTGGACACCACCTAAGAATAATAAACGGGTATTAACTGGTTCCTCGTAAGAACATCACGAAGATTTCGTATCAGGTAGTATACTGAATTTATCTCAGAAGTTAATGTCTGCCAGTGGCTCTTCCAGTTCAGGTACTCGCCCAAACTTAAACCTAGAAACTTCACACAATTCATGTGTTTATTATTAACATTGAAATATACATCAACATCAGCATCCGAATTAGAACCGTTATAGTTTCGGTATGAAGTATGCAATATCAAGAACTGGTGTGGAGTGAAAAACGTGGGTGAGATATTCGCACTAGCTACGGAGGGGCAATTACGGATTATGGAATGAGTGGATGATCGCCTACACGCTGTAAGCGTTGGCACGAGAAGAAGAAGATAGTTTCGGTATCTAAAAAGGCACGTTTTAGAAATAGTGAGATACGAGGAATTTCGATAAAACTATTCCCCCAGCACCCCAAGCATTTCATTTGCCACCATTTGTAGAGCCTGGATGTTTTTGTCCCTTATAATGATGCTGGGCATCATCCGCATACAATGAAAACTCGCAAACCAACCGTGACCCTATATCATTCACATACGGAATAAACAACTCAGGTCCGAGTATGGATCCCTGAGGGACCCCCGTACCAACACTCAACTGTTGAGAACTGACCTGTGACTGCATGCTATCAAAATCTCGAAGGATAGAAACATATTGCTTTCTGTCCCGTAAATAGCTCTCCAGCGAACGGAGTGCAACACCCCGAACACCAGCTTTCTCAGCCTTCAGGAACAAAACGTCATGCTGCACGCAATCGAATGACCTGCTGAGATCACAAAAGATCCCAACAGAACACTCGCCTCTTTCCATAGCCTCAACTATATTATTCACGAAGTGAAGCGTATGTGCAGCGCCCTGAGCGGAACCCAAACTCATTTTCAATGAATGTATTTCTGCTGAAGAAAATAACCCAACAATCTATCCAAGTAACAATATTCAAATATTTTACTGAAACTCGGACACAAAGCTATAGGTCCGTAGTTACTCATGTCTGTCTTTTTGCCTTTCTTTAATAGAGGAATAATACGACTCAATTGCAATTTTTCCGGGAACACGCCTGTTACAAAAGATAAATTCACCAAACAAACCAGAGTCCTCACTAAGGCCTCAAAACAACTTTCCAGCAGAAAAATTGGTACCTCATGGAACCTAATCAACGAAAAAAATTCAACCTCCACAAAGGGCACCAAAAACAAACTGCCCCAGAAATAAATTTGGATATCATCAGACTCATCAGAGTACCTAATCCAGTTTTGGTATTTGATTGATAACATTGGCCAGAGCATCCCTAAAAAATATATTAAATTTATTAGCCACTGACTTATTGACAACTCCTCAATAAGTACATCATCTTCACGAATGAAATTCGTGACAGATGATGTAGATCAGATATATTTTTCAAAAATTTGATATTATTCACCATATTCCACAAAGATTTTGTTGGATTTGTCGAACGCTTTTTATGCTTATGATCCGTGAATAACAATTTAAGAGAAGGATATTTTCTACTCAAGATATACAAATTATGTACTCGTGCAACTCGACAGTTTGATTACATCATCTACCCACCTATTTCTAGATGTAGAACACCTATGAAATCTTCTGAGAGGAAAATGCCTTTTAACATACGCTATAAAACATTCATAGAACTGATTGAACACATTATTGAGATCATCACACTGATATAAAAATTCTCAGCTTTCAATATTCAAATCTTCGTTGAAATTCTTCACATTACTATCTCAAAAATCACGTCTTGTTTCTATTTGGAACTTCGTTAACTTATACAATTTCAGTGGTTTCAATTGGTTCAATTGGTTTGAATTAGTGAACTCCATTCACTAATTCAAACCAACCTCAGATATTGATTAAATAAATATAATTGTTCTTATCTCGAGTGGGACCAATGTTGAAGTCTCCACATAAAAGCAACTCAACCCCAGATTTATATAAAGTCCAAAGTCAGTTTCCGGAGATCTACAACACGTTAGCATAACTGATATTTGTCCATTCTGATTGAAACAACAACCGCAAATTTTGAAATGTTTCTCCTCACAGTAACCGTCTAGCATTATCCGTCGTGTCTCGATGGACTCGTGACACCATATTCTGACACCACCACATTTGAATTTAGACCTATTATTAGCTAGCTGCTCTGTAGAAATTGGGAGAACATACACTGTCAATATTAATGTCTGTAAGCCAAGTTTCCACGAAACACAAAAATTTTATTTGTTCATAATTGTGAATATACTCACTATGCATTTAATCTATTTTCTGTGGGCTCAATTTCTGACAATTTAAAAATAACAAATGATTATTTTTGTTATCCCCTAGTTTGAAATATGTAAAGTCTGGATCGCAGGCTGTAGTCTTCTGATAAAAAACGTGAAATATAAATACATTCAGGCCATTTATTTTGATCCTTTGTATCCAGTCCATTGCAGCCTAAAAATTATCGACATCAATAATAACTTCAAATGATGCATCCATCTCTGAATACTTAGATCTCAACTTTTCGGAAACGACTTCAGGGAAATAAACAAACAGATACGCCTTTTTTGAAACTAACTTGACAATACCCTTTTTAGCATTTAGGATGTGGACAAATAATATGTTAGGATGATAAAAAGTGTACAAGTGATTTGATAACATGAATATTAGGTTCCTTGAAGAACAAAATGCCAAGGAGGTTGATGGGTGATTTCAATCCGCTTTTAAAGAGATCGTCATACAAAATTGAACAATTAACTGAGTTATCTTGGTATTCGAACAGTATACGTCTTCGATTTTCTATTTGTGCACATGTACAGGTATTAGTAGGACGAACACGGATCCTGTGGAGATGATAAGGCGTAGACAGTTACTCGATCGCATAGGACAATAGGTAGTAATATATTTACTAGGTAAATTCGTATTCTTCAACTATGTATACAATAAATCGCTTGCTTGTCTCATTTTAAAGTATGTTCGATTACCCAGACTTTCCCAGGCAATCCTGCTTTCTGTGATTGCTTCCTGTTTAAAATTGGATAAATTTCTTTACAATGTGCCTTGAATGAGTTAATATGATTATCGGATAGCTGCAAGGTTGACTGCAATGTCTTTAGCATATCTATTAGTGTGGCTTGGGATCCAAGCCAACTGAACATTCACATTGTGTGATGATAATTCATAAAATTGTTTTCTTATACGTTAAACCAAATTCAGTGTTGATGTTTCCATCATCCAATTACATATAGATTCAAGAGCACTCTTAGAGTCACTCAGGATTACACATTTATTAAGTTTTTAGATTTTTTCAAAATTAAGAGCATCATAATAGCTGCCATTTCGGCAGAACAGATAGAGAAGTAATGTTGAAGGCTACCCGAAAGTTAAACGTTCATCCCTAGGCACAACATACCAATAACCAAGTTGAAGCCATCTTGAGAGTCGGAAGCATCCCCATAAATTGCAGTAAACTCTGAAAAGTTCGAGAACAAAAATTATCAAAAACAATATTATTATCATCATCTTTTTTCAGATAAGAATCCACGTAATGTTTTCGCTTTTCGTGAATAGAAAGATTGAAAGAGAAATAACGAGGTGTATCTTGTAACCTACATAGGACACATTTAGGCCCGGAAATCTAGCTCAAATAAAATAAGGGGTGGGTTAGTTGGTATGAAGAAAAATATATTTGAAAGGGCGCCACGATATTTTTTATTTAAAAAAAAAATATATCGAAAAAAAAAAAATATATATATATATATATATATATATATATATACTTAGTACCTAAATACATAGATTTGAAATTCAAAAAAATTGATAATATAAAAGGATATTCCCTTAAATATAATTGTATGATATGTTGGCCAAATTGATAAATTAAAATATTGCGGAAGTGATCACTTTCGTTCACAAATGTTTTATAAAAAATAAATGAAGATTTACAAAATTTAGAATTAATTACTAGAAAGAATATTTTAAACTTGTGAAACAAACTTATAATATGTAAGAATTTTAATGATAGGAATATTTAGACCTTTTAAGAGAACTTATAAAATGTTAGAATTTTAATCATATGAATATCTGAAATTTTAAAAGGAAACTAATAATACGTAGGTATATATCTTTTCAAACAATGAGAGATTTATATATTATATTACTAAACACCTTTTGTTATTGAAAATTTAATTCAAAAGGATAATACTTTTCAGTATTTTACCAATTAGGTATTACAATTTTCTACGTCAATAAAAGAGTTTATTGTACGTTACCGCTCTGAAGGTAGTCGAATTCCAACGTATCCGGTGATAGTAAATTGACTCCTACTGAGTCCGTTTGGTGGTATCTCCTTAGGTCTGATGTTGCAAATAGCGAATTCGTGAAGATTTCCAATCCGTAAAACGAAAATCTCAGTACAAGAATCAAAATAATTCAGCTTCTTCGAATATATTATTCGAAATGTATAAAAAACAAATAAAAAAAAGAAAAACTCTGTAACAAAATACAATACATATATCAGAGTGTACATTTTCACGTCACAATGTTAATTTTCTCACCTTCGATTAGAGTTCAAACCCAAAGTTGATCCACTATAGGATCTGACACCAAATGATATCAAGGTATTAGCAAAGAGTCGAAACAAATTTCAAATCGATTATCTCAAATTTTCGTAACGATTGCTCTTATAAACACCATAAACGCAAGCCAAATCTTAAATGAATCGTTCGCCGAAATTTCTTATGCTAAATATGACAAAAGAAGTATGGAACATAAAAACTAACTTGAAATACGATAAAGAGTAAACAATTGAAGAAGGATCTTTCCACATTAATGTTTTAACGTAGGAGAGAAATGGAAAATAATTCGTTCTACCGTTCTACACGATCGTTCAAAGACAGGTGTGAAGAGAAGACTGGCTTCTGAAATAGCGACTGAATAGGCAACACTTAATACGGAAAGTATATTCACTTGAATTTATACGGAAATATATGAAAACGGCATTTCCATTGCTACAATCTGTGGTATCTAATAGGTTGTTTTTGTGTAGTACTCCTTCAAGGACTTCAAATTAGGTGGTTTAATTCTATTACCCCAGAAAGTTTGGTTGTCATTCAAATACCTCAAAGTATTTAACGAATTATGATTATTGTGTAGCACTTTGAGTGAAAATTTTCAAGCAAGCCATTTTCTGCGAATTGACAATGGTAATTCCACGCTTACAGCTAGAAGTATTCAGTGGGTGTGGTTTTCATCAAACTGAGAGAAATTCCCAATGCTTGAAACGTGGATCTGCACTGATTTTTGATGGGAACTGGATTTGTATCCTATACCTCTTCATCTTAGTTTCGCCTTTCTTCTACTATGATGATTTGTGATTTCTCACATGTCGTTTCTTAGTGCGTTATTAGTACTTTCTCTTCTTGTTCGTTTGAGATATTTGTTCGTCCGACGATCTTTTCTACTGAGTAAGCGATGTTCTGCCACCTGTTGTTCTGGGCTCTATTTTGGTTGTTTTCTGTATGAGGATGTTCTCGTGTGCTGCCACACTGTCTATCATCTTTGTCCTTCTTTTTCTTATGCTGTCTGAGATCTTGTTTAATTTTGATTCCTCGTAGAGTTGCGTGTTGGACATGTATCTTGGTGCCCCTACTACCACTCTTACCATTCTGTTGAGAGTATCTTGATGCCTCCCGACTCGTGCGGAGTTGTCGATTTCCCAGATTTCACCTTCATAAGTTAGCCGTGGAATGACTATCGTTTTCATTATTTACATTTTTTCTCGATTGAGATCCTGCTCTCCTCATTCAGAAGGGGCTACAGGTAGGCCTGCATTTGTCTGTCTTTCTTGATGTTTTCGGAGATTTGGGTTCTGAATTTCAAGTTGCCGTCCATGATTTCTCCTAAGTAATTTGTTTTCTTCTCCCACGCAATAAGAGTGGTCATTGTAGATAACTTCAGGTGGTTTTCGTTCTCTATTTCTGTGATCAAAGTAAACCCCTACTGTTTTGTTAGGTTTAACATTGATTTTCCATGTTTCGAAGTACTTTTGAATTTTCTGCAGATCTTGTGATCCCTTTTGAACATTTCATTCTCCTTGATATGTAGAGCGCGGTGTCATCGGCGAACTGAGCTAACTGGCACTTGTTGGGAGTTGGAACGTCTGGCGTATAGATGTTGTATAGAAATGGGCCGACTACTGATCCTTGGGGCTCTCCTGCACTGACATTTTTCTCCTTAGATAGTTTGTCTCCTATTCCTACTCTAAAGGTTCTTCCACGTAGATATATTTGGATCATGTTCAGCAAGTTCCTAGGAAATTGTTCTCTGTTTAGTTTAGATATCAAACCGTGATGCCATACTTTGTCAAAAGCTTTTTTTATATCCAAAAATATGGTACCAGTTCAAAGTTCACATTAAGAACGTGCTGGTTTTGATTAATGCTCTTTAATTTCAATACTTTCTTCGTATTTTTATAGTTTATACACTCAACTGTATTGGACGTAAATCCTCATTCCTATGGTTTTCAGTACAAAGAGGACAAACCGTCCTCAATCTGCAAACTGCTGCCCTGTGACCAAACTTTCAGCAGTTGAAACATCGCAAAACACTAACAAATTCTAAGAATCAATAATTGTTCCGTCCTATATGTATAACGGTATTGTTTTCCTTCAGGAAATTGAACTGACAACTGGAAATCTCAAGCACCATATTTATACTTTCATTTCCAATAGAACCCTTACTTGCCGCGTAATTACATACCATGTTTACATCATTCCTCAAGTGGACAGGAAAATTTTGTTCAACAAAGTCACGTAGGAATGAAGAGACATCAGTATTATCTGCTTCTTCAATATTTACGATTTTTATCTTATTGGAGACATCATATGAAAGTTGAATATTTATTCTGAAGTTTTGAAGAGAATTTTAGAATTATTGGGGGATATACACATATATAAATAACAGTTAATAAATAATAAAAACTTGTCCTTCGACTAGTTTTTTTTATTCGACTAGTTTCGCCTTTTACAGCATTATCAAGAATATCGCCGTAAAAGGCGAAACTAGTCGAATGAAGAATTGTTCAGTTGGTGACTTCAGACAATTATTCATTATTACCTCTCATTCAAATATGAACTATGACGGAGTTGGTTCATTATCCATAGAATTTCTATAAACATATTTTTTCTTTGTAGTTCCCTAGTAAGTCGTGAAAGTGACACGTTTAGTTGACACCACATATCTTGAATGTTGTGTCACCTGAGTTTGATACGAATAAGTCATCTGCATATTGTATCAGTTCAACCTCATTAGACATGTATATTTCAATTCCTAGACAAAATATTAAATCGAGATAAGCTATTTTTTGATGCTTTTGGAGACCAATCGAACATAGGCGAGTACGATAAATTTCTCCTGTTACAGGATTCGAAATGGATATTTTCCTGTGATAAATTATATGAAATATTAATTCAATTGAATCCTGCGGTTAAGTTGAAAGTATTCATATATTCTATCAATATATCAAGGGGAACCATATCATAGGCAGACTTCAAGTCCAAAGTTACCATGATTGTATATTTATTATGTACGAATGCTTTATATATTTTACCTAAATATAAACAAAACAATCATAAACTGATTTACCTTTACGGAATCCATATTGTAGATGGTGTAATTCATCGTTGTTCTTTAGCAAAAACTCTAACCGAGAACTGATAATAGTTTCCAAGATTTTCAAGACACATGGGGCTAATGTGGTTAGGCGATAATTCGATGAATAGTTAGAATCTTTTCCAGGTTTTAAAAAAGTAAAATTTTGAGTTATTTAATTTGGCTATCGAAGTCGAGTCTCGCAAGATTTGATTGTATAGGGCCTAAGTTTATACAATGTATCAACATGAAGGTTTTTAAAAACTGAGTAATAAATCCCACCTCTGCCTGGGGCTGAATTGTTTTTCTTAGAATGAATAGGATAAATAAATTCATCAAATTGATATTGAATGAGATAACTGAGATTAAAATTAATTGGAGTTCTTGTTGGTCTTGGATTGAGAGGAATTTCCTCAGCACAACTTTTGTTGGTTGGTGGGACAGGTATATTTTTTAAGGATCTAGAAAAATTTTTGACCAGGCTCCATGCATCTCTAAGTGATTTATCTGGTGATTGTACACACATTTTCCGGAATCCTTGTTGCTTGGTTTTTCTAGTAGATTGTCTTAATTGAGCTGTTGTTTTTTCTCAACTTTGATGTAATTGGATGTTGAAGACTTTCTTGAATAATTCTCTAGAGGTAATCTTCGTAATTTGATTAAATACGTAAGCTCATTTGTCCACCATGGGGCCGTATAACGTACTCCCCTACGAAATGTTGGTGATTACACCGGCTAGCTATTACATTTTGGGAAACGTATATAAATTCACCTGATGTATGCACATTTGGACAGTGAAACTACTACTTACGTTCAAATACATTACAAACTACGTTACGTTCAAATTACGTTCAATACTTATGTTCAAAACGTCTATTCGAAATATTTTAATTCAAGGTCACAACTTTGAACGAGAGATCTTTCTTATCTTGAATCTGGATAATAATCCGGATGTTTTCTGCTGGTTCAGAAGGCCTATAAGATGTCCAATCTCAAAAGTCACTCGAACTTGAACTTGAATCTGCTTCAACTGCAGAAAATACGCTGAAGCCTCAAATCCAGGAGATATAGCAAAACCCTCACTTGAAAATCCCGTTTTAACTACAGGGAATATAGCTGAAATATATTCCATAAAAATCAGTTCATGAAATTATTTCTGATCTATGGTAATAATATCCAGACTATAACAGAATGGATCAAGAGAGACTTGGCAGAAATAAATGAATGGCTTAGCGATTTTATAGTTTCTGGTACAAGTAGAATTCTTAAGGTAACTAGTAATGAAAATATAAATATTGAAATTGAAAATCAGAACATTGAAAGGGTAAAACTTGTTAAATACTTAGGCGTTATGTCAGATGAGAAATTGAATTTCAATGATCATGTCGACATGATATCGTCTAAAATCTCCAAAAAAACTAATTTGCTCAGAACAATTGGAAAAAATTTGACAACATATATGAAGTTATTGCTCTTTAAGTCCATAATTATGCCACACTTAGAATATTGTTTCACTATGTTATTGGTACAGGTCTTAGGTCCACTACTATTCTCCTTATACATTAATGATTTTGTTTTGCATGTGAAAAAATGCTCCATACGATTGTTCGCAGATGATACTATGATTTTTGTTAGTGGTAAAAATATTCAGACTGACGAAATGGATCAGTAGAGACTTGGCAGCAATAAATGAATGGCTAAGCGATAACAGTTTATCGCTGAATGTTACAAAGTCTAAATTTATAGTTTTTGGTACAAGTAGAACTCTGAAGGTAACCAGTAATGAAAATATAAGTATTAAATTTGAAAATCAGAACATTGAAAGGGTGAAACTTGTTAAATACTTAGGCGTTATGTTAAATGAGAAATTGGGTATCAATGATCATGTCGACTTGATATCGTCTAAAATCTCCAAGAAAATCAATTTTCTCAAAAGAATTGGAAAAAATTTGACCAAATATATGAAGTTATTGCTCTTAAAGTCCATAATTATGCCACACTTTGAATATTGTTTCACTATGTTATTGGGATTGAGTAAAGAAAAAACTCAACAGTTGCAAAAGTTACAAAATAGAACTATGCGAAAAATTTGAAATGCAATAGGTATACTCCAATCCAAAGCATGCTTAATTTTTTAGAATTGATGTCAGTTAAACAATGAATACTTTTTGCTACATATATATTTATATTTAAAGTTAAAAACAAATTGTTCCCATTTAAAGTAATGAAAAATGTAACATGTGTCAGTGATGTGCACAGTTATTATACAAGAAATGCTTACAATTTCTACATGCAAGCTTGAAAGCATTCTAAACATAAGAATAGTATATTTTATAAAGGATTCAACGCATTTAATAAATTGCCTAGCTCCATAAAACCAATTTGCGACCTTAAGGTATTCAAACGTAAATTCAAAGTTCGTTTCAAACATATAATTGTAAATAATATATTTTGAACCTGAATGTATATATGATTTTGTAATAGTTAATGCTAAAATTAATATTATTATTATCATTATTATAGTCAATTATTTGAATTTTCTTCTTTGGGTACTCGGCAGTAGGGTCGAAATTAATCTTCGATATGTCATCTTCATTTTGGACACTAATGCGGTCCTTCATCAGGATGATTTGACTTGAGGTAAAGACCAAAAAACACACGAAAAAAACTCATCCACAAGAGACAGGTCTCACGAACATCGAAAGAAAATACACACTAATTCAATATTCAGATTTTGAAAAGCTAACAAATTTTCCAATACTTATTATGATATATTTATGTATATATATATATATATATATATATATATATATATATATATATATATATATATATATATATATATATATATATATATATATATATATATATATATATATATATATATATATGTTTATGGAAAAAATCGAAAAGTATATTCCACAACAAACATCCGAGTCTTATTTCTACATGATGCTAACCGATTCGTAAGCTAGAAATAAAGCTCCTTCAGTAATATTATTCTAACGGAATATATTTATTCGACTTCAAAACAAGAATGCATAATTTTGAATATTTAAATAAACACATTTGCGAGAAAAAGTATTCAAAAGTTCCTACACACCACTTGCAAGTCCAGAATTTCCCACCTCAACTCGATAATAGCATTTCTGTATTCATAACAGTTCGAAACTGCATTTAAATTGCTCTTAAAAGCTGCAATGCTTTCTCAACGCAGCAATAACACGAGCTTCCATGAGAATGAAGACATTGTCACGTTTTCTAGCCCGCTGTTTTGCGGATAACTATCTGGGAAGGGATGAAAATTTTGAATAACTTGCCGTATAATCCATTTCGTTTGAACTTTAGACCTATCTATACCTATACACACTCAACTGAGATAGAAATGTATGACTGTCAACAAACGTTCTGCTGATGAATAGGGAAACTCTTTCGGAACGTCTTTTATATTCGTCAATATTGTAATATATCAATTGAACCTGCACTCCAAAATGAATATTTCATATTATATATATATATATATATATATATATATATATATATATATATATATATATATATATATATATATATATATATATATATATATATATATATATATATATATATATATATATATATAATGTATCAATAATTGATTTTCTTACGAATAAGGCTTATTTAAGTTGATGATTTCATTTTATATACTTCATTCTCCTTTCTCCAAAGTTTCGGTCTCAATAAGGCCTTTTTCCAGGGACTGAAATAGAAAACAAGTTATGCAGTCACATATTACGACTTACTCATAGAATTAAAAATAATAATTTTATTCAAATAAATATTTAGGTATTTCATAAACGTTATAAATATTTTTACTACAATTTAACACCTCAAAACACAAACACTATTCACTACATCCAAGACAGGACTGAAATTACATCTGCTAATCTGATTAATAATAATAATAATAATAATAATATTTTTGTATCCATTATGAGAATTACATAATTGTGTTGGACATGTCAGTTTTACGCAATATGATTATCGGTCAGGTACTCCTTAACACTATAATAGCATCTTGTGAGGAGCACTGACTTTATAAGTTTTCCAAACCTAGCATGACCAAGGCATTTCAATGTGTGAGGCAGATGATTAAATAGCTTGATGCATTGATAAACCGGTGAGTTTTCATAGTTGGTCGAACCATGTCTACACAGAATTTCAATATTTCTTGTATTGTAACAATGATAGCTACTTAATTTCACAAACTCATTTTCATTTTCCTCAACATAGAGTAGACACTTATAAATATAGATGCAAGGTGCAGTTAATATTTTGTTGACAATGAATGAGCGTTCACAAAATTCTCGAGGTCCCTGTTTGAAAATTGTTCTAATTATCTGTTTTTGCGATATGAAGACCTTTCGGCTATCAACAGAATTTCCCCATAACATGAGGTTATAATTCATGTGACTATATGCAGGAGCATAATAGACTTCCATAACAGACTGTTCTTTATTCTAATAATGGCATAGAATGCCGAATTCAGTTTTTTAGTAACATAGTCGACATGTAAGGACCATCTAAGGTCTCGATCTAACAAAATTCCTGAAAATTCAACATTATCACATAAAAAAATTTTGTCGTTTTCAGACTGGATGCAGGTTTCATTATTCACTATATCAGATTGTTAAAAAAATACACATTTCGTTTTAGCGGTGTTCAATATTAAGGCATTAGATTGACACAATATTTCAAATTCTTCCAGTAAGAGTGTAAATTTATCCAAGAGTTTTTGTTTTAGGTTTTCGAATGCACCGGTCTTCTCCGTATTTTAGTGCATATGGTAAACATACGGCGCTTGCAATTCGTCCATCCTTGTTTCATACTGACTGGTAGTCCCGTGGCATAAAATCTTTCCTTCCCCAAAACTATCATTTTTTGAGAATATTGTGATATATCTTACTTACTTAAACCTTTTATGTCGGTTTTCCATTTATAGCATTATTACTCTTTTTTATGTTATTGCATTATTTCTCTGTTTAATATTTTTGTATTCTCGTATTGGAACTCACGTTTGAATTTGTTTTTGTGATTTGTTAGGAACGTTATGTTTCTTCTATCGTATTTATGCCGGGTTATAAGTCTTGCCAAATATTGGCTTGTTTGTCCCATGTATACAGCATTACAATTGGCAAATGGAATTTTGTATACACTGTGTGCAGCTTTTTCTGTGGATGTTTCTGATTGTAGTCAAGAATAATTAGTTTTTAATGTTTGGTGAGCTTTATGGCCGACTTCAAAATTTTTTTGTTTCAATAGTTTTCGAAGTTTTTCTGATAAGCCAAAACTATGTTTCTTTTTATTATTTTTTCGCCTTTATTAGTGAAATTCCACATTCGTTTCATGAAAATTTTATTTACCATGTTGGTAGGAACGTTATTTTGTCTTAGGGAGTCTTTTGTTTTTTTATGGCAGTGTTTCTTAATTTTGTATCTGTAAGCTTTACAGCCCTATCGGCCAGTCCAATCACAACCGTTTTTTTTTAACATCATGTTGTTTTTGTGTACCACTCATGAACTATTTCGTTTGATTCTTCATGGTAAAGAGTCATGTCTAAAAAGTTGATTTTTTTTGTTCAGTTCAAGATATAATGTGAAACGCAATTAAGGGTGATAACTGTAAAAAATTTCTAAGATGTATTGATCTTTATCTTTTGAAATTGTTGTGAGGCATTCGTCAACGTATCTGAAAATGATATGGGAGAATCAATTTTTGGTAGTATGCTCTTTTCCTAATCTTCAAGCACCAATTGTGCTGACACTAGAGATTGATGAACCCTTTGCGCAACCTTCTATATATTTATAAAATTCGTCATTGTAATTAAAAATTCTCTGAAATTTTCCAGAGAAGAATATATAATATTAAAAATATATAGTTCTCGGCAAAAAATGAGGCCACTAATAGATAACAAACCAATTTGTTAACCTGGTCTATATTTCGAATGTGGATTATTCTTCGTCAGGACTATATAGATTTAAATAATGTTATAAAGAATATATATTATATATATATATATATATATATATATATATATATATATATATATATATATATTTATATATATATATATATATATATATATATATATATATATATATATATTTAATATATATATATATATATATATATATATATATATATATATATATATATATATATAATTTTAATCTATAGAATTTTGGTTTTCTTCGGAATGTTGGTTCAAAGTAGTAGTTAATACTCCTTTAAAAAACTTTTTATTTCAAAACGTTTCGACCAACACAAGTAGTCTTCTTCAGTTACTTATGAATATTACAATCTACGGAGAAACAGAAAACTTACAGCTTTCACAATAAAATGTGACAATATTGCTCTTCAAGAACTCACCAGAAAGGAAATCTCCACTTCGACGATTAACATTTATTGGACCTCTTAAAAAACATTAAAACAATATAACTCTCACAGACACTAACATTAGACGTCAAAACTACAAGGCTCGTTTATATGGTTCATTCATTGCAGCTTTGCTTCGACTTCGACTTTACTTCGACGAATTATTCGGAAACGTATAAGGTATGCTTATTTTCGGGTTTTTTTTTGGGCAATTTCAGTTATTCATAAATCATCATGTGTTCGATCGAAACATTCAGGGACTTTTTTTTTCCTTTCTCTTCCACAAATTTTAAAGTAAGTTGAAATATACTCGGTTCAGATTTTTGATGTCCGTTTTCTCATTCACACAGTTTGGGTTTCTCTTTATATGGACCATTTCCAGAATTCTCTTTCTTTTTTATTGCTTTCGGTTGTAAGAATTTTCGTTTCATTGAAATTGAATTTGTGTTATTTTTCCTCCTCATGATTTGTCAAAGCAGTTCTGTTTCTTTCGTCATATCGGTGGCCATTCAGGCGGTTATGAAGGTATTGTGATGTTTGTCCAATATATATACTGGAGCAATTCAGACATGATATTTCATATATGGTATTGATTGTTTTGTTATTGGATGTTTTGCTTTTTAGTCGACTAAAAATTTTATGAATTGTATTATAACCTTTATGACATAGCGTAATTTTGTGCTTCTTAAATAATGATTCAAAACCTTCCGATAGTTCCTTAATGTATGGTAATGGCATGTAATGGTCGTTTTTTTTTTATTTTCAATGGCCATTATGCTGGATTGATTTCTATTTTTGTTCAATTTTTGTTTCCTTGATTTTATTATTGACATTTTTAATTTCTCTGGGTAGCTATTTTTGACTAAAATTTCCTCAACTTTTTCAATTGCTTTCATTTTGTAAGGTTGGTCGCTCAGGATTAATGCTCTGTCAGTTAGTCCGACTATTACCGTTTTTTTCTGTGATAGGGGCTGTTGGGAATAAAAGTTCAAATATCTTCCCGACCATGTCTTTTTTGTTCACCCACTATTCTGTCATGATGTTATTGTTCTCATGGTGAAGTGTCATATCCAAAAAGTTGATTCTTCTTTCGACTTCAACCTCTAGAGTAAATTGTAATTTTTAATTGAAACCGTTGAATGAATTCAGAATTTGTTCGCATTTATTGGCTGGTACTGCGGTAATGATGTCGTTCACATACCTATAAAAAAAATGGTAGATCAATATTCAGTGTGGGAAAAACGGTTTTCCCTAAGTCTTCTAGGGCCATTTGTGCTATTACACTGATTATGGAAAAACCCATAGCGCTACCTTCAATTTGCTTGTAAAATTGATCTTTATACATAAAATAGGTAGAAGTGAGAGATAAGTCTACAAATTCGTTGAGGGGTATGTCGGTATAATTTTTAATTTTTTTCTTCAATTTTAATTTTCAATGAATTTCTCCCTCTAATTTTTAATTTTTAATAAATTTTATATATATATATATATATATATATATATATATATATATATATATTAATCACCACGACAAAACCGTATACAAGATTTTTGGGAAACATTGGGAGAAACAACCAATAAAATAGATTCGAATCACTATCTCCTCCAAATAAAAACAATATTTCAACCCAACAGAATTAAAAAATTCACACCCAGAAAAGTTAGGTCCGGTCCAGAATATCTGAAACTTCACAAGGATACAATCATTGCACAAATCAATCAGGAAGAATCGACGAATTGGGAAATCCTTACGAAGAATATTCAGAAAGCCATCACACTAGGACAACCTCCTCGCACCAGGAAACACCGCTGGTGGAACTTAATCTGCGAACAAGCAGTGGACAAGAGAATAACTGCATGGAAAAAATTTAACGGCCATAAAAATGAGGAAAACTGGGAGAATTTCCTTACAACTCAAAAACGGGCCTCCAAAGTAATTAGAGGAGAAAAACGGCGATACGATAATAATAGGTGTCACGAAATACAGAAGGATTTCACCAATAATAATACTAGAGATTTTTACAAAACTTTCAGAGAAAACTTGCGAGGATACCAAGCGCCCACTCTTTGCTTCAGAAACTCCGATGGCGCGTTGAAAACTAACACAAAAAATAACTGCGAAATGTTAGCCGAATATTTCAGCACCCTTCTCAACTGCAGTCCACCCCAAGAAGAACTTATGTTCGACTTTTCGGGGTTTACGCATCCAGACTCGCAAGCCCCTGATATGGAAGAGATTACGGCAATTATCAAGCAACTCAAAAACAACAAAGCAGCAGGAGAAGATGGGATTATTGCGGAACTCTGGAAACTGAACGATACTACTTTGACCCAAAAACTTCATCATTTAATATCAGAAATCTGGAGAACGGAACAGATACCAGAGGATTGGAAATGCGCGTTGATACATCCATTGCACAAAAAGGGGGACAAAATGGATATCAATAATCACAGGGGAATTTCCTTACTCCCGGTTGCGTACAAAATACTTTCTAAAGCACTCCTAAACAGAGTAGAACACCAAGCGGATCCACTAATTGGGGAATGCCAAGCTGGATTCAGAAAAGGCCGATCATGTGCTGAACAGATCTGGACTTTGAAGACGATATTACAGATGAGGAAATGTAGAAATACAGTGATCACATTCATTGACTTTCAAAAAGCATATGATTCGGTAGACCGCGAAATCCTTTTCGAAATCATGAAAGTTTTTGGAATCGATCGAAAGACCCGAACAATTATAAAACAGACTTACAGGTACAACTTCCAAGGTAAAATTTATGGGCGAAATATGAGATCCCTTCGGAATCAAAACCGGTGTGCGGCAGGGGGACGGACTTTCGCCAATTCTTTTCAATATTGTTTTAGAAAAGATCATAAGGGAATGGGAACTTCACGTGAAGGGCATACAAGTGGGTATCAAAAAAGAAACTAGAATAAATGTCAAATGTCTCGCCTTTGCAGGCGATATTGCTATCATCACAGACAACAGAACTGAAGTCATTCACGCCGTGGAAAAGCAACATGGAATTGCGCAGAAAGTTGCGGTTACAAATTTCTTATGATAAAACCAAATACATGGAAAATAATAATATATATATATATATATATATATATATATATATATATATATATATAAAATAAACGAAAAAATAATGGAACGAGTATTGCCTTGTAATTTAAACAGAAGTATTATTAGTTATCGACAAAATAAGGCCACCATGAATAAATTTTAACCAATTTGTTACCCTGGTCTAACTTTCGACCGTGATGAAAGTCTTCATCAGGACTCAGGAATAGGGAATCAGGAATAACAGATGTTGATGAAAATAACATGATGATTTTTTTTTTCACTTCACGGATAACTATGTGAAATGTTTGGCCAACACCATAAACAGGAGTACCTACATATATGGGTAGCACTACCAATGATTATCAATTGCAGTGACCCTAATATTTGCCGAGAATTCATATATTTTTAATTCAAATTTGAATTGTACGGCAATACTCCTTTAAATAACTTGAAAGTTAACATGAGTTTGTATGAAGCTAAAACCACTTATGGAGCTCTAACAGCGACCAGGTTTAGTGCTTTGGCCCGTTTGAACAACCTTTTGCCCAGATTGGGATGCAGAAGAGAAAATAACTTTCTGTTTAATTGCGTTATTTACATTGTACTCTCTGTGTTTTTTCGGTGATGTTTATCTGTGTTCCGACAGTCCACGTTTCTCTTTGTCAAAATTGTTAGGTTATCCTTTCAATCTTTAAAATTTATTGTCAGCGTTCACATTGTGTAGCATTATTTGTAATGATTTTTCCATCTGCATACTCTGTTTTCTATAGTTTGGCACAACATTCAACCTAGTTAGCCGTAAGCAGTAATATATATTCTTTATAACATTATTTAAATTCTATACTTTGTAGAGTCCTGACGAAGAATGTAATCCACATTCGAAATATAGACCAGGTTAACAAATTGACTTGTTATCAATTGCAGTGGCCCTATTATTTGCCGAGAACTCATATATTTTCAATTTAAATTTGAATTATACAGCAATACTACTTTAAATAATTAATTAATTAATTAGTTTTGACTTATATATATATATATATATATATATATATATATATATATATATATATATATATATATATATATATATATATATATATATATATATAAATATATATATATATATATATATATATATATATATATATATATATAAAGGGAAAGTATTTTATTCAATAAGAATTCTAGATGTCTGTAAAAGAGGTTACGTAGGAAAATAAAAATAAGAAAAAGCAGAATTAAGTCATGATCAAGACATAATTGGATTTGAGATAACAGATATATATTTTCATTTGAGTATAATTCGTCGTTCCTCTATGTTTAGGTGAGAGATTATTGTAATCAGTATTGTAATGTCAGAGGTTTTCCACTGGTCGCCTTTCCTATAGAAATGAAATGAAATCTTTAATATATATGAACATTTGTTTCATTCCCAAAAATTGCTTCACTATATGAGTGAAATTCATAACATCTGTGGAAAGTTTTGACCGACAAATTCAATTGGTTCCAACTCAGAAACAGTTTGCATTACACACAATTATCTTTTCACAGCTAATGAAGGAGATGGAGCAATCAAGCCATTGCAAAAATAACTAGCAAACGCACAGTTAGCTATATCCCCGTCTTCGTAGTTGCCTGCATCCAAAAGGTAAATTTTGAATGTTGTAATTAGCTATATGACAAAAATTATATTCCATCGATACTTGTGAGTGATTGAGTTGGTTCTGCAGTTCCAATTCTAAGTGAAAATGAATTCATTAGTTTGAGATCTTGATGTAGGAAAATCTTCAAAAATATTTCAATTCATGATTAAGAGATGAATTGAGTATCATCAACAGAATTCATACTGTAGCGGTTTCGTTCTATTTTATATTAGACAAAACGAATTTGTTTGCGACAGCCAAAATCTTTCTGGAACAGAATCATTTTTACGATCGTAAATTTGCCGTACACTTGAGTAGTAATGGCAACACGGGGCGAGTGCCGTGAAATGACAATAATTTGCGGCTGAAGAGTAATGAAGTAAATTGGAGGAAAGACTATTGCGTCTAGTTCACCTCAGATCCACATGTTGGATTGAAGTCCGACAATATGACTTCCGATATTTTCGTTTCGCCTCATTTGACTTTGAGTTTAGAGATACAGGTGGATCCTAATAATTCAGAATCTATAAATCGTTTTTTTCAAAAAAACTATTTCTTTGATTCTGAAGAAATTACATCATGATAATACTCACTATTCAGAATCCTATGAACCATATCGTTATTATAACACTAATTTTGTACTAAGTTGGAAGATCCAGCAGTTTCTTTTTTTTCGAGCCAAAGTCAAATATTTATTCATTCATTTATTCGTTTAATCAAACGGACAAGCCATTTCACACTTTGTGGAACTATGCTATCGTGAATTATCTAGATGAATAAAAGAGAATCGAATATAAGAGATTAAAAATATGATCCGAAATAAACAGTGCAACAACGCAAGTGCAGCCCTTGACAAGGATCACATAACAACGGGACACACATTTGAATATAAAAACAAAAATATTTTAAAAGACGAACCAAGACGAAAACAAAGAGAGATATGGGAGATGACACATATACTGTTAAACACGAAAAATACTGTAAAAGACAAACTGGATATTAAACAACTGAATCAGACGAATCTTCCTCTCAATTAGTACCAGAAAAAAGTTACTAAGATGAAGAAACCGGACAAAACGCAACGTTAGATGCTTTTGTTTGACAGATTGAAGACAATATTTGAACTAATGTAGAGATATATAGTGTGTTTAGTATAGTCTTTATCAGTATATATATATATATATATATATATATATATATATATATATATATATATATATATATATATATATATATATATATATATATATATATATATATTAATATTTTTAGCTAAAACAGGCTATTTTCAAGGATAAAAGTTTCATTTTTGTTAACGTTTCGTATTATATCACAACTTTGTCAAAACTAATTCAATCAGTCTGGCAAATTATTAAGACGATAAATGAAAATAGTGTCGAGGAAATAAAAGAAATTCATATTCGGAATGAAGGACACTTTTAAAATACTCCAAAGTGAAGTTGAAACAGCAATCTCTTCAATGAATTATTCTCATAGGTGGGACAAAAACTATAAATAGACAAAAAAATTTTGCATTCAAAAAGATGTCAATGAAAAATTCGATTTTTCGAAGCTTAGGTACACTGAAAATTAGCAACACAATCCATTCGCTAAAAATAACAAATCTCCTGGAATATATGAGATAAAATCGGGAACTCTTAAAGATATTAGAGAACTTCACAGAACCTGTGTCATTTGGTGAATAAAATAATGACAACTGGCCAAGTTCCAGAAGTCATGAAAATAGGAGTCATAAAACCTTTATACAAAAGCGGAAACGAAGAACTAATAACCAACTATCTTTAATGACTACTGGCCAAGTTCCAGCAGTCAGGAAATTGTCATTAAAATAGGAAAAGCAAACAAACCTTTAACCAATATCTAAATGACTACTGCTAATTCCAAAGTCCAACTTTATACAAAAGCTTTACCAATAACGTTAATGAGCAATATATCAATAATTTTCGAGAAGAAATTGCTGTATAGGTTAGTGAAATATCTAGAAAAAATGAAGTCTAATTCTTCAAAACATTTTGATGTTCAGAAAGGGCGTGTCTGCCCACGATGCCATTTGTTCTCGTACATCAAAATATATAAGTCTCTTGAAAACTTAAACAAAGCTCCAGTGGTATCTAAAGATTCAGCTAAAGCATTCGACACTATTCACGATGACGAGATGCTGGATGTTCTGTGAGATATGGTAATCAAGGAAATGCCGAAGACCTTATGTCGAGCTATCTGAAAGAACGTGACGATACGTTCAGATTGAGTTGACCTATAGCGAATCGTCTGTCGTGATTTGTAGGGTGCCACAGGGCTCAGTACTTGGTCCAGTTCTCGTTATCACATATATGAATAGTACAGTTTCCATAGTGATACAGCGGGGACAGTTTCTGGTGTTGCGAATGATATATACTGTTATGTATGATATAACAGGAAACATCATTGCAGGATGTAAAAAAGGGGCCGAAAATAATCTAACTAAAATCCTTGACGCATTTACCTATAAGATGCTGACTGTAAACTTTGAGAAAATATGGTTTCATTCCTCGAGTTGCTATGCCAATAATTGACCTTTATACAAAAGACTTGAAGTTGCAGAAATGATGAGAATTTTGAAATACCAATGAAAGATGAAACGAAATATCTTTGAGTAACAATTGATAGACACTTGAAGTGAAACGATCATGTAAATGAAACAGTAACTGCAATGAGAAGTCTGTTATATAAATTCAAATATCGGAGACCAATTCTAGATTTTCATTCTCTGAAAATTGTATAATATGCACTAGTATAGTGTAGTGAGTAGACTGTCCTACGGAATACTGAGCTGGGGCGCAGCAGAAGATTGCCATATAAAAAAGCTGGAGAAGCTGCAGAAAAGATTTTAGAACCTATTTGCAACACACTAATCTGACCAATTCTACAAGGAAGCTGATGTCCTAGATATCAGAAAAATATACTTTTTATATAGCTCTGTAAACATAAAAGAGAATTAGTGTATGGTTACTATACCTAACAGATAAGATAGCAAATAATATAAAAACCACTTTTTCAATGAAAACAAAATCCCAACGGTCTCTGGACTACCTTGAAAATCGACTAAACAACTTCCTTCCTGTGAAAAAGATTAAAACAGAGTCAATGTTTTCAAGTTGAGAACAAAACGTTTTATAAAGGGGCAAAATCGCGAATCCATAGCCGATTTAATAAATATGAACAATGTTAAGTTAGTATAGATACAATTTTGATTGATATGAATTCACTGAACTTTGTGTTAGCCTATCTTTTGTTCATACGAATTTAATTTTCTCTGATCGTAAACATTGATACTGTAGTGAAAAAGCACAGACCTGATTACAATTCAAGAAACTTGAAATCCAACGCACTAGCTTTCACTTAGTGGGATATATTCCGTTTGTTTACAATACCCGGACAGAAAACAGAAACATTGTTGCAAACTATATATTTTATATTGCAAAATCACAGTGTATTGTTGAATTGAAAATCACAGTGTATTGTTGAATGATTTTATATTATTATTATTATATTATACATAATTGTTATTACTCTTAATGAGTTTTTAATTTCGACGAGTCTTGGTTCACCAAGTGATACACAATTTTATATATTCCCAAGTTTAATGGTATTTTAGGATAAACATTCATTTTGTTTGTTTTATATGCAGTCAAATTATTGACCCATTTTTTATTTATCGGCTGAAGGGAGGAGATTTATCTTCGAAACGTTCCAAATTGTATTATCTTTATGATGAACAACAAATTTGTAACTGCTTATTTATAAGTATTATATGTTCATATGGGAAAACTCATAATATTTCAATATTTTGAATATATATATATATATATATATATATATATATATATATATATATATATATATATATATATATATATATATATATATATATATATATATATATATATATCATACTATCATATATCTATATATTAGCGTTCTATTAGGAGCAATTAGGCATTTGATCATTTTTATACATTGCAGACAGATTTCTGTGGTGTTCGAATGAAATGTCCGGGAAGCCTCACGTACTCACACTAATGTTGTCATGAATAGGAATCTAGTACCCTAGGGAAAGTTTATTCGTCTTTTTTTCGATAGAGGGAGCTCACGTGAATTTTCACAAAGTGTTGTTCCCCTCATTCGGATCTAGGACTCGTGGGCGTTTTCGAAGTTAATAGATTCTTGATTTATTTATCAAATATGAACTGATGATTCAAAATAATGATGAAACAATTGCACCATATTTTCATTCAACAAGATCGATAATTTTTTCGAAGTGCACTTAATATTCACTCTCGAGGGTGATTGGTTCGTTTCTGTTGAAAACATTTGTGTAGACAGCTCCCTGAGAGTTTTATTTGAAATATTTCGATTGAGAGTCTCAGTATTCACTACAAATTTATATATATATATATATATATATATATATATATATATATATATATATATATATATATATATATATATATATATATATATATATATATATATATATATATATATATATATATATATATATATGTATACCATTATATATATATATATATATATATATATATATATATATATATATATATATATATATATATATATATATATATATATATATATACACGATAAATAAGGAGTATTGCCGTATAGTATTAATTAGTAAAAGATGATGAGTTCTCGGCAAAAGTAGGGCTACTATAATTGATACGCAACCAATATATTAAGCTTGTCTATATTTCGAACATGTTTACATTCTTTATCAGGACTCTGAAAAATAAATAAGTGTAAAACAAAGTGTTTTAACCAAAAAATTACATCTTACGGTTAACTAGGCTGATGTAGCCAGACTTTACGCAGCAGTGAAAATAGATGGTAATACATCTGCTTGGGTGGAGTCTTATATCACTCTTATGGAGAGTAATTCTTCGCTTGATGTTCTGAGAAGTTTGACCTATCTACACTCCTCCACAATCTAAGCATGGTATATCATATACAAAGTCTGAGATGTGAGATGATGGGACCTTATCTTTCAGTTGTGTGAAAGTACTTATACCAGAAATGATATAATATTTGGCCAATTTTAAATGTTTTATTTCAGATAGGATGTGAGATAGTTTACCAGTGAGTGAGTGTAAATATGGTTAGGGCATATATTTGGTTGTAGGAGTCTGTGAATCGATTTGTGATGGTACCTCTCTATCGACAGAGATTGTAGAGGATGGAACCGATGGTCTAGTGACAGTACTCCATAGAATCTTTTCAACAGTTGTTATAGGATATCCATTGTTAACAAGGATCACTTCTAAGCGGGTTAGTGAAGAATTACTCTCCATAAAAGTGATATAACACTCCAACGAAACAGATGTGCTTTGGCCCTCCATGCGGCAGAGATGGAATACCACTTTGACTTCAATTATTTCAAAATCCTGGATACAGCTAGTGGCTATCAGAAAAGAATATTTTTGGAAATGTGCCATATTAATGCTAATGGCATTGGCATTAATAAAAAAACAGACATTGCTAGGCTCAGTTGCATCTATAGTTATCTGCTTTCGAAGAAAATTCGATAAGCCCAGCTACAATTCGTGAGCTCTCTTTGACGTTTTGTGTTTCTTCACTTGTGATGACAATTGATAGAGAGTTTTGCACTTGACACTCTGTGATCCTTAGTGACATTTGTCTGTGTTTTCTGACAGTTCGGTATCTTTAACATATGATTGTTGCGACACCTGATTTTTTTTATATTGCGTTTTTAATGAAATTATCTGGTTCTGTAAGTTCTTAAATTTGTTTCACCATCTATTTTCATTGCTGCGTTTAGTCTGGCTACATCTTCAGCCTAGTTAACCGTAAGATGTAATTTTTTGGTTGAAACACTTTGTTTTACACTTATTTATTTTTCAGAGTCCTGATGAAGAATGTAAACATGTTCGAAATATAGACAAGGTTAATATATTGGTTGTGTATCAATTATAGTTACCCTTCATTTGCCGAGAACTCATCATCTTGTAATATATATATATATATATATATATATATATATATATATATATATATATATATATATATATATATATATATATATATATATATATATATATATAAATATATATATATATATATATATATATATATATATATATATATATATATATTGACAGCAGATAAAAATATGTATAGTCAACATTGAAATGAATGTATTTCCTAAAATACAACTCAATATATATAATATATATATATATATATATATATATATATATATATATATATATATATATATATATATATATATATATATATATATATATATATATATATATATATATATATATATATATATATAAATATATGGAATATAATAGTATGTTGTTCCGGGAATACATCCGTTGCTTTGTTGAATGCCTGTGTGAAACTGGCTGACGTTTCGTCAAGGTCTCACTTGATGTTATCAATGCTGCAGTTATTTATTGTCAATTGCTCGAAGTCTGGTGACTAAATTCAATTAATAATTAAAGCATTGATAATTTCAAGTGAGACCATGACCAAACGTCTGCATTGATTCAACAAATCAACGGATGGATTCCTGGACCAACATTCGAAGTACCGAGAATAAAATTATATGAGATTGGTATAGAAAATCCAAGCATTCAGGAATGTGTTTGAATTGTAAATCCAATCACTAAGAAAAAATGGTGATCGAGATTATTTGAGAAATGAAGAACAGATTATATGGAATATCATGATAATATAGGATTGTCATATAATAATGAAATGAAACATGATATTTATAAATGAACCAATATATAAACCACTCATTAATGAACACACAATTTCAATTCATCTCTCTGAGAATTCAAAACCAATCTCAAGGCAAAATCAATGATACAAATGAATGCCCCATAACATCTGAAAACAAAGATGTTTTTCACCGCCTCTAATCAAAGATTTGACAGCCAAATGATCCACTGTTATAAGGCCAGATCAGGAGATCATTTCAGCACACAAAGAACTCCAACCGGTGGGTGTTCTTTTCACAACTGAACGACGAAACGTTTCTCACCATATTCATTCACAATTCGAATTTTGTGCTTTTCAACAAAAAATAGGGTCATGTCTGATCAGGAAATACCAAATCTACTTCAAATACTCATCAGTAGAACAGATTCAATTAATTAACAAAATGTTTTATTCAATTCCCGCTGAATTTGAAAACGAAAGTCATACTCATTTCTGCGAAGTAGGAGGCGTATAATCTGAAGAAATTTGGTTTTGAGTCATACAAACAGAAATAACTGCTTTGTTGTCGTACACCGAAATGACAATATTGAAGTATAGCCCCATTGTTTTCCCGGAAATTCAGTCTCAGGCACCAAGTTAGAGGAATTAGGGTAGAAACAATTTTGAAAACAAAATTATTTCACAAGTTTCGCATTCTGGAATTCATATCGAATGAAATTATTGTGGGGAAGGAAGTCGCTGGCATCCACTACAAAACCTTGCTTAGGAATTTCAGTCTCGTTCATTATGAGAAATTTTCTAGAATCGAACATCACGCAAACCTCAAATTTGGCATATTCCATTTTGTCACTAACAATACAGTCGATAATTTCACGCTTGAAATAGAGAATAGAGGGCAATGTGCTCTTCATTCGTAGACTATTTCATTTATGTATAGAACAATTGATCTATGAACATAAATCGATTCGGCCGATACTTGATGAAAATCTAAATACATAATTTGAATAAAACTAATTAGTTTTTCGATTTTCACTATAATTAATTCAAAACATGACAATATCGTTTCGCCAACACAGTGGCTAACACTGTGTTGTCATAGAACATTATATGTACTACAGTCATCCCCCAGAAAAAGAAGAACAGTGTTCTATGGTCGTTCCTACCCCACACACTTCAGGATAAATATACGCAGTCCACAATGTAATAGCTCAGTTTATCATCAACATCTGATGAAGCCACTGGGTTGGCGAAACGATATTGTCATGTTTTGAATTAATTATAGTGAAAATCGAAAAACTACGTACTTTTATTTAAGAAATGATCTATGAACAATTAAATTAATTAGGCAATATCTTCATTGTATCTACGTTTTCGCACCCACATCAATCCTACAGACCTCATTCTCGATATTTCATATTTCTTTTGATTCAAATATGTTTCTTCAATACAATTCACGAAATTTCAACGACTTGTACGACACTGGAAACAACTGTTTGTTCAGATGCATAGCTACGACTACAGAAAAATTGTGGGAATATATTATTTTTCATCGGTTTCAATGGTAGCTCACAAACTGGTCCTCAACATCTTCATCGATTTTAAAGTTCAGCGGCGATTTTTGTGAAAATTTCAAACACTTTTCTAACACTCTCATTGAATACCAGAATTCCTTATGTCGATATTAAAAATTGTGCATATATCAATATTTGAATTTTTGTTTTTATACCTTCTGAAAAAATATAATGAAATAATGAATATCCATTGAAACACCTTCTTTACTTTAGTAAGGGAAAGTGGGATTGAAAAATCGCATGCACTACTTTCTGATATATACACTTTCCGACAGAGTGACTAGTTCACATTTTTTGAAGATGGATATTAATCCGAAATAAGTGCAATATTTCTATGAAAGATATGTTAGTAATTCAGTGAAAATGTCATGGTTTTTTTCATAATGATCAGTTATCGAATGTATCGGTTTTTGATGTTACCCCTGTATACACATGAGCTAAATACGTTTAATATAAAATATAGAATTTCGAAATTAATTCCATAATGTCAGATTGTTGCAGTGAAATTCTGGAAGAATAGTTCTGGTATTCGATAAACTCTTCTTATTGAAAGACGGTATCACGACTTTCTGTAGTCAACTGTTGAATATTGAAAACCCGATAAATTTTTGAGCACAGAATTAATTTAAAATCAAAACCTTCTGGTAAGTGAATAATCATTGTAAATAATTCATTGATTATTGATATGCTAGTAGAAGTTAGTTTGTATTGAATCGAATATTTCTAATCTATTTATCAGTGATTTTTCTTCGGGGATCTAGTGCACCTTGGATGGAGTTGTTAATTGTGATCTATCATCGGTAATATGTCAAAATTTATTCCCCGCTAGGTCTCAAGACTTTGAGAATTTCATGTAACATGATACATATTCGAATAAGTGCTTTAGTTTTTAATTATCTGAGAGAATGACAATAATTTGGAAAAAGGAGTATATTCTGTTATAGAATATTTGTAGGCATTATAGTTTTATTCAGACCTACGTTATTCTTTTTTTCGTTTACCAATTCTCTCAAAAATATGATATCAATATGACAATAACATGACAAAGATTATATGGACCTACAAACAGAATGAAAAGAATAACAAAAAAAATGTAATGAGAAAACACAACAAAAATAAGAGAGAAGGAAAGAAGAAATAGAAAAATATATATACGGTACCGATTATTATACAATAGAAAGTAATTACATCTATATACTCATCCATATATTACTTATATGGATATATGGAATATATATACTTATATATATATATATATATATATATATATATATATATATATATATATATATATATAGTATAAATAGACGTCCTGTGAGCAAAGTTTCTGATCCTTTGTCATAAATAATCCTTTAGTGCAATAAATATGTCGCAGACCAACTTCTGTAAGCCATAGGAAGAAATTGATCAGTGTTATCGAATGATCAACTCGCCTGTTAATTTGAATTGTTTGAAATCATCAGTTTCTTAATACACCTAAGTTTCCTGTCGGTAATATCACTGATTTCGAGTTCGGGAAAGCTATATATAGGAAATTTTTCAAATATGCTTCGAATAATATTGTGGTATCTTCCAGTATTCAGGTTTTCATAAGCAATGAATTGCCTCACTTGAATGTAAGTCATGAGAGAAAGTAGAATGAAAACAGCAGGTACTTGATTCAGGAGTACTCTGATATTTTTTTTGTTTGCGATGCCAATAATAGTTGATTCATTCTATTAAACCCCTCTGTCGTGGATTCTAATTCATTGCACTACCCCATTCCGGTGAAGAAATTAATATCTTCATGGACGTGATGAAGCATATTATCGAAAATTCAATTCGTTGGTTTGAAATTCTGGTGGTGGATCTTTTACTTTCTGATTTGATAAACCCAGAGCTTTACGAACTACGCTCATAATGCCACATGCTTCATTCGTCGAAAGAGGGCATTTAAGGTGTTAATGTCTAGGTCAGATAGCTATGTGTTCACTTCTGCCTGAAAGCACAACCTGAGATGAAAACGGAAATATACAATACACACAAAACACAATCATACAATCATTCGTCAGTCTGTTCATAAAATAAACTTGGCTCTATTAATCTATGTCCAGTATCCTCCAATTGGCGTTTCTTATATTTTCTATGCCTCAATCATGTCTTTTCACAATAACTATGAGCGTTCAGTGTCTTCACTGGAAGTCCTGGCGATGTTTTGTTTTCACACTGCTTTAATAAGCCTATATATATCATTTGCAGATATTATTTCATCTTTAAAAGTTCTGCAGCTCATAAAGATGATATTTGCAATACGAAAACGATACCTCATTATTCAGTTAGGATTACATTGATATTACTAATATTATTCCGATTCAATTATGTGAATGAAAAAGTTCATGAAACGTTATTAAATGGTAAATTATTAGTACATTCCCGAACACTCGAATTTCAACATTACCGTGCAAATTATAAAATGACTTCATATAATGTTGACTACAGTGAAAGCCTGAAATATATGTCTGGTGCAAATGTTTGAATAATAATTTATGAAATAATAAATACGAACATATAACCGCACAAATTCAAGCTTAAATTGGCAATTCAAATAGCCCAAGTTTATACAATCACAATGATAACGAAAATAGGAGATACCCTGATTCAGATTAGTTTTCAGAGCGATGCATATGTTAAAGAAGTATAACTTCCTAATGCTATGTAGAGCGAATTGTTGATCATCATTTGTAAGTTTTTCAGGAGATGTTCATTACAATTTCCAATAATGATTTTGTCAATTATCAATTGATTCATTATTTAGTAAGTTATATTTTATCTCACTCATTATTGATCGATAAAGATTAATACACCAGTACAACAATTCACAGATTTTAGTCGTCATATACGCAACCCTTCAGTGCTCTTTGCAATTAAGATGTGAAAATATATACTCATATGAACACGAAAGCTATTCCGGCATTATCACATTATTCCAATTCATTGGCTTCACCAGATAAATTTATGGCAGAGAAAGAGCAAGCTGATGCTATCTAACCTTCTTCAATTGTTTGGGGGGAAATTGCCCTAATAAATTCGAAATCCTAGGATTTATAGCAGAAATTTATTCAGGCATTACTGTAATGCTATCAAATTCAATAATTTCTCCATTAGAAGGACAACATATCATGTATTATTTTCACACATTACTAACATTCACAGCAAGTTTTGACCCTGTTGAATATATGAAACATCTAGATTGAATAATTCCAATATTCTTTCCATTGAAGGTACATGCCAGGGGTTATCAACCTCCTTGATTGTCGGAGCCCTTTAAAAAATTGGGAAGTTTTCGCCTGGTTCTATTGAATACGTATTTTAAGGCCGTTTTAAAAAAAATTTCACAGAAAGTTTATTCAATGAGAAGATGAATGGTAGTACGAAATATGGTCACTGAATCTGAATGAGGAAGATTAAATTTCACTCATTTCACTTCTGTTGACAGTTTCTTCAATTAATTGGAAACAAAACGTGTCTATAATTCTTTGAGATGGGTTAAGTTAATACTGATCGTTGGTTGGATTTCACGAATTTTGTAGTGAAATGAAATGATTCACTCGAGTATGTCTTTCTGAATATTGAAATAATTCGAAAACCAAACTATTTCTATTCATAAGTCTTCGTTTCTGGTACAATGTCCTAAAAATGCGTGATCGTTCCCAGTGTAGAGCTTGATCTTCGACAAGTTGGCATGTCTATCAACTCTCTCATTTTAATTCTCTATTCAATGGAAAGATGAATTAAAGTAGGAAATATGGTCATTGAATTTGAATGAGGAAAATTAACTTCCACTCATTTCACTTCTGTTGACAATTTTTTTGATAATTGGAAACAGAACGTGTTTATAATTCTTCGAGATGGGTTTAGTTAATACGAATTGTTGGTTGGATTTCAAAATTTTGAGTGGAATGAAATGATTCACTTGAGTATGTCTTTCCGAATACTGAAATAATTTTAAAACCAAACTATTTCTATTCATAAGTCTTCGTTTCTCGTACAAAGTCTCAGAGTTGATCAAAATATCTCCCTGGCATGTCTATCAACTCTCTCATTTCAATTCTCTAGATGCTCTTTGGGTCATAATAATATTAGAAATGGAGAAGGTTCCTTGAATAAGGACAATTTCAAATGGATTCAGTTAAAAGTCAAGAGAAGATTCAAAGAAAATCGAGTCTTGAAGCAGTGTTAATATTGCTCTCCTATCATCCTCGGAATGAAGTACTTTCGAAGGAGTGAAAACATAAATTTTTAGACTAGTGATATTGAAGGTGAGGATGAAATTGACTGAAGTTCACAAGTTCAAAGATTATTCATCTCATCGGCCTACTTTAGTGAGTATTATATTAGTAAAAACACACAATACGTACCGATATCAGAAGCAGAGGTTGCGGTGGGAATAACACTGGCAATTGCTAATACACTATGGCGTTTACAAAACGTATACTATGTAATTCTTTAAACAAATAACCAAATAAGCGCACCGAAATACTTTTGAATAAAAGGACGCAAACACATCATTCCATACAATATTAACCAACACCATAATGTCCAACTAACATATAACTCAAACAACTCACAGAAGAATTCATATCTATCAGCATCAAATTCTATTCCCGAAGTAAACTTTCCTTAACGTGAACAAACCACAATAAAAAATAATTTATAGATGAATATTAATGACATATGAATAATCTATAGATCCAAAGACCTTTGGAAGAGATGGTATGGAAAAAATTCTTGTTTATTTATAGAACGGTCTATTTCGGTAGAAGGAAACTTGATGAATCTAGGAGACAATAAAGATATAGAATGTGTTACACGGTTGACTATGTCACAAGCCAATGCTTCTGATAGACACATAACCTCTCCGGGTGTAATCGAAAAGCTCCCAGTAGCATAAAACCTTAAAGTTAGCAAGAGTTATCAGGAGTCACTGAGTAGTTCCTATCGGAAAGGCTATCGATTTGGCCTTCAATTAAGACCAACCAAATTAACACCTTGTCCTTCTGTGATCTTGATCTTGTAGAACTCGTTTGCTTCGAATGGATTTCTTCTGGCTCTTTTAGTGTTTGATCTCCGTTCATATTACAACAATTCAGGAAAGTCTTCATCGTCGTCTTGTGGAAACCAAATGCATCCATGTTTCAGTTTTTCACATATTACACTGAACACACTTTTTCCAAATGAACACGATGTTATTCTATGACTAAATACGCAAAGAAGATACAGCAAGTGTGGTTATTGAATTTCACGTTGTACACGAGTTACATTTCACCTCAAACAAGCGAACCCTTTCTCTCATGTAGGAGGAAGATAATTCTCATTTTGCCCCAGAATAAACTATCACCATGGCCTCAATAAACGCTTAATGTGTATTTATCTCGTATTTAGACACTATCTCAGAGATAATTCGACTTAACCCTCCAGTGATAAACTGGAACTTACTTGAGATCTTCTTTCTTTGGGATTTCATTTTCTTATTCATTACTTTCCTCACCTTCAAAGCAGAAATAGAGAGCCATACTATGCTTGAGCAAAACTTGATTCGAAACAATATTTCATTTTAAAAATAGGGGGATTTTGAGGATGAGAAAATTCAGAGGAATGGGAATCGATGAATATATCTTCCGTGGTCTTCTGTCAACATTCTTGGGGACCAATCATCAATTTGTCTCCTTAAAAGCTAGCGCCGATCTCTCTTTGATTGTAACCTAGTAATTCTTTCTTCGAGGATATTTGAATTTCGTATTTATCAGTTTCTGTGAACGTCGTCCTGAATTCGAAATGTGATTGACCGTGCTCCACATTATATTGTTTCGAACATGAGAATAAAGCCCGCAATTTTTGTGATATACAGGTGATGTAATCTACCACAGTCATGCTTTTTATACGTGTACACTGAATCTAGCAATTATAAGATGAGAAATAATTATCCCTACGACCAATACCATAACTTATAGTGTATGAACAATATATTTATATCAACGCGTAATAGTATTCTTCCCAATTATTTTAGGAAGCTCATTGTGCATTTCACAAACAGTTTCAATAATGACAGACCTGAAGAAAGTCTAACATTGCATAATAATAATTATAATATTGATATTTATTTAATCTAGTAAGACATAAGAAATGTATAGGACAAGTCAAAGAAGGGAATTACTTATTTGAGAATATTAGAAAGTAACACATGAGAACGTCTCTGCAAAAACAGGTCGTAATTTCCTGCCGGAGGTCTATAAACACTGACAAAAGTGGCATATGTTAAAATAAATTTTAGTTTAACGGTACAAAATTCGCAATGTCGTTCAACACACAAATCCGCGATTTCAACAATCTTAAATTCTAGATCATAATTTACGAAAATTAATGTGCCTCCATGAATGCTGCTTGTGCGGCAAAAAGCAGCCACCTGGGTGTATCCGGGTATTATGGCAACAGGTAAACTGCTTGGGTTGTACCAATTTTCGGCTACACGATAACACTTGGATATAGCGACTGAAGAAAGATTTCAATAAATTCCAATTTATTCACATAATACACTGAGTATTTAACTGCATCATTCCAAATAAACCAGTATTTTTTTAGGGGGCTCAATATAGCCTTAGAACAAGGGTCGCCTCCTTCTACGACTGGACCTGTTTCAATTTTCCTTGGTGAAAAAAACTATTTACACTTGCATTTATCGGCCAATTTTCAGCCTTCCAGGCCTTGTCGTATTCGGACGATGGGAAAGTAACCTTGAAAGATGAAAAACTTTCTGAATAATTTCTAACTCCTCACATTTGACCAAGGTAAAATGATTTTTCAGAAAGTTTCCCAGAACTTCCACAGTTGTTTTGGGGTGTAGTCTTGACAAATGAAGAACCTCAGATTTTCCGACGCCACATACGTTTGAATCCCCAATGTAACCACCTATGAGCAACATGAGCTGGACCTGGCCTCATTGAAGATCTTTTTTTCTTCCTAACAATTTGAGTCCATTCCTCAGCTATATTACCTTGATAACCGTCCTTGAGAGTTGAAGGCTTATTTGTATCCTTGACAAGGGAGTTTTCAGCTAAAGCAAATGCTTTTTTAACATCTTTAGCTTGAATTATATTTTCAGCTTTTGGCTTTGGTATATAGAGATTCGGAGTTGCTGATCTACTATTCATTTTTATAATGTTAACTGCAGGATTTTTAGTTACAGATATCGTATAGAACAAGGTTAATGCACTGGGCGCACTCATCACACGTTTATCAAAATTATTTTTTACGTTACCAGCTGAATTATTCGATTTAAGAGATCCATCATTTAATGATGCAATTACTTCCTTTTGGAGACTTAAAGTATTTTCCATATTATTGACTAATTTCTGAAGCAAAACCTCTTCTCTTACAGGATGTTCAATATCCTCTTGTAGAACAACAGTATTTTGAGCACCTTCGGAATTTACATAATCAACAGCCGCATTTATTTTATCAACACAGGAATCGCAAACCCAAAAAATGATTACAATATCTAATGCTTTTATCCATGAATGCTCCAGTGAAACACACGATAAATGGTATTTACTATTGCATAGTTCACACAACGAATATTTATTGTTGACGAAAAAGTTATCGGAGCACTTTTTGCAGACGTCCATACTGATCGAACGCTATCAATATAACTGACGTGGGGAATTTATTTTAAATTTTATCCTTTCAGTAGTAATATTTTTAATTTGAAAACGGTTGTTCAAAATGGGATAATATACCTCAAACATTTAGTCCCACATTAAATTAACTTACTTTTCAGAGAGCCCAAAAATGCCCTCCCAATAACATTCACGAATTTCAACCAAGAGCCTATCAATAGACTATGCATTAATAACTCTAATCTGTCTCACCCTTCCACTCACAGACGTATCTTCATTTACTGAAAATTAAAAAATCTGTGCTGAATGATCAGATATATGTTCCTCCGTTGAAATAAAGGCATGTCTCAGATGACCTTCTAATACAAGTCGGCTCTGTTATGGTCGAGGTTAAGATATTACTTTCAATAGTGATCACAACAGATTAATTTTAGACGAAGCAATTGAGACGCCATGTCAAAAACGCCTAGCAATATCACTTCTACGTTTTCTCCAAGACAGATGAGAAACACCTGAGAGAGTCTTTCAAAACAGATATTAAATTCCAGCATAGTTGAAACAAGTCTGTAAACCGTAATTAATACCATGCTTACGCTATTAACACAGATCTGAACGTCACAGGTTTCAAAAACAGGTGTAACCGCTCAGAGGATATTTGGAAAAGGCGAGGAAAAGAAAGTAAGAACATGGTTTGACGATGAGTGCCAGATTCTCCTAAAAGCAGAACGAAATGTTAATGTTATAACACCAAACGGACGAAAGCAAAGAAGAATATGCGAGGTGCCGAAAGGAGACAAGAACAGACAAAAAAGAGTACGAACGTAAGAAGTATGGATCGATGGAACGAGATCGCCCAAAACCAGGCTTCAGAGAATTCTACAAGGCAATATCCTGTGAGAAGAGAGGTTCCAAGACCAGATCCATCTCAACACTTAGGAATGACCAAGGTCATATGATACTCAAAGCGAAAGAACTGACTGAAGAGTGGGGAAGATACTTCAAAGACCTTCTGAACATAAAAGTAGAAAACGTGCACAAAGAGGAGACCTACATCACAGCAGAACTACCAGTGGAAGAACACTCCTTTCAGAAAACGATAAAAGCGCTGAATAAGCTAAAGAACTTCAAAGCGCCTGGCTCGGATGGGGTACCTGCGAAGCTACTGAAATATGGCGGAGATGCACTCCATTACCAAATGCACAAACGAATAACTCTTATATGGCGACAAGAAGAAATACCTACAGGATGGAAAGAAAGCATTATCATGCCTTTCATAAAAAAGGAGATAAATCTAAGTGCGCTAGTTACAGAGGAATCTCTCTAATAACACCGCATACAAAACACTCTCGAACATCCTGTTACACAGACTAACCCCTTATGCAGGAAACATCCTAGGCGAATATCAAGCCGGCTACAGAGCAAACAGGTCAACTATAGATCAACTTTTCACACTAAGGCAAATTCTTGAAAAGGCATGGGAATATAATAGAACAGTGCACAACCTCTTCATAGATTTTCGACAGGCCTATGATGGCATAGAAAGAAACCAGGTATGGAACGCAATGGCGGAATTTTCAATTCCAAAAAAGCTTATCCAGATGACCAAGATCTGTATGGAGGCAGGATTATCTAAAGTGCGGGTAAACAATAACCTATCCAACAGCTTTAAATTTTCCGATATTTGATATTTAATTATGTTTCATCAAGAGTTAAGCGAGAGTTCAATCTCAGTCATTAATCAAAGTACTAGTGTTCTATTTACAAAATAAATATTGAGACAAAATATTTCCTTATGATTTCCATACAAATTATTATATTCAAAGTTTGACATCAAATCGTTACAGCTTGCCTCTATCAGGTTTCAATAAGATTAATTATTTCAGTTATGAATATAATTGTCAGAGCATGTCTTTCCGAGACATGCTCTGACGTTAACAGAAAAAAATGCAAAATACATGTCCGTAAGACTTTTTAATAACTTACCTAAGGTTGTAGTAAATATCCCTGATATAAATAAATTTAAATCTAAAATTTTCAATTTACTTATAGAAATTGAAAATTACATATTTCGTTAAATAATTCTTAGAATATTGTCTATATTAATTTATAATAGATATGATTTCGGATGATTCTGGATTTTTGTTTTTCTTCTTGTTCATCCTCTTGTTCTGTATGACAGTTGATTTGGAGAATAAATATCTTTATATCATTAATAATTTTATTGAGGACAAATGGAACGAAATAAGAGGGTATGCGTATTTAGAAAAAATTTGACTTTATAGTCTGGGACACTCTAACTTACACATTATACACATAGAAACATATATTCACATATATACATACATACCTGTATGCACATAAACATACTTGAAGACACCGACATAGCTATACTACAGTCATCCACACACTCCTGCACATGCATATACATACACTCATATATGATTGTTCTTTGTATTTACCTTTGAAATGTGTTAACTTTTTGAAAAATAAAAATCAAAGCCTCTTTTCTCGTACAAGTTAATTCAACAAGATAACCACCGATTCAATTTTCCTAGTACTCTCAACGATTCAGTGGTTATGAATTCAGGAAACCTCGAATCCGCAATCAGATTCCGAAATTACATAAAGGCGAATTAAATCTTTTACCACTGTGTTCAACTACTGCGTACTCACAAAGCTGGGCCGTTACAGATTGTATAACATGCTATTGTTTCGACAATAACCAATTAGTAGGAGATGGGATGTTCGGTAACATTACCATTCATCGGCATAGTTTCAAGAGAAAAATAAGAATGTTACTGAAATTCACATTTTTTTCATTCTCTACTGGTGGAAAATCGTGCACTCAGAAAAGCCCGTTTACTCATGCCAACGTTCAATACATCTTCCATATTGCAAGTTACAGCTTTCATTATCTGTTGGTGAAATAGTTCAGACATCAGTCAGAACAGTAATCAATGCAGGCGGAATATGATGTAGTTACTACATTGAAAATGAGCTATACTGAATGATTGTATATCTGTATTCAATATAATTTCGTTATTTTGAATATAACACTCTGTGGAAATGTGGAAATTCTTGTTGGAATTCATAATCATATTTAAACTTCTTCTTGTGTAGAATATCCTCCACTTTAAATATATACTCATCGAGATATTTTTGTGATAATAAATCGACTGATGTTGACCATCACATTCGAAATTTTTTTGTGAACATCGACAATAACAATAGAAGATATCTGGTTGTATGTATCAGTAGGGGAGTGATTGGTAGTGTTTTCACTTCATTGGCCAAAAAATTTTTGGTGTATACAAAATTGTTAGAATAATGATATTGTAGGGCGTGTTGATTTATTCTACCTTATTATCATGTGTGTATTTACCTGTCATTATTGAATAGTGTTAATTGTCATTATTCAAAGTCACTCGTGTCGTGCACTTATAAAAACGACTCGCATGGAATCACACAATGAAAATTATCTGAATAAACATTCAATATAGGTTGAATGTAACAGAGTAACAAGAATATGTACGCTTATTGCTATATAATATCATGATCAACCACGAAGTACACTTGACACAATGAAAACAATATCAAACAATATAACACAGTTTTTGTTTCATATATAGGTATATATGTATATATATATATATATATATATATATATATATATATATATATATATATATATATATATATTCTTGAAATTGATTTATTGCCTGTTTGAGGTATTTATTTTGAAGGTTTTTAGCATTAACAGGCTTTTTAATATGAAAAGTTTATTTCTGTTGACGTTTCGTTGTTATATTACAACTTTGTCAAAACTAATTATTATTATTATTAGTTTTGACAAAGTTGTAATATAACAACGAAACGTCAACAGAAATAAACTTTTCATATTAAAAAGCCTGTTAATGCTAAAAACCTTCAAAATATATATATATATATATATATATATATATATATATATATATATATATATATATATATATATATATATATATATATATATATATATATATATATATATATATATATATATATATATATATATATATATATATATATATATATATATATATTATATATATATATATATATATATAGTATATATTTATATATATATATATATATATATATATATATATATTCATTGCTATCTTGTACCATTTTATTTATATTTTCAGAAAGAAATTATTGGGTTTTCTGGTTCTCAAAGATATTTATTAAACATCTACAGCACATAACGTTTCGGTCCCTTTCTTGGGCCTTTTTCAAATGAAGTTTCATCAATATATTGCCATCAACTAAAAAAAAAAAAAAAATATGACAGGCATGTATACAACATTACACGATCAAAAACTTGCCACACAAACAAAAACAATACTTATTATTATACTATGAACCAATATTTAAATGAAGAAAGTGTTTCAAGAATTATTATATTTTTAATATAGATTCGTCTTAATTTACACTCGATGCGCTGTCGTTCACGTTCGGACAAAGACTAATTTCCGTCTTAATTACCTCGGTTTCTTCGGTGTCACTATGCGCACAGGATGTTGTTGTAGATTTTACTAAGACCTTTTATATCTACCTTGTCATTGATGGCATCCGGGTTTTTTTCATATATATCATTTCATGATATTCCCGTTTTCTCTTGTTATGTTCAGATTTTAGGATTTTTGTTCTGGTGAAGTCAAATTTATGGTGAAATACCTGTTCGTGTTTTCTTAATGCGGTGGTGTTCCTGTGATCATATTTGTGACCATTCAGCCTTTTTGTAAGTTGACACACCTACAAAATAGGCTAAATGGTCACCTACAAAATAGGCTATAAAATACAAAAATACAAAAAATAGAAAACAAAAATACAAAATAGGCAATGATGTTTTTATGTGTGTATTGGATCGTTTGTAAACAATTGCATAAACACAGCTATATATTTATATATGTGTGTATTTCTAGTGAATTTTGCCTCACGCGCTATACTTAATTACCACTAAACCAAGCATCGATTAATATCGAACGGTTATATTTATATTCGAACAAATTGTGCTAAGTCGCTTGCCGGTCAGTGCACAACCGACAATCGATGCAGCACTCTATTCGATTTGTGTTGCACTGCAGCAAAAATGCATTCGAATAAACAAAACAATCGAGTAATTTGAATGTTTTTTGCAACAATCGCCCATCGCTATTGTATATGTAATAATAATAATGATTATAATGTTTATTGTGCATAATTCATACATTCATAATTATCCCAATAGGGATTGGTTCAGTTTCCTGATCTTCCACTTACCATTGTACAACTAAATGAACTGACCACATATTCACAAACTGTCATTGAGAAATTTCATCTTTCAAAAGTAACTCTTCAATCCTTATTTTGAATGAATATGGCGTCATCTAACACATGTCCAGGATCTTATTCATGAAATGAGGTGCAGCATATAAAAGACAGCCTTAAAACTTTGAGGTGTGATGAAGAGGTAATGTAAATGTATCGCGTCTCATATATGCACCTCTCTCGGAGGATCTGCTCACTAAGCATTTGTATAAATATTGGGGAATGCTAGATGTTAGCAGTTTTTAAAGAAACACATAATAAAGATATAAAACCTGATTTTCTATTTTCAAAATGAAAGGTCGTTTGTAGTGAGGTGTCATATGATCTCTCCTATTGATACAGTATGAAAATCTAATACAACTATTCTGTAGTTTAGTTTTGCTGAAATTAGTTGAGTGAATGAAATAAACTGAACCATAATACTCAATTTCGGGCATAATCAATGTAGTAATGAGTTTATATTTCAACTCTGATGGCATTATGAATTTCAATTTATATAATGATTTCAGTTTCATATAAGAGTGTTGACACATCATATTCACATGTGAATTGAAATCGAGATTTTCATCAGTTATAAGTCCTAAATTTTTTGATTCTGTTTTGAATTCTATGATTTCGCCATTAAGGTACAATTTTCTTTTCAATGCTTCATGTCGTAGCCTTTTTTGAGCCTATCAATATAGCTACACTTTTAGAAGGATTAAGTGTGAGTCCATAATCACTACACCATTGGCCAAGTTGCTCCAAGTAATCGTTTATTCTATCATATGTTTCCGAAACTTTCCCCACATCCGAACTGTGACACAATTGAATATCATCACAGCAGAGATGACTAGAACAACATTTCAAGACAGAGGACAGCTCAAATACAAAAACATTTAAAAGATGTGGCCCGAGAATACTACCCTGTGGTACTCCTGATTCTATAGTTTTGAAGTTTGATAACAGATGTCTCAGTTTGACAGCCTGACATCGATCGGTTGATAACTTCTAAACCACTAAAGCTTATTACCTTCAAATCCGCGAAATGAAAGTATGGCTAAAAGCAGTCTAACTTGTACCAAGTTAAAAGCCTTACTCTGAACAAGTAAAATCAGAATAACTAGTCTTTTCATATCAAGTACTGAAGATATTTCATTGACAACATCACGAAGGGCAAAGCATGAAGATGAAGTTGTGGAGAATTTTATGTGAAGAATTCAATCATTCGAAATATTTCCATATGTTGGAGTGAGGAAGTTTTGAAAAATTAAAGAAGAGAAGATGAAGAATTCTCGAAAAGGGAAGAAGAAAAATCGAGGTACCACAAATTAAATTTCGATTGAATCGAATTACATTAAATCAATTGGACAACTCAGTAAATAAGAGGCCATTCGAATCCACTTGCGTTCAGTAAATGAAATTTCAGATTTGAGTAATCAAGAGTATTCTTGTTCCTAATGTTCTAGTTTTCGTCAATAATTTGTAGATGAATTTATATATATATATATATATATATATATATATATATATATATATATATATATATATATATATATATATATATATATATATATATTATATATATATATATATATATATATATATATATATATATATATATATATATATATATATATATATATATATATATATATATACATTTAAAATTAATCAGGAAGACATCAGCAGGAAATTGAGAAATTTTTCTGAATTTAATTCAAATTCAGAAAATCCAATGATTATAAAACATCACATCTGATACCTATATACTCTATCAATATTTATATCTATTTTACATTATCGAATCTTTTTAGTTAGTCAATACAGAGATACTCAGTCGAAATATCGAAATATTTAAAAAAAACTCTCAGGGAGTCTGTCTCTACAAATGTTGTCAACGAAAACAAAACCTATCACTTTTGAATCTCAATATAACATAAATCGACTGGGCCGATTCTTGATGAAAATCTTAGTACATAATTTAAACAAATCTAAGTACTTTTCTGATTTTCACTATAATAAATTTCAAACATGACAATTTTGTTTCACCAACACAGTGGCTTCATCAGTTTATCATCAACATCTGATGAAGCCACTGTGTTGGCGAAACAATATTTGTTATGTTTGAAATTAATTAAAGCGAAAATCAGAAAACTACATAGTTGTATTCAAATTACTCAATATAATATGTGTGTACCGTGAAAATCATTGAGCTAATAAATGGAAATATCTTGGAATTGTTTCATGCTTATCAGGATAGTTCAGTGGCATACATACAAATTATCAAGTTTCCATGGTTCTCAAAATTCACCCAAGTTATATCTTCAAAATGAGGAGAACATTCAATCGTGAACTAATCACCTGAGCTCCTTCTATCGAAAAAATAAAATAAACTATTTCGAACTCTACAAACCACTTTCTCGTTGAAAGATCAGTGATTAATAATCGGCTTTTGTAGACCATTCATTCAAACACATCAGATTTATGTTTTGTGAAAATGATTCCAGATTCCCGAATCATACAGTCAAAACGGAGATTCATGATCAAAATATTTCAAATGAATCTTTCGGGAGATGTTTACACAAATATTGTCAATCAAAACACAACCTTTTCCGTTCGAGAGTGAAATTAGTAGCTTTCTAGAGTTTTATTATACACTCCCGAATAGTTATGACCATTCTTTAAATGGTGGTGAACTGTGGCGCAGATTTTTTCCTACACGGCAGCCAATCCTATGCTTTGCCATCCGATGTTTTGAACAATGTGATATCTGTGCAATATAACCGCTATCACATCCCTGACAGGGGAGTTTGTATACAACATTACTGAGAAACTGTAAAGGTGTCATATATTCGATTTAAGTGAACGAATGTATAATTTCTTTGAAACTAAAAATTATTTATTAGGAAAATTCATCAACGTATATATTTCGAATGTGTAGTCAACTCCTCAGTTCGTACGTCAAACATGTAAGAATAATAAATGAGTCTTCTCAGATTATGTTTCGGATATCCGTTTTTGAGAAAGACTTGAAATAATATGTTTAAATTTTTTTTATAAAGAACTCATGGAACTCTGTTTCAGTTGTCCAAAAATGGTACACTGAGGTCTTTTTCAAGCCCTACCTTAAGCTGTAATCTAATATTAAAGACTTTCAATATATTCAGTGTAACTTGAATATTGTCCGATGGAACGGCGCAAAAAATGTCGTCATCTGTATATGGAAGGCGAAGTGAGAGGCAAAGTGGAAATTACTGTGTTCAGCAGGTGGTTTAACACTATTTGTTCCATAAAGGGGCTGATGGAAGAGCTCATGAGTGTTCCGAAAATCTGTTTATAAAATTTATGATCGAAAGAAAAATATGTATTATCGGATATGATTAATCTGAGAAATTCAGACTTTGTCATAAATTGAAACAAATTAGTTGGCAGTGAAAATCCAGACAAGAGGTTTACGAAAGGAAAAGTATCTTCATATTGTACACTGTATCTAAGTCCAAAGCTTCCTTCAGGATATTAGCTGAAATTTTCGAAATGTTGTACGTGAAACTAGATGAGAACTCCCAATTGTTCGCAATGGTAAACCGGGTTTATGTGTTTTCGGCTGACAATATAATTTAGGTCGAGAAGCATCATAAGTGATCAGTTACTTTGCATCATCCTTGATTATCTCATTATACTGTGTTTGAATGGATGTAGTTGAATCCCATTTAATTTCAGAGTAAAAAAGTCACTCTCTAATAACATTATAGTTTTGTTGATATAATATTCCTTGTTTGTTGTAACAGTAGCACTACCCTCATCAGATCGAAGAATATAAAGTTCTGAATTATCCTTCAAGAACAGCTTGGTTTTGAGGAAAATTTCGCTTGAATAAGTGGATCTCATGGATTGTGCCTTCGGAATAAAATTTGTAAATATATTAGTTACTTTGGATCTTGACAAACCCTTGCTATCATCATATACTCCACTAATAAAATCTCGATATTGACCAAGAACCGACTAAACCTCAAATTTCTAGTATGAAACCGCGAACATCGGACTGAGAGAAAAAATGCGGAGAAATCTATAGGCTTCTCTACACTCGAAATATTTTTGAACCACTCAATATTGTCATGAAAAAAATTTTTTTGTGTGTGAGTAATTGAGATTAGAGAATTTTTCGAAGGACCGTTTTAATTCAACCTATATATTTGAATGCTGGAAAATGAGTTTTTCACCTACCTTGCTAGGCCTGATATTGCTCTTCGGCACGAGACTGGGATTGCCAGCAATTATTGAGATCTTTTGAATATATATTCCACAAATGCACCAACGATAATTTTAGTTATGAATAATACGAGATAAATGTCAATAATAATAAGAGAATATGATGAACTTAATGAATCTCCCATCTGGTGGTTACCTTCTTCCTGGTGTGATTCCACTCCTTTTCAGCACATTCATTACTTTTAACAATAAATAAAAAAAAGAATGAAAATGAAAACAAGTTGCTCAAGCAAATATCTATTTAATAATTGTTACCGAATAAAATTAAAATGAAAATAAAAAAAACCAATTCACACAAAACATATACAGGGTGTAGTAGCAACACTGTGCAGCATGAACTTCCTTCAATCCCTCAAATTTTCTTGAAATGTTTCACATAACTATGAGTGAAAATGCGAAAAATTTCTGTTCTGCTTGCTGCTTTTTTTCCGATTTCGTTTTTCATTGTAAAATCAAACAACATTGATCATTTCATAGTTTCTCACCGACCGGAGTTGTCGTTACCTTCATCAGATATTATTGTATGTATACACAGTTTCATTCTTGCAAATATTGGTGATTGACTTAATACGTCAGGAAGTTTTTGAAGTGGTGTTGGGAAACCAGATAAATTGTAATTCGTTTGTTTTATTGTTGTAGTTTTTCCTGTGAATAAGTCACAGTGAAGAAAAACAGACACTATGAACAATTAAGTTATTTGTCACAGACCGTAACCAGATAATCTTTCTTGACTGATAGTTAGTACGGTCGATTTACTATATATATATATATATATATATATATATATATATATATATATATATATATATATATATATATATATATATATATATATATATATATATATATATATATATATATATATATTATATATATATATATATATATATATATATATATATATATATATATATATATATATATATATATATATATATATATATATATATATATATATATATATATATATATATACATATAAACTGAATAAAAAGGTGGGTACTCGGCCAAACTAAGGCTAGATGATTAAAGACAACGCTTGTCGATTTACATCAATATTTCAGTCCTATATTGGGCCCTTCTTCAGGATGCTAAAACATTACAGCGGAATAGAACTCAGATATTCTTATTATAATTAACAATTCAAATGTTGTTAAGTACTTACATATCAACTAATTGTACATAATATATCTTTGAGGAACAACGAGCATTATATTACAAGTGAGGTTAAACAGAATGTCAACAAAGCGGGTAACTAATCACAGAAACTCGAACACCTCGACCGGGAGACAGGACCAGACAGTAAGCTTCTCGTCTTAGGTAGGCAGAACGTGGCCCAAGTTTTCATCTACTGTGCGGTCGTCCAGTGTAAGGAGTTCTTTTATTAAAAGGAGTTTCGTATTTGTTGATGAAACACATTTCTAAAAAGTCTCCCTTCTCCAGATTAGTTTGCGATGCCAATATTCAGTCATTACCATAATCAAAAATGTGGCCATATTTCAAAGCATGCAAGGCGAGAGCACATCTATCCGGATGCAGCCTGGCATCGCTTCTATGTAGCGCGAACCGTCTTTTGAGAGTCTGGGAGGTTTGACCTATATAGACACCACTACATCCAAGACAAGGTACAGAATAGACGCAATCTGATCGATTCAAAAATGGAACTTTATCCTTCAATCTTGAGAAAATTTTTCTATTGGTAAAAACGTTATATTTAGAAATTTTCAGATTGTCAATTACTGAAAACATATGAGATAGTTTGACAGTAAGCGATGGAAGAAACGGAAGGGAAGCGAACTTCATCTTGGGGACCACTTCAGTCAAATCAGGCAGTGTGTTGGTCAATTGTACCACAGTTTTGTTTCGCTCAATCTGAGATTGGAAAATAACGCATTCAGTAGTCTTTTGGGATTACCATTTTCTACCATGATGTTGAGAAGTCGCCTTAGTGCTTCTTCTCGTAGGTCTTCATGGGTATATCTTATGATTCTATCCCCTGAGATTTTTGAGACATTAATTTTCATCTTATGATCGTGGTTGGAATTGAAATGTAAGTAGCGTCCCGAACTTAATCTCTTTTTGTACCAATCCAATTTACTCACATATTTCACTATGAATATTTCACAATTTGGTGGCATTCACTTTTCAGGATCTTTACAGCCGTGAAATTAATACTATGATTCAAAATTAGTTGGTATTTTTTAAGAGAGGTGGAATTTCTATTATCATATTTGTGTCCGTTTATCCTGTTCTGCAAATGTTGAGAAGTCTGTCCGATGCACACTATAGAACAATTGTTACACGGTATTTGGTATATCGTGTGAGTCTTTCTTGTTGGTAGATATACTGCTTTCTAGTTGAGCATACATGTTTTGTTATAGGTTGTAGCCTTTGTGACTCAACTTTATGTCGTATTTGTTGATGAGTATTGTATGTTTTCGGACAGGTTAAAAACATAAGTTATGGACGCAAAGTTTGGAAGGATCTTTTTTTTTTCTTTGTTATGCTTTTGTTCTCACCAGTTTCCCAATGTGTGCAGTGTTTTTCAATTCTCTGTTGGAATATTGCATGTACCATTTTTTGGGGAAAAGGTTGTCGAAAAGTACCTGCTTTTTTTTTTTTGCTCGGATTTGGTATTCTAGATCGCTCAATATTACTGCTCGATCAGCAAGACCAATAACTACAGCTTTTTTTGTGCAATATGAGGTTGGGAATTGAAATTTAAATAACGTCGAGATCACGTAGGCTTCGCATACCATTCTGTAACTATGTTATTGTCCTTGTGATGTCCAAGAAGCTGATCTTGTTTTCTTGTTCTGTTTCGCTGGTAAATTTAAATTTTCTGTAATAGTTGTTGAACATGTTTATAACGTCGCGTCATTCAATTTATTGTTTGGAATTATCTGTGATGCAATCGTTCACGTACCTGAAAAAAAACGGTATTTTCTAATATAGAGCTATAATAATCTAATTATAATTAGAAGTCTAATTATAACCCAATATAATTAAAAATGGTTCTACCTTGTGAAACATGGTGAAATGATTTTCCGGGCTGATTGGCCGTGGTCAACTGATGACGTTCGTCCCTAACTGCGAGAGACATCTTCAGTGGCGGCGAGTGCTTCGACGTAGTGGCGTACTGGGCGACGACTCTGGAGCAACTGATGGTTCTACCTTGTTCATATATTCATAGATGTTTAGTATATGTTAAAGGAAATGAAGACAGGTTCATTAAATTGAATAGTAATAATGACTATTCAACAAGGATGAGTGTGCTACTCATTCCTAAGCATAAAACAGCTAAATTTGAGCACTCACTCTATTATCAGAGCATTATAGTCACAACCATTTGCCGTTAAATTTGAAATTACTGAAAGCTCATTTGTGAAGAAGAGAGTTGAGTCATTGATATTAACAAAGGCATATTATAGTGTGGAAGAGTACCTACTTCGGTGATTTCTACAATCTATGAACGGCAATAATCTATGAATCAATTTTTTGTATCGTATGTTTGTTTATTTGTATACCACTAATGTCCGTCTCTATGTGAAATTATCTCAGATGTTCGATATTTCTGAGGGAATTGTTTTCGCCCTCTTTTTGTTCGAGGGCTGAATGGAAGATCAGACTCAAAACTGAATTTAATCCTTTTTCGTTGTAATTATTGTATCAATCGAATGAATGTTATTTTATTAAAATTTTATTTTAATGTGAGGAATGTTCCTCAATAAATTTAATTTTAATTTAATTTTATACATTATATATATATATATATATATATATATATATATATATATATATATATATATATATATATATATATATATATATATATATATATATATATATATATATATATATATATATATATATATATATATATATATATTATATATATATATATATATATATATATATATATATATATATATATATATATATATATATATATATATATATATATGTGTGTGTGTGTGTGTGTGTGTGTGTGTGTGTGTGGGGATATATATTTATATACGATATGTGAAAGTAAATATCTCACCTATCATTCAAAAATCATAATCTTCGTGAAGTGAGGCCAATTCAAATAGGATCTGGAATGAATTTGCTGCTCAGAAGAGTTATCAATGATTTCTGCAAGAAAGCAACAGAAAAAGTTGTCGGAGCCGGACAACAAATACATTCGAATTTCTGAACGCCTTGGGAATAAAAACGTCTTGAGTGTAGCTGCGTTGTAGTTTATCTTGAGGAAAACCGATAATGAAAGTATCGGTCCACTCCCTTGATTTGTTACCGACTGGATTGAAGAGATAGATGGTATTGCGATCCGACTGGCAATTGCTGTTTGTGTCGAAGAAGTTTATTTTTTCGAGATATAAGGGTGCCGAAGAGAAATTGGTATAGGCCCTTGTTTTAATAGAGGGATGGTTTCTTGCCATAAACTTGAAGACATTGGGTTGAATCGAATTTCATAATTGCAGTTTTTTTTTCGATTGGGAGATGTATCTCAACAGCACACATTATGTAGTATTAAAATTGAAATGTTTGCAATTTTTTTCATAATAATAATGATTGTTTCATTCTAGTAACAATTTTGAATCGGGTAGTGAGTTTTATTCATTTCTATGCATAACACAATATCTGAATTCTGCAGACAGTTTCAGATTTCATCTGAATACGGGACTCTTTCAATCACATTCATTCAAACAAAGACTGGAAAAGCATTGCGAAAACTACACAAAGATATAATACAGTGGTTCAAGATTTTTGTTTCATTTTCTGAAGTGATAATAACTGAAGGTTAATGTCTCAATGATTAACTGATCTGATTGATAGTTCAGCCATGACATTCAAAGTCATCATCATCTATTCTCTACTCTCGTTGTTGAACCAGTGTTTGATAAGTTCGTAAATATAACATTAACTGGCTTGAATAACTGATTCGATGGGTAGACTATGTTTTCTGTATATCACTCTGAGAAATCACTTCTATTCAACTGCAAATTGATTTGAGGTACTTGAATATGCCCTTATCCTTGCAGTTATACCCTATCATATTTGTGACTCAGCACGTGCCTACTATACGGCTTCATCTTGTAATTGAACCTCCGATTTTCGAAATGAACTTATTTATTCCAAGCCAATCGGGAATCAAGAGTGACATCAAGATATTCATGCTAGTCAAAACGAGCAACTTCAAAATATTCAACATCACTTTCTGTGTTTCTAGAAATATCGACAACTGACAAGGTTTTATTTTCTATGTAAAATGATATATATTTTGTTTTTATTAATGGTGAGAAGATGGCTAGTTGATAACCTAACCAATGCTTGACCTCAATGAAATAAGATAGTGCCAATGCACACAGAAGTATGCTGGAAATTCACCTATCCCAGATATAAGGTATCATCGGGATTAGGCTCATTGACCTAATATTCATTGACAAATGTCCACACAATGTGACAAGTATTCAGTATTAGAGCTCTTTGCAAATCCATTTTTGTGTTTCTGCGGACCCCTCTTTCAGCCAGACCTTTCAATACGTTATTAGTTATCAAGACTGTGCTGATAAGGTTACAAGCACAACCTCCACTTCTTCAATATGCCACATGTTTGATTTCTACTCCAGTTCTGCATATTTTGAGACTTTGTATTCATCTGCCACGTTGTTGTCATTCAGTATTGCCATTCACAAGAAGTGCTGAGTTGAGGTGCTTGTCGCCCAGCATAATTTCCGGCTGATTATTTGTTGATTTCTATCGATAATAACAGTTCGGTCATAGCTTAGTCTGAAATCATCGTTTTCTAGAACTGACTTCGCTTCATATTCGTATTACGACGTTTGGGTGATGATAAGACCGTATTTGTTGGGCTATAATAATAATAATATTAATAATAATAAATACCTTTATTGAACGTACAATTGGTACAATAATTTTCGCGGGGCGAAGTCAAGCTTACGCTACTTCTACTTAACCCTATGAATATATCCGTAATAAGGTGATGAACAACAGAATTCAACAAAATGCAAAAGATACAATACATGAATTATGCGGGAATTACACCATAAAAACAGGAAAGAAAAAAAAGTATATAACTATTCACCAAGAAAATCAACTAAGTCTAGCTTGCGCTACTCCTTTATACTGGCTGACCAGGCGAACTTTGTACGCCCATTTATTTTTTTCTGAATATTTTTCAAAATTGTATTTGTGCTACACTATATTGTTTTCAATATTTATCCCGTGTGTCCCAGGGACTTACTTACTTACGAAGGAACTGCAATAC